>JAJHZJ010000049.1:0-176584 GCA_023548195.1 Bettongia penicillata ogilbyi | reverse complement strand
TAAGACAATAAAGTTTGATTTTATACACAGACTGTAGTAGAAATAAACATCACATCTCATTAAAATCCATTTGGCTTGACACTCAGGGTTTTTTTTCCCCAATTTCCAAATGTTGACTAGTCAACCCTTACACCACCAGTATGAATTCTTAATCTCTTCCTTAGACAGATAAAGTACACACCCAGTACTGACTGATGATGAAGTTTTTCTAAACTGACTAAACTATACAGTTTTTCACTACCTCCAGACATTTTGTCTATATTCTTAATTTCAAGGAATATCAGGAATTAGAGTTATTTTAATTTTTTAAAATGAAGAATGAAAAAAAATAATTTCTTGGAAAATTTTTAGGATTCTTAAAAATATAAACTGAAATATTTTAGCTGCTAGAACACCAAAGAAATGTCCTCCTTCTATCTATACAAGTATGCTTTCAGATTTATTCCTCATAAAGTTCAACAATGTTGCAATCCTGCATAACTCATTCATTCATTCATTATTCCACAGTCAATCAACAGGCATTTAATAAGGCCTTGCAGTGTGGCTTTGTGCTAAGCACAGGGGACACGAAAAGGCAAACACTGTCCTTGCTCTTGCTGAACTTAAATCCTAATAATGGTTAAGATAACATGCAAGAGATTACATTATAGATTCAAACACATGCATGTTTGTGTCTGTGTGTGTATGTGTGTGTGTGTACACATACATATACACCCCCATACTCAAAAATAATGTGAGTTTATCTCAGAAGGAAAGTACTATTAGTACAGAGGTGTTTGGGGAAGAGATAGAAAAAGGTCTATAAAGAATATAGGGTTTGAACTGAGTCTTGAAAGAGGCCAGGAAGGCCAAAAAAAGGGAGTGAGGAATGAGGACAATCCAGCATTGGGGAACAGTCAGTGAAAATTCAGGGATCTGGAAGATGGAGGGTTGTGTGAGAGAAACAACAAGAATGCCACTGTCTTTGGATTAGCTAAGTGGAGGATGGATTCGAGTTCGCAGAACCAGGAAGGAGGGAGTTCAATCCAATAGCTATTGCATTGAAGTGGTGACCACCTGCATCAGGGTAGCGGTAGTCTGAGGGGAGAGAAAGGGATTTTTGCAAAAGATGTTTTGAAAGCAGAAAGGAGAACACTACACACTTACACACAGAGTCAGAGACAATAACAGTAGTAGTAGCTAACATTTTTATAGCGCTTTAAGGTTTGTAAACTACTTTACATATACTGCCTTATTTGATCCCCACAGCCGCCCTGTGAGGGAGATGCTACTATTATCCCTGTTTCAAAGTTGAACAAACAGACCGAGAGAAGCTAAGTGAATTGCCCAGGATGACACTGCCAGTAAGTTTGAGACATCACTGGAAATCAGGTCTTCCTGACTCCAAGCCCAGCACTCTCTCTACTATCCCAGCCAACTGTTTATTAACTTAACAAATGTTTAAGTAGTTTATTTATACTATAGACAGAGCACTGTGCTTGGGTCCAGGGAGATATAAAATGTAGATAAAACAAGACTATTGTCTTATGGGTTGTTCTGATGGAATAGTGTTTGCAAAACTGACAAATATTAAATAAGGCTAGAAAGATTGGTATGAACCAGATTATGGAAGGCAATCAATCTAATGTTTATGGAATTCTTTGTTTTTCAGAGATAATTTAAATATGTAAATCAAATTTAATTACTTAGTAGAGAACTGATTTTAATGCCAGAAAGACCAGTGTTCCAGTCCTACTTCTGACATATTTTAGCTGTATAGTCTTGAGTCAATCACTTCATCTTTGAAGATTCTAGGAAACTAAGAGTATAACTGCAAAGAAGGGGCCAATCTGTATGGAAAAGAAGAGTTTCTTCATCCTAGAATTTCCCATATTAATGAAATCACAGGTCCAGTTCTTATGCTAATATATCTCCTTCATATATGTGCGTGTATACATATACAGGCACATATATATTAAAATCAGTTAAAATTTTTATGCATATTTTTTTAAAAAATTCTCTTTTTTTTGGGGGGGGGAGCAATTTTAAGTGCAGTCCAGTCCTTTCCTGAAGCAAAGGAATGAACCTCTATTCATAAAGTTCATTACTACTCTATAACAACATTTAACAAAGTGGCAATTACTTTATGTGTTAGAAAGTAAATGAAAATGTCTGTTTATATACTTTTCATAGGCAACGGCTCAAAAGTAATCATCTGTGATACTTTCCATACAACTTCAAGTAAATGCAATGTTTGGGTTAGAAATGTAACTACTACTTAAAACATATCAATTAAGTGATGTATTCTTTCTGTAGTATTTCTTCTTCTGGATTGCACCAAAGCACTCTTTTGTTATATTGTTGGTCATACAAGTCTATTCTACACTCAAAGGCACACTTCAAGATCCATGTGATATATGAAATTTTTCACAATGCTTCCAGGCTTAGTTGATCTTACTTATCTCGTGGTGTATGCACATTTTGATACTATTATCCAAAAATAATTTTGTAAATGTTGCCCCTCTAGATAGTAAGGATTCCAAGGGTAGGAATTCCTTAAAATTCTTTCTATAGTGTCTAAGTCAGGACAACCAATGAGAGAGTAGCTTGGTCTTATTTTCCTTTTAAGAAATATTGGTATCTTTAATATATATGTATATATACATATATGCATATATACATACACATATATGTATATGTATGTATATACCATCTACATTTTCCAATTCATCTTGCCATCTCACCTCATCTTCCCTCTTTTCCTTTCTCTCCCTCTACCTTTTCCCAGAGTCCCTTATAAAAAAAAGAGAGGGAAAAAATTTAGTGAAAACAACCCAACATATCAAAAAGATTTGACATTATATGCAATATTACATACCTACAGTCCCCCACTTCTGCAAAGAACTGGGGACAGAGGTCCTCCTTTATTAGAGATGGCTTTCTATCAGTGTGAAGGGAAAGGGATACAGAGCAAATCTAGACTACAAAAAGCAAAAACCATATGTGTGTATGAATATCTGTGCTTATATATATTCATATGTCTATACAAAGCAAAATATATAAGTTACATATGTACTTATATTCATTAATACATACCCATCATATATATGAACACATGTATACGTGCACTCATTTAATAGACATTTTATTATAGGTCCAGACATAGATATTTCAAATATGTGAATATACATATGTACATATTAATATTCATATATGTATATATGACTATATAAATCCATATAAACGTATATGCTCACATTTTTTAATTTTTACATAGTTAAGATATGCTTTGTATCCCTCTCCCTTTACACTGACAGTTCTTAAAGTGTAGTTAAAGAAGAAGAGGAACAAAAGAGGAGAAAGAAAAATAAATGTCTTGCAATACTTATAAATACATAAAAAGTTAAATGGTCTACACCACTGGATTTCTTCACCATGTCTCCCCTCCCCCAATATACACACATCTGGAGGGGTGAGCTATTGTCACATATATTGTCTTTGTGGTTGTATTTCTAGAGCAACACGAAATATATTAGCTAGCAGGTGTGAGTCCAGGAAGCAATCATCTGACTTTGTCAGACTCCTCTATAATTAGACCAGTTTTAATGATCTGAAATTTCCTCGGTACAGGCCATTTATATAAGGTACAATTCTTCTAGTGGAAGGCAGAAACTGTATATGGTCATAAAGTATTGCTTTGGCTAAAAAACTGAGCACTCTGAGAGTAAGTTAACAATGAGGTTCTCCAGACTTAGCTAGGATAGTCATTTACCTACAGATACACTATGACCAGGAGATAGAGTCACAGGAAGAGTATCAGTTACAAGAATTCTTAAACACTCTTTATACAAGAAGTTCCTAACTTGGGATCCATGAACTTGTTTTATTTTTAATATTTTGATTCAATATATTTGTCTTTCTCTAGAATCTGATAATATTATTTGATGCATTGAAAAATATTCTTCTGAGAGGGTAGGCTTCATAGAATTCACCAGATTTCTGTGTCTATAACATAAAAGAAGGTTAAAACCTGATCTAAAATAACACATATCCAAGCAAGATTCTTTTCTACAACTTAGCTAGATGATAATCCAATCTCTTCCTTAAGACATTCAATAAAGGGGAAACTATTATCCTGGAGGTAAACCCATTGTATATTTAGATGGTTCTAATTATTAGATAATTTTTTCATCATCCCAGACTTTCCTCCACAACTTCTACTGATTGCTCCTAGCTCCACCCTCTAAAGCCAAGCACAAATACTTGCTGAAAATAATTGTGTCCTCATATATCAGGTCATTCCATCATGGATACTCTGGTGAAGAAACTAGTCTAGGCGTTCTTGGAATAGCCTTCAAGTAACCAGTATCAACTTTACTCCCATGTTAACACATCCAAGTAAACTTGAATTCAGTCCCAGTGGCAGAATTCAGGGTCACCTTGACGCCATTCTATAACATCAAAGTAGGACTTTATTTATCACTAAAATAATAAACTCTGAGATTTCTATATTACATTAAAATTTACACAGATATCACTTATGCTGTTCACAATGATACCTTTAGGTAGTTAGTAAAGATATCATTAATCACATTGTGCAAAGAAACAGGCTTAGAGCAGCTGAAAAACCAGCTTTATGACCATAATCACAAGCCTAATAGAATCGGAAACACGATTTGTGCCTTTTACTCATATTGCTCTTGACTACAGATCCAGTAGTCTTCTCACTGTACTACAATGCTTGTAAATAAAGCAGGGGTTCTTAACCTGATTTTGGGTGTATATCATATTCCTTTTTGACTCTGATGAAATCTATGGATCCCTTCTCAGAATAAGGTTTTTAATTGCATAAAACAAAATGCATAGGAATATAGAGGAAGTCAATTTTATTGAACTATATTTCAGAAGTGCTTTTCTTGAGATCACAGGCTCTGGGTAAAAAAACCCTGAAAAACAGAATAGAATTAAACACAGGAAGCAGTCTTTGACTCAGTAATAAATTCTCTTAAGAAAAAAAAAATTAGTGCTAACTAAAAGTAGCAGGAGTGCTGACTCTCAAAATTTTGTTCATTTTGCTATCATTTCCATCCCGTCTAGTTCTTTGCTCATCCAGTTCCTTAATACTACAATTAAAGATATCCCAAATCCACATCTGTTCTCCCTAAACCTTTCCTTACTCTTTCCATCCAAACAGATCTGAAATCATTTTCCCCTTGTCTTGTTAATTATTAAGATAACTGAATTAAATCCACAAATATGAATTAAACATCTGCTGCTTGCTAAGATATAATTCTAACTAAGGTGCAAATAATTTATGAAGGGTTACTTTGTCATTTACTTTTACAAAAACAAAGTTTAAAAATTTAACAAAGGTACTAACCTAAGGGAAGGACAAACACTTCATTAGGTCAATGGGGGCAGATTCTTAATAACAAAATATTTTGATGATACCATACAGGCTGTTGCTGACTGCCTACAAGGTAAGTCAAGGTCAGGAAATCAGTCTCATACTTCCCATCCCAGTAATTTCAAAAGATTTCCAAAAAGAATCTAACACCTTCTCAAAGATATATTACAGAAAAGAATTCAGAGAAAGAGATAAAATTATTTGTTTTTTAACAACTCTAAAATCTGATTTTCTGGGAGGAAAATACAAGCAAAAAGGTCAAGATCACTTGGGGCTTGGACAAATAACTTTTAATCCATTAAGTACTCGTGTGAATTTTCCTTGGCACTTTCCAAGAAAGACCTATTTCCATAAGAGAGAATTATGCTTGATTATGTCCCTAAATGCCTTGCATTGGTAGGTAGAGTTTCCTCATTTGGGAATTCTCTACACAAATGAAATCACAGGTGCAATTTTTATTCTTTAGTTCACTAATTTAGCAGATGAAACTGTCCCAGAGAAGTCTAAAGTCCTGAAGTCACAACAATCGGTGAGAAGTACAGTTGAGATTCACATCCAGGTCTCCTCATTCCAAATCTAATATACCTTGTAGTATAAACTCTTAATCATTAACTAGTCTGGACCAGAGAGTCATTAATATCCTGCCTCTGTTGCATCCCCATAAACACCCTTTAAATCTATTGGTCAGACTTAAGTCTGTGCCATTTATTGATTGCAAGTGAAAACCACTCTTTGATATCTCCTGTTAAGAGTTTCTGTCCGGATTTGAAAGTTTATTTCTGTTTATAAATTCTTATGTCGTACTGCTATTAAATAGGTCCAGTTCTGTGACCTAAAGGGTGGAGAGCCTATGGCCTTGAGGTCACATGTGGCCTTCTAAGTCCTCTAGTGAGTCCCTTTGACTGAATCCAAATTCACAGAACAAATTTTCTTAATAAAAGAATTTGTTCTGTAAAACTTGGACTCAAAAGGCTGCCCCCAAGAACCTAGAAGACCACATGTGACCTCAAGGCCAAGGGTTCTTCATGCCTGCCTAACCATTTATGGATATATTGAGAAGAACCATAATTCTATGTATCTATTTATCACCTGAGGTAGCTAAGTGGCACAGTAGAGAGAATGCTGAGCCTGGAGACAGGAAAACTCATCTTCTTGAGTTTATGTCTGGCCTCAGACACTTACGAGATGTGCAACCCTGGGCAAATCACTTACTCTGTTTGCCTCAGTTTACTCATCTATAAAATGAGCTGGAGAAGTAAATGGCAAATAACTCCATTTTCTTTTCCAAGAAAATTGCAAAGGAGATTATGAAGAGTCAGACATGACTGAAACAACTGAACACAACAGTTTATCAAGTGTCTATATCTATCTGCCTATCTAACTAATTAGCTAGGAAGTTAGAATTAGGTACATATAGTATATATAACCAAAGACATCATATTCTAAAACAACCTATCAGGAATTTGTTGTCACTGTAATTGCCTAGTCAAGCACATTATACAGTGACTTGAAACAAAAATCATTTTACTTACCATCCTAAATAGAAACAGTGTGGTATAATGGATAGATATATGATATGACCTTGAAGATCTTGTGTCAAGTCCTATCTCTGACATATATTGGCAGTGTGACACACATGTGTCTGAGCACATATGTTTGGCTCTCAGCACTCAGAAATTTGATAAGACTGTAAATTGCAAAGGTGATGACTTGAATTGATAAAGGAATTTTAATCACCTGGAAGTTCTCTATGCCAGTGAAATCACAGATCCAGTTCCTATGCCTAAATACATGATAGACATTCTAGACATTCTACTTTCTCTTTTTCACGTTCATACTTAGATTTTTTAATAACATCTCAGCAGACAATTCTCAGAGAAATAACTCTATAAAAACATTTATGTTACTTAGTACTAGAAGTAAAGTTTAGACTTTTAAAAAAATAATTTGAAGTTAAAATAAAACGTGAATTCTTCAGATTTCTCCTTGTTATCAAATGAATTTTCTCATAAAAATCAATCAGTATAAGAACACAAAAAGACTATACCTCCATTACTTAGAGGGGTTAAACATATTAGTCTAGATCTATGATATTGTGTTGTAGGTAAATTTAAAAAATAAGCCCCTCCTTTGAATTGTTTTTTTATTTTAGAGATTCTTAAGAGCTTAAAAAACTGTGGAATGTGTCACCAAGGCTATCATTCCAAAAATGTTTTTATTCTGTTTATTTTTCCTTTATTCATTTGTTATGAAAAATATTTCTAGTATCTCTAAATGGTAAGAGCCTATGTAAGAAACTGCTTTTTGTTCTTGGTTTCAGCAATTTTGAATGGCATCTAAATTAATCTTTCATCCTTGAACTAGGAAGGATTCAAAAGTATTTCCTCTCTGAGGTTGCCAATTGGCATTGTGGTAAGCTATGTTAACTCCTATTATTTTGATTAAGTTTAAACAGATTTTCTAAGGGTATTTCTAAAATTGCCACTGCTCCAACACATTTTGTAGTGATGAACTTACCTGGTAAGTTGATCACCAGTTCAACTGGGCAGGGCAGGTTTTCTCTGCTATGATTTATATTCCTGTAAAGTGATCAGGATAATTTTACTTGCCTTCTCTAATGCATTCTCTCAAATGTTGCCTCCCCCCCACCTGTCCCCCCCAAATGACACTGTGAGGTAGTCACATGGTAAGAGTTGCAAGAACCCTTGCTGTCTTTCTAATAATATGTTTGGCACTTGCTGCCTTATAATAAACAACTCTCCAAGTGCTAGGGGCAATTTGATCCTCAATTTAGGTGAGTGCTGCCCCAAGGGTCTGGAGAGAATGGAAAGAATTTAGAAACCTCAAAGTCAACTTCCATGAACACCTGGGCCAATTCTTTCACACAATAAATGGAAGTATGGTAACTTTACTTTGTTTCAAGACTACTTTTTATATACACATGCATGTATATGTGGATATAGGTACAAATCTGTATCTATACATATGTATAACATACTTCATATATCTAATGATTTTATTGAGATTGACAATAAAGAGTATAGTTTAATGACCTGATTTTATATTGAGAGCAAATGAATATTCAAAAATCCTAGAAATATGAAAGCAAAATCATCTGTTCAATCAAGAAGACCACTATCTTTACTTTGTTTATTTTTACTTTGTGGTAAATAATGACTCTCTTTAGAATATTGGATAGGATCATGTAGCACATTTTTACCCAAAAATTAATAAAAAAGCACACATGATGCAAATATATGAATAAAGGTTCATTTTCATTTAAGTATCTATCTAACTCTCTTTTATCTATATACCTATGTATACACATATACACTTCCATTCATAATTCACATACAAGTATACAATCTATACCAAATATATGTGATAGGTCGGTATATACACTCATATCCACTCCCCCCACCTACATTATATACATATATGCACACATTTATCACGTATATATGGTTACATATATAAATACACAGGTATATATCTATTATATATGCATAAATATACATATATATGCATATATACAGACATAAGCACACATATATGATACATACACACATATGTATATACACACATACATAATCTATGGCATATTTTGTCTGTAATATATGCCCCAGACTATCAAATATATTTGACAGTAATATATGTGGTACAGATTCAAGGATAAGATGGCATCTTCCATACTAAGAAGAATAATAACTTTCCTAATATTTCCTGGAGCAAAAGAACTAAAAGAAATCTGCCAAAAGAAGGATTTGGACACGATGCCTCCCAAGGGCCTTTCCCACTATGAAACAATGAAACTAAATAGGTAAGACTGAAAAAACCATGGTAGAATAGAATGTAGGCTTCTAACATGATCTTATTTTACTTCTCCTAATTATACCTTCACTGTCTTTAGTATAAAGATTTCCTTAAAAGAGGATTCACACCATATCTGTGGAAAAATTCAGGTGCAATTTTGTAAGGATTTAACTCTTTAGGTCAGAACAGGAGAATGAACAATGTGTATTGTAGCTGCTTCTGTTTTCTTCCTTTGTCCTACTGCCTACTTGCTGAAGAGTGTGCTGCATTGCTGCCCCTATACAGCAGGAAGGTTGTGGAAATCCATCCGTAGAATTCTGTCTCAGGCTTGGAAGGGCAATAAGAATTGTTATTTTTCAGTTAGAATCTTCTGTTATAGCAGGTGTCCCCAGATTTACACTGTATGACTGGAAAAGGTCTATATTAAGTTATTAATTAAAATTTTGAGCAAATGTGTGTGTGTGCGTGCGTGTGTGTGTGTGTGTGTGTGTGTGCATGCATGTGAGAGAGATGCATATGAGAGAGAGAGAGAGAGAGAGAGAGAGAGAGAGAGAGAGAGACCTACTGGAAATCTAATGAAACCTATGGATCACTTTTTAAAGTGATATTTTTAAATAAAAAAATACAAAGGATTATAAAGGTAACTAAATATTGAAAAAAAGATGTGAATTTTTTTCCAATTCAATTTCAGAAATGTATGGACGTAAGGTTAACATTGATTTTTTTTTCACAATCATTGCCATTATAGAAGGAAATTATGAAATTACAGAACTGAAAGTACTAAAGGGGTGCTATAATGTAAATTCTCATTTTAAAGGTGAAGCAACTACTTTTTCCGGATTTGCCTATCTTTCATATCATTTTGGATAGATAACTGATGTTAAAAATAGCCATAAAGAAGAAGGAGGAAGAGGAGGAGAAGATGAGAAGAAGAAGGAGGAGGAGGAAGAGGAGGAGAAGGAGAAGATGAGGAAAGAGAAGAGAAGAAGGAGGGGAAGAGGAGGTAGGGAAGGGGAAGGGTGAGGAGGAGGGGAGAAAAGAAAATGATGATGATGACGACTAGTCTTCTAGGGCATAAGAAAGATACCTTGAATTGTGAATGTTCTCAGAAATTTTAGAGCATCAAATGACAAGTGTTAGGAAACATAGTGAATATGCACTGCATACTAATGCTACAAAGCAAGTTGTCCTTTGTGCTGCCTCCATTATGGATGAGATTTGCCGTTATGTTTATGTTAAAATATCTGTATTTTGGGGGGCGGAGCCAAGATGGAGGAGTGAGAGCAGCTACTCACCTGAGCTCTCGGACAAACTCCTCCAGGTACCTCTGAAAGGAGAATCTGACCAAATTTTGGAGGTGCGGAATCGAGTGGGAGACAGACGGTGACAGATTCGGAGCTCAGGTTGGACTGGAAGGTCCACGGGAAGGATCTGTTCCGTGGGGGTGAGCCCACAGCGCACAGAGCAGCGTGGCCAGCACAGCACGGCCAGTGCAGCAGAGCAGAAGAGATCCGAGAAACCTGAGTGGCGGGGGGAACCAGAGGAGCGGCACCAGGGGCAGGAGACAAGCCGAACCGAGTCAGTGAGAGCCGCGGGGCGCCAGATATCAGCGCAGCAGCTCCTGAGACCTTCAGCCTGAAGATCAAACTTCGGTAAGTCACCTACTTGAACTTCCGGGAGCCAGGATGGCTGAGTGATCAGCTAATGCTCTCTCCTTCCCCCTCGATGACCGTGAAAGAACCATAAAATATCTCCCCAGAAAAATCCCAGATCAGTAGAATTAGAAGAAGGAGACCAATAGTCTCATAACACCTGAGATGAGGAAAATAGCTAAGGGGGATTCCTCATATGGTGGCAGAGGCAAACCGGAAGGACAGAGGACCCAGGGCAGAGAAAATTTGCACTAGGACCCAGGCAAGCCTCAGCACCAGGAGAGGAGCCCCAGGAGGGTTGGGAACATGCATTAGCATCTAGGCGTGCCTCAGCTGTCCAGGGGAATCAGAAAGACAATAGGGCAGTTGGGATTACCAGCCCCTGAGCTTGCCTTTGCCTCAATTCAGCTAAGGAAATCTCCTGGGACCAGACCACTTCTCCCCCACACTTAACAAGCTAAACCCAGGGCTGATCAGGGAAACACCAAACAAATACCTGCCTTTAGCTTTTTCACACATCAGCTCAGCAAAAAGTTGTCCAGCTTCTGACTGAAAGAAACAGAAGCCACAACACTCAGTCAAAATCATGAACAGGAAAAAGAAGAGGGCCGAAAGAACCATAGAATCTTTCTATGGGGATAAGGACCAAAACACAAGCCCCAAAGAGGTCACAGCTGAGACTGTACTTCTATCTGAAACTTCAGAAGGGACTATGAAATACTCGCAAGTACAAGCAGCTCTCCTGGAACAGCTGAAGAAGGAAATAGAAGATAAACTGGCCAATGATTTTAAAATTATTAAGAAAGAATTCACTGATGAGAACATCTCCCTGAAAAGGAAAATTGAAGAAATGGAAAAAGAAGTTCAAAAATTAACTGGAGAAAATAAATTCCTGAAAGGCCAAATGGAAAAGGAAGTACAAAAATTAACTGGAGAAAATAGCTTATTAAAAGGAAAAATTGGGCAGATGGAAAAAGAGATACAAAAGTTAACAGAAGAAAACAATTTGATGAAGATTAGAATTGGGCAAGTAGAAACTAACGACTCAGTGAGACAGCAAGAATCAGTCAAACAAAATCTAAAGAATGAAAAGATAGAAGAAAATGTAAAATATCTAATTGGAAAAAACAACTGACCTGGAAAATAGAACCAGAAGAGAAAACTTAAGAATTATTGGCCTGCCAGAAACCCAGGATGGAGAAAAGAGCCTGGACAATATCTTCCAGGAAATCATCAGGAAAACTGCCCAGAAGTACTAGATTCAGAGGGCAAAATAGTCATCAAAAGAATCCACTGTTCCCCTCCTGAAAGGGACCCCAAACTCAAAACCCCAAGAAATATAGTTGCAAAATTCCAGAGCTATCAAGTGAAGGAGAAAATATTACAAGCAGCCAGAAAGAAACAATTTAAATATCAAGGAGATACAATCAGGATTACACAGGACCTTGCAGCTTCTACATTAAAAGATCGAAAGAATTGGAACCCAATATTCCGTAAGGCAAAAGGAGCTGGGACTGCAACCAAGGATCAACTACCCAGCAAAGTTCAGCATAACATTTCAGGCAAGGAGAAAGTCATTCAACGAAGTAAGGGATTTCCAGAGTTTCCTGACCAAAACACCAGAACTTAATAGACAATTTGATCTTCAAATGCAGGTCTCAAGAGAATCATAGAAAGGTAAACAGTGTGGGGGGGGGGGGAACAACTTGCTACTCAATGAGGGCAAGTTGTTCACCTCCCTATAAGGGAAGATGATATCTGTTTATCTCGAGAACTGTGGGTCTATTAAGAAATATAAAAGGGATAAGCATAGGGGGAACGGGTATAAAGTAAATGATATCATGATAAAAAATGTGATTTAAGTATGAGAAGGGAGTGTAATAGGAGGTGTGAAAAGGAGGAAGCAGGAAATGGCAAATTACATCACAAGAAGAAGTACAAAATCATAGTAGAGGGAAAGAGGGGAGGGAGATGAGCATTGTGTGAGAGGTACTCTCATCGGATTTGTTTAAAGGACGGAACAATAAACTTAAGTAGAAAATCCTAACTAGCTCTATAAGCAGTGGGAGGGGAAGGGGGAAGAAACGGGAGGGAGGCAAAAGGGAGGGAAGAAGTAATAAGAGTAAGGGGAGTAAAAGGGAGGGGGGCTAAAAGAAAGAGGGGAAGGCGGCAAGAGGAGGTGGTGAAAAGTAAATACTAGTGAGGAGGGGAAGGGAGACAGCAGAGCTAAAAGCACAAATGGTGGGAAAGAAGATGGAGGGAAATACACAGATTGTAATCATAACTGTGAATGTGAATGGAATGAATTCTCCCATAAAACGGAGACGGATAGCAGAATGGATTAAAAGCCATAATCCAACAATGTGCTGCTTACAAGAAACACATTTGAAACGGGGGATACACATAGGATAAAGGTTAAAGGATGGAGCAGAATATATTGTGCTTCAGCTGATGTAAGAAAGGCAGGAGTAGCAATCCTAATCTCAGACAAAGCAAAAGCAGAAATAGATCTAATCAAAAGGGATAAGGATGGAAACTATATCCTGCTAAAAGGCACCATACACAATGAAGCAATATCATTACTAAACATGTATGCTCCAAGTGGTATAGCATCCAGATTCTTAGAGGAGAGATTGAGGGAGTTGAAGGAAGAAATTGACAGCAAAACTATACTAGTGGGGGACCTTAACCTCCCTCTTTCTGAACTTGATAAATCTAACCTCAAAATAAACAAGAAAGAGGTTAAGGAGGTAAATAAAACTCTAGATAAGGTAGATATGATAGATCTTTGGAGAAAATTGAATGGGAATAGAAAGGAATATACCTTTTTCTCAGCAGTACATGGAACATTTACAAAAATTGACCATGTACTAGGACATAAAAATCTCAAAATCCAGTGCAGAAAGGCAGAGAAAATCAGTGCATCCTTCTCAGATCATAATGCAATAAAAATTATATGTAATAAAAGGCCATGGAAAGATAAAGCAAAAATCAGTTGGAAACTAAATAATTTAATCCTAAAGAAGGAATGGGTTAAAGAAGAAATCATAGAAACAATCAACAACTTCATTCAAGAGAATGACAATAATGAGACAACCTACCAAATCTTATGGGATACTGCAAAAGCAGTTCTTAGGGGAAGTTTTATATCTTTGAATGCCTACATAAATAAAATAGAGAAAGAGGAGATCAATGACTTGGGTATGCAGCTGAAAAAGCTAGAAAAAGAACAAATTGAAAATCCCCAAGAAAATACCAAATTAGAAATACTGAAAACCAAAGGAGAGATTAATAAAATTAAAATTAAGAAAACTATTGAATTAATAAATAAAACCAATAGTTGGTTTTATGAAAAAAACTAATAAAATTGATAAACCTTTGGTTAATTTGATTAAAAAAAAGAAAGAAGAAAATCATATTACTAATATTAAAAATGAAAGGGGTGAACTCACCTCCAATGAGGAGGAAATTAAAACAATAATTAGAAATTATTTTGCCCAACTTTATGCCCACAAATTCGATAATCTAAATGAGATGGATGAATATTTTAAAAAATACAAATTGCCCAGATTAACAGAAAAGAAAATTGAATACTTAAACAACCCCATCTCAGAAAAAGAAATTGAACAAGCCATCAATGAACTCCCTAGGAAAAAATCCCCAGGACCAGATGGATTCACAAGTGAATTCTATCAAACCTTTAAAGAACAGTTAATTCCAATACTATATAGACTATTTGGGAAAATTGGGGAAGAAGGAATACTCCCAAATTCTTTCTATGATACAAATATGGTTTTGATACCCAAGCCAGGAAGAGATAAAACAGAAAAAGAAAATTATAGACCAATTTCTCTAATGAATATAGATGCAAAAATTTTCAACAAGATTTTAGCAAAACGAATACAGCATCTTATCAAGAGAATAATACATTATGATCAGGTAGGTTTCATACCAGGAATGCAGGGCTGGTTCAATATTAGGAAAACTTTTAGCATTATCAATCATATCAACAACAAAACCAACAAAAACCACATGATTATCTCAATTGATGCAGAAAAAGCTTTTGACAAAATACAACACCCATTCCTATTAAAAACACTGGAGAACATAGGAATAAAGGGAACTTTACATAAAATAATAAGCAGTATCTACCTAAAACCTTCAGCAAGCATTATATGCAATGGAGATAAGCTAGAGGCATTTCCAATAAGGTCAGGGGTGAAACAAGGACGCCCATTATCACCATTATTATTCAATATGGTACTAGAAATGTTAGTGGTAGCAATTAGACAAGATAAAGAAATTGAAGGAATAAAAATAGCCAAAGAAGAAACTAAGTTATCACTCTTTGCAGATGATATGATGATATATTTAGAGAATCCCAGAGATTCAAGTAAAAAGCTACTTGAAATAATAAACAACTTTGGCAAAGTTGCAGGTTACAAAATAAACCCACACAAATCTTCTGCATTCCTATATATTAGCAACAAAGTCCAACTCCAAGAGATAGAAAGAGAAATCCCATTTAAAGCTAGAGTAGACACTATAAAATACTTAGGAGTTTACCTGCCAAAACAAACCCAGGGATTATATGAACACAATTACAAGACACTTTTTGCACAAATAAAGTCAGATTTAAGTAAGTGGAAAAACATCAGTTGTTCATGGGTAGGCCAAGCTAATATAATAAAAATGACAATTCTACCTAAATTAATCTACTTATTTAGTGCCATACCAATTAAACTATCAGATAATTATTTTTTAGAGCTGGATAAAATAATATCAAAATTCATTTGGAAAAACAAAAGGTCCAGAATATCAAAGGGACTAATGAAAAGAAATGCTTGGGAAGGTGGCCTAGCGCTACTAGACCTCAAATTGTATTATAAAGCAGCAATTATCAAAACCACTTGGTATTGGCTAAGAAACAGAGGGGTAGACAAATGGAATAGGCTTGGCACTCAAGACACAGTTGGCAAGGAATATAGCAACCTCTTGTTTGATAAACCCAAAGATCCCAGCTTCTGGGATAAGAACTCATTGTTTGACAAAAATTGCTGGGAAAACTGGTTAACTGTGTGGCAGAAATTAGGCATAGACCCATGCCTGACACCGTACACAAGAATAAAGTCCAAATGGGTACATGATTTAGGTATAAAGATTGATACCATGAATAAACTGGAGAAGCAAGGTATAGTGTATTTATCAGATTTATGGAGAGGGGAAGAATTTTTTTCCAAAGAAATGATAGAAAGCATTATGAAATGCAAGATGGATAATTTTGATTACTTTAAACTGAAAAGTTTTTGCACAACCAAACCCAATGCAACCAAAATTCGGAGGGATGTAGTATATTGGGAAAAAATTTTTACAGCTAAGCTCGGGGATAAAGGCCTCATTTCTAGAATATATAGAGAACTGACTCAAATATATAACCATCCAAGTCATTCCCCAATTGATAAATGGTCAAAGGATATGAACAAGCAATTTTCAGGGGAAGAAATTAAAAATATCTATAATCATATGAAAAAGTGCTCTAAATCACTATTGATTAGAGAGATGCAAATCAAAACAACTCTGAGGTACCACATCACACCTGTAAGATTGGCAAACATGACAGAACAAGAAAATGATAAATGCTGGAGAGGTTGTGGGAGAGTTGGAACACTAATTCATTGTTGGTGGAGCTGTGAGATCATCCAACCCTTCTGGAGAACGGTTTGGAACTATGCTACAAAAATGTGCATACCCTTTGACCCAGAAATATCGCTACTAGGATTGTATCCCCAAGAGATTATAAAAATGGGAAAGGGTCCCACGTGTACAAAACTATTTATAGCAGCACTCTTTGTGGTAGCCAAAAACTGGAAGTCAAGGGGATGCCCATCAGTTGGGGAATGGCTGAATAAATTATGGTATATGAATGTAATGGAGTACTATTGTGCCATAAGAAATGATGAACAAGAAGACTTCAGGGAGGCCTGGAAGGACTTATATGATCTGATGCTGAGCGAAAGGAGCAGAACCAGGAGAACTTTGTGCACAGCAACGACCACAGTGTGCGAGGGTTTTTTCTGGTAGACTTGGAACTTTGTAATAACACAAGAACTTACTGAGAAAAAAAAAAATCCTAATGTCGGTCTTCTAAGGCAAAATGCCTTCCACACTCAGAGAAAAAAATGTGGAAGTCACTTGCAGAATGTAGCAGATCATGTTTGTGTGTGGGTGGGTTTCAGTATATTATGTGTTGATTTGTTATATGATTTCTTCCATTTATTTTAGTTCGACTACATAGCATGAATATAGTGAAAATGTGCTCAATAGGAAAGTATATGTAGAACCTAAACAGAATTGTATGCTGTCATGGGGAGGGAGGGGGGTATTGGGAGAAGGGTGGGGGGGAATAAAATCTTAACTTTAAGGAAATGATTGTAAAACATTAAAAAAAAAAAGAAAAAATATATATATAAAAAAAGAAAATTAAACAACTGGTTCTCATAAGGAGTTGACCTCAGCACACTTCTGCTTAAGTCTATCCTTGTATAAACCTACATTGGCTAGACGGAGACAGAAACAATTCCTTTTTAATTTGAGATCCATATCCAATTTCGAGCAATATCCATTGTTATTTTCTCTACAGCACTTTGTATACAGGAGGTATTCAATAAATAAAAACATTTATTATATAAAAAAAAATATCTGTATTTTGAGGTTGAAGCATTTGATGTGTTTATACTTCTTTCTCTTGGCTTATGGGGTGGCACTGCTATGGCCTGAGGAGATGGGCATTTTCTCTCATTACGTGTGACAGTTGTAGGATTTGAGGATTTTCACTTGTACATCAGAAGATAAATGCTTATTGTTTATAATATTTTAAAGAAGGCCCATTTGAGTATATGATATCCAGGCAAAGATTTTAATCCAGCAAGCAGGCTTCTATTGCTCATCTGGAAATGGAGTTGTGATAATGAAGATTTAAGAAAGCAAACAGAATGTGGGTGATTTTTTCTTCTTGTTTTTCTTTCTTTCTTTCTTTCTTTCTTTCTTTCTTTCTTTCTTTCTTTCTTTCTTTCTTTCTTTCTTTCTTTCTTTCTTTCTTTCTTTCTTTCTTTCTTTCTTTCTTTCTTTCTTTCTTTCTTCCTTCCTCTCTTCCTTCCTCTCTTTCTTTCTCTTTCTCTCTCTTCCTTCCTTCCTTCCTTCCTTCCTTCCTTCCTTCCTTCCTTCCTTCCTTCCTTCCTTCCTTCCTTCCTTCCTTCCTTCCTTCCTTCCTTCCTTCTTTCCTTCCTTCCTTCCTTCTTTCTTTCTTTATATCAAGAACAGTGTGATCAGATCACATATGAGAATGCTCTGTATGCTCAAAAACATCTATCTACTCAACTAACCTGACACTGAGGCATGAAGTTCCATTAATTGAGCACAATTTCTATAAATTAATGAAAGAGAAGACTCTAAGGAAAATGAACAAATGTATTTTTTTGCCACTTTTTCTTTGCTCCCCACCAATATCTTGACACTCTTTCTTCACCTTTCTTTGTGTACCCCAGGTCATCCTCTTGCCTATTGACTACCCAAAGATTTTCTCTTTCACGTCCCATTGGTTCTTTCTCTTTCACATCTTCTTTGGACTCCAAACTTCAGAATTAGCAATATGACCTACTCTTCTTTCTACCTTCCTAATTAAAACCCCAATTTCCTCAGTGCCTCAGAATCTCCACTAGGTTTTAAGAGAAGTACAATTAGATTTAGTTATATATCCCATAGTATTAATGACTAATCTCTTCTTCTGCTTACCTCAACCTATTTTTAAAGGAAAATTTGTTAACCCGTATGCATCTCTAATTGGTGAGTTTTAAGGCAGTATAACAAAGTAATAAAAGTCAGATAGTCTGCTAATTTGGACATGGGTAGAAAGAACTTTCTGGGGCTGTGAATCACACAATCTATGGCACTTGTGTCTAAGTCTGGGATTGGTAAAGAAACTATTTCCTGTTAAAATGCAACACATTTTAAACCCAGAGGTAATACATCTACCTCTTATCAGTCACTAGAGCATTAATATGAATTTGTTTATTAGATACTTTTCAACCTAACACTTTGCTAAGTTGTAGTTTTTATAGGGTTAGGAAGAGAGAAGTCCAGAGGATAGGGTATTACCCAAGAACAAATCTAGGTGGGAGGTCCTGAGAGAAACATGAGAGTGCTATGTGTAGGAGGGGATAAGGTGGAAGGTGTGTATTTATGGGAGAGAAAGAAAGTGAAAAGAGAATTGGAAAATGCTAAATATAAGCTTTCTCTACCACACAAGTTTGGCTAAGAGTAATCCTTTGCTTTGTAGTGACTACTCAGTACAGAGTGAATGAATTAATGAATGAAGAATTTTAGAGATACCAATCCAATAGAATATCTAAGAGTCTCACATCTTGTATAATCTCAAAATGATTAATATTTTCTAGTTTATTTGGGGGGATTTGAAGATATTGCATTCTTTGTTTACCCATACTTCCCAATCTTTCTAGAGGAGAATCGTGAAATCATTTAGTTGCACAGGACTTAAAAAACAAATTTGGTTAATTCTCAGAAATTAATCTAGTCCAGAGTCATAATTAGAATTTATTTTTTCAACTAGGTCAAAAACAAACTTTGAAAGTATTAGTAACTCTTAACAGTTGTATAAATGACCATACCAGTGGACAAATGATGAAACATGCCCATTTCCTGATAGAGATGTGAAGAACAGAGAGGACAAAAAGTTATGGGTTTCATTTTTGTTTGTTTGTTATACATATAGCCAATGTAGAAATTTGGTTTACTTAACTATGGTTGTTTGTAGCAAGTGTTTTATTTTTCTTTCATTTACAATTGGAGAAGGAGGGTTAGTGGAACGGAAAGAAGGTGGAGTTTTGCTGATAGAAAAAAATTCAGAGAAGGCAAAACAAGAAAGAAAAATACTGATAGTGTTCTCATAATTTCTCTTGGGGAGATATTTTAAAAAATATATTGTTATTCAACAATATTTTAAAGGCAATCAGCTTTAAAAGTCTTGGAAACGCTGTAAAACACAGTGATGCACGGATTCCAGAGGAATTTATGATAAAATGTAGGATTTATCTCTTAATAGAGGTGATAGATTCAGAGAGCAGATTGAAACATAATGCTTCATTATATATCCATATTTTGTAATAGAATGTATGCATTTTATTCCTTTTTCAGTGGGGGAGGGATGTTTGAACAATTTGAAGGGAGAAAAGGTGGAACTTTGAAAATGACTCCAATAAAGGTAGTTATAGTCACAACAGAAAAGTGACTTACAGAGAAGCCTGCTCCTGTAGATGGGCACATCATTTGTTGATCTAGATACAATCACGTTATGTAGGTGAGAGCTAAGGAACAGTCAGAATTCTTGCTCTGGGAAAAAACAAGGCCTCCAAGAAAACAAACAAACAAAAAGCCAAACATATTCCTCCATCTTGGGGCAAATTCCTTTTTGCACTTAGTTAATTATGACTCTCATTGAATATCTCCAGCAAATATGCCCATTTAGACTCTACTTGAACAATTCCAATTATGGATTCTTTCAACATCTGTTTTCCCCTCTGATTATAGAATATCAGGGCAGTTTTTCATGATAGCTTCTTGAAAGATGATATTTAGGTTCTTTTTTTTTTTGATCATGGTTTTCAAGCATTCCAATAATTTTAAAATTGTCTCTCCTGGATCTGTTTTCCAGGTCATTTGTTTTTCCAATGAGATATTTCACATTGTCTGCTATTTTTTTCGTTCCTTTGGTTTTGTTTTATAATTTCTTGATTTTTCATAAAGTCATTAGCTTCCATCTTCTCCATTCAAATCAGAATTATTTTCTTCACTGAGTTTTTGGGCCTTTTATTCCATCTGGCCAATTCTGTTTTTTAAGGCATTCTTCTTCTCATTGGCTTTTTGGATCTCTTGCCATTTGGGTTAGTCTATTTTTTAAAGTGTTATTCAGCATCTTTGGTGCCTCCTTTAGCAAGCAGTTGACTCATTTTTCATGGTTTTTGTGTCACTTTCATTTCTTTTCCCAATTTTTGCTCTACTTCTCTTACTTGATTTTCAAAATCCTTTTTGAGCTCTTTTACGGCCTGAGACCACTTCATATTTTTCTTGGAGGCTTTGGACGTAGGAGCTTTGACTTTATTTTCTTCTTCTGTTTGTATATTTTGGACTTCCTTGTCATCAAAGTAAAATTCTATAGTCTGATTCTTTTTTGATCATTTCCCCAGCCATTTACTTGACTTTTGAGGTCTTTGTCAAGGTAGTTCTCTGCTTCCAGTGTGGGTAGGGGAGTGCACTGCCAGCCACTTGATCCCCTCACAATATATGTGCTTAGAGCTCCAGAAACTGCAGCTGCCACTGCCACTGCCATTGCTCCTGATGCTGCTGCTGCCACAGGTCCCTCTACCCTCTCTGCTGCCCTGAGGCTGGGGCTGGACAACTGTAGTCTCTCACACTGGTCTGACAGGTTTTCTCCATTGACCTTCCAAATTGTCCTTGGCGTTTTGGGGTTGTGAAGTCTGGAAACTGCCACAGCTGTCAGAGATTTGATTCCTACTCCCTTCCCACACAGGTCTCACACTCCCAGTGTGGCTGGAAAGACACTTCTAGTTGACCTTCTGGGCTTTCTTGGGATGGAGATTTCATTCTGTGAGTTCTGCAGCTGCAAAATTTGTCCAGATTCATTTTTTTTCTAGGTATTTGGATAGGTTTGAGGGGAGAGCTCTAACAAGTTGATGTTTACTCTGCCATCTTTTCTCCACCCCCCCATTAATTTTTAAAAAATCTTCCACTGTTGACATAGTTAATTTGAAGTCTCCAAAATTTCTATGTATTTTTCATGTAAACTACATAAATAACTATTATACAAGATTTGTTGAAAGCTATATAAGAAATAAGAAAACTATAGTCAATAACCCTCCAATCAAATATATTAATCAAATTTGAATTAGGGAAAAGCATCTTTGCTAGACCTATTTGCATAGGCAGGAATGATATCAAATAAAAAGTCTAAATAAAAGAGCGGTTCCTTTTAGATGGTGAGGTTCAATGGGTACTCCTCTTTGTGAGTTATTTTGTAACAATTGCAATTTTGTAACAATTATCAAATCATGAATCAACAAAGAACCTTCTAAATGATGTTCATCCTCTCACCCTAAAGCTTTTGGTTTAACAATTCATCTAGGAAAACACAAAATGAATGAAAATTTCTTGTTTTTCAGATTATGTTATGCCCTTGAATGTCTAAGCAATTGAGCTTATCCAACATTATGTACATTTTGTAAAGATACTGCAAATTGGTCATGAATTGGGCCCAAAACTGAACACAGGAAAAGGGCAGTACATACTGATTTTAGGAAATTTTCCAATGCTTTTGTTGACCTCTTGCCTTTCCCTAAGCATAAAATTGTGCATATACATATGTATATACATACACACACATATACACACAAGCTATATATGCACACACAAACACACATATATACATGTGCATATAGGATATCAATATTCTTCTAGTGATTTTGCATGACTCTGAATCATAGAAAAATAGTGTCTAAAGGAGGGAAATTGAATGCATTGTAGAATCCATGGTATAAACAGGAAGTAGCGCAGTACAAACAAAGAATTAGAAAGAAAGGATATAAAGGATATAATAAGAATTTAAAAGCGAAGAAAAATGGGGGTGATCATATGATAAGAGAGATAAATGCTGGATTAATGCCCCTGATCCTTTGGTATCTTTATAATGTCAGGATGAATCAAAGAAAGTCCTTGGCACCTTGGCCATACCCTCTGCGACTAATTTATATGGGGAAATGGATAAGAGTTATTGAATGATTAGTCATGGAGCAGTTTGAATCACTAATAGAGGCATACATGTAAGAGGTGCCTGGTTTAACCAGGCAAGCCCTAATCTCTCAAAGAAAAATGTCCTTTTATTTGAATTTAATCATATGATATGCTCTTTTAGTTTTAAAGCATAGACTATTGTGTTATACACACACATGTATGTATTACACTTAAATTTAGGCATGTTTTGTTATTCTAGTTTTCTTTGATGAATAAAACAATATTCTTTAAGTTTATTTGTCTTGACATTTTTTATTACCCATACTAACACTAATTTAAAAAAAAAAACAGTTCCAAATTTTTCCCTTTCTTCATTCCCTTCCCCACTCATTGAGAAGGCAAGGAATATGATAATAATTTTTGCATATGAAGTCATTGAAAATATATTTCCACATTAGTCTTATGGTAGGAAAAAAAGTCAGCAAAATAAAGTGTAAAAATATCATTCAATCTGTACTCAGAATTAATTCATCAGTTCTCTCTTTGAAGGTGGATAACATTTTTCACCTTGAGTTCTTTGAAATTGCATGCACACTGAAATGAAAGATGTGGCTCATCAGTCTGTTGTTTGAAATATTTATTTGCATCTACCCTTCATGAATTGATCCAGACTTTGCCTATATCCCATCCTGTAACATGTCCTTAGTTCATAATAACTCCTTGAAAGTCAGTGAAAGGATTTAAACAATCAATTCTCCAACTTATTCTTCTTTAAGGATAGTGACTGTCATTTTGTTTGAATTTTTATCCCCAGGGATAAATGCTGTGGATTGTTGGATCAGTATTAGGCAAATCATCAAAAATGGACTTTAATCTCCTGACTTTTAGTAGTCTTAGGTAATAGTCTTATGTGTATATATATATATATATATATATATATATATATATATATATATATATATATATATATATATATATGCTATTGTAACAGTGCTAGTCCAGGCCTAACCTGCTTAGGTCACACAGACACCTGCATCTTCTACATAAGAATGATAGTCGTGTCCTCTGATTGGACACCTGAATCTTTAAAAATGGTGACACTGAGCTACACTCTCATTTCAATATGCTCTTTTCCATCATCCTCTTTCTACTGGGCTTTTTTTTTTGTCGACTCTTACCTACTGGGCCCAGTGGGAACCTATGAGAGGAAAAGAAATGTCCTTCTCCATCTCCCTCTATTTTTATCTTGGCTCTAAGAAATAGACACAGAGGTTTTTTATTTCTGTTCTACATTGTCTGTTCTCAGTTTCTTTTGAAAAATATTTTATTTTTTTCTCAATTGCATTTAAAAACACTTTTTAAAGTTAAGTTCCAAATTGCTTCCTCCCCTTCCCTGAGATGGTATGCAATTTAATATAGGTTATACGTGTGCATTCATGTAAAATATATTTCCATATTAGTCATGTTGTAAAAGAAAACAGAAAAAAACCACACGCGCACACATGCACAAATAAATGAAAAAGAATATATGTCTATTTACTTTCAGACTTCATCTATTCTTTCTCTGGAGATGAGAGTATTTTTTTCATCCTGAGTACTTCAGAATTGTCTGGGATCATTGTACTGCTGAGAAGAGTTAAGTCATTCACAGCTGATCATTATACAATATTACTTGAGCTGTGTACAACATTGTCCTGCTTCTATTCACTTCACTTTACAACAGTTCGTGTCTTTCCAGCTTTTTTTCTGAAATCATCCTGCTCATCATTTCTTATAGTACAATAGTATTCCATTACCATCATATACTGCCATTGTCCATTTGGTGAACATTCCCTCAATTTCCAATTCTTTATCACCACAAAAAGAACTACTATAAATATTTTTGTACAAATAAATCTTTGTCCCCAGTTTAAAATGTAAGAAGTGATCACTACTGAAAAGAGCATTTCAATAATGTTGACCTTGGAGGTGAGGCTTGCAGCTGGAGTGATAAAGCAAATTGTCCAGGCATTGAAGCCCTGAGAAGCCAGGACCCCTGAGACTCAAACCTGGGGAAAGCTTTGGACTTGGGACTGAGAGTGTGCTATATAGGAACTGAACTACGCTATGAACATACTTCCTTTCCCCTCATCAGGAACTGAGGTCTAAGAGAGGAAGGGGACTTTGAATCCTTTGTATACTTCTCCTACAGCAACAACTTATCCAAGTCTTGAACCATGTGGTTCATATTTTATCCTCAGAGGTTTTTTCTTCTTTGTTTTCCTCTTCAATGTTTTCTTTCTGTAGTACAGGAAACACTTCATCTTCACTGAAAAAAATTTACAACTTAGGTTTTAGTCAGTATTGGATTTTAATATTAAAATAGGGCTTAAAATCCCATTAACCCAGGCACTCTAAAGGATATACTTAGAGGAGGATGTAAAATAATCTTTGTAGCAGCAATTGTTCCATAAGCTTAACTTAAGGCATTTCTAGGGTGTGTGATGGAAAAGAGAGGGGGAGTTAAGTCAAAAGCAGCAATTTAGTAAATGTCTTAAACGTAAACACCTATTTTGGGTTTTTTAGGCTTTTCCTCTCTTCCCACTGGTGTTAGTCACCATCCCACAGTTTCCCTTTCATGTCACAGACAGTATGCTCACTCAGAAAAGAAAGAAATGTCTGTCCTAATGCTGTCATCCCTCTAAAAATAGCAAGCCTTGTCTACTATGAAACAAAAGTGTAGTCAGATCATATTTCCTTGAAGTGGCCTGTACTGTCTGATTGGGAAGGCACTCAGTATTGGGATGGAAAAGAAAATCTTCATCTTTAGCTACTAACATATCACTTTATTTTGTTTCTCTACAAAATATTTCCTAAATATGTACAAAGGATAAGCCAAATCAGTTTAGTAATGTGGATTCCAACGAATCCCCCTGACATTTCAGATAAACTACCAAAGGAATGTTTATTATCGCCATGCATACAAATGGCATGTTACACAGAGGAAACAACTTAGTACTGTTATTCTACCTATAAACAAAGTTTGCCTTGTAGTGTTCTATTTTATTCTAAGCCTAGCACTATCCATCAAATTGAAATTAAGGGGCATGTCACCATAATTTATTTTTGGTCAGCTCCACATCCCATGTAACTAGAAGTGTCTCTTCCCATAGTCTGTGAATCTGTCCCAAGTGAAAAGTTGACAGTCCATCATGCATTCTGCCATTCCTAAGAATTGCTCCCTCTGTAAAAAGCCACAATGTCAGCTGCAATGGTTATATGAGATGAGGGAGTTTGCTGCTTATATATTTAACAGACTTTCGTAACAGAGCAGCTCTTCAGGACTCGCATGAAAACTATAACTCTTATTTAACAGATTTGCCCATAGTTATCATGATATTGAGCAAAAAAGAATATAAAATTTTGTTAAATTTGCCTGCCTCTACAAACATAGAAACACACGGAGAAATACACACACCTTTTTTTCAGGAAAGGGATCCACAAAGAGAGCAATAATCATTGGTTATGTCTAATATCCTAAAGAGTTTTTTTAAAAAAATCTTTAAATGATGAAGATTTTAATAATCAAGGACTATCCTAATCAACTGAAGCAGGTTTATAAAGTTATTACTTAGTGCTTCATCAGCAAACACTCTCTGAACTAAAGCAAATGGTTATAAAAACATCAAAAATCACAATGAAAAACTGAATGAAAAAACACTCCTTAAGTCCTTCATATGTCCTTAATAGTTCCTATGCCAAGAACTAGTGATTGAAGTCCTCCCCCCCGCCAAAATGAATATAGGATCTGTCCTCAACTATCTTAAATTTTAATAGAGGTACATAACACATATGAATACTGTCCAGGGAGGGGTATTGTAGTATGAAAAGTTTCAGAGAAGGTCAATGGAATCATAGGAGAGTAATTGACCAATCTTTCCTAGTAGAGATAGCAGCATTTACTCAAATATAGAAATCAGAGGGTGGGGAGAGGGGAAAAAAGATAGCAATGAGATTATCTGCAAAATAGTTGGTAAGGAGATGCCTGTGGAGTAGCGTGAAATTATAGTAGGACTTAGCCCAGTCTGAAATACTGGGTTACTGTTTCTTCACACTGACGAAACAAGGCAGTGGATCCCTGGAGTGGAAGTTCTAGAGATGAAAGTCTTAAATGCTTTATGGAATGGTCTCTGGTTTGGGCATATAAATGTATGAGTCATATAATATCACTAAATCAAAATAAATTAATGATATGTTACATGAAAACATTGAGTACAATAATATTACACCAATGTCAAAATATCATGAATAAATAGAATTTGTTTTCCCAAAGAGTACGCTTAGAGTATTGGTGAATAGAAAATATATTTGTGTTTAAATTCAAAACCATCATTTTTCCAGTAATGGTTCATGGTTGGGAGTCATAGAACATGATAGTCTCTGATGACCTTAAGTCAAAACTCTCTCAAAGACAAATTGAGAGGCAATTATTCAATACCAGAAGGTGAAGCTATCTCACAAACATGAAATTACACAAGAGAAGTGGCATAAAATATGTCATCAGTGAAATGTGTGCTAGAAAATGAAATTAAGTTGGTCTCCTGCATAGAGCAAGAGATAACTAATGTCGTCTTCATGTTCCAATAGTATCCTTAGAATGTCAAGATGTCTTAAGAAAGGCATTTAAAAGTGTGCACCCTATTGCAAACTTATAGGAAAGCATAAACAAGATCCATTCAAGATGTGCAGTTATGTGTGAATTGTGATTTGCACCTCTAGATGGGATATCTAGATCAATTAGATAACTCCTTTGGACAACATTTAATGCAGAGGGTCCATTTCAACTCCTCAGCAATGCTGCAGTTAGTTTTAGAAAGTTTCTTTCATTTTACATACATACACACACATATACACACACACACACCACACATACACACATATATTATACATACACACACATATATATATGTAGTTACATATAATTTACTTTTATTCTATGCATAGACATATAGGTAGATAGAAAGCTATGATACATATGACTTAGTATACAGTATTTTCAAACAGACATGGCAGGTTATTAGAACTTTGGTATTGCTGTATTAAATCTCCCTAGATAAACAATTTCTTAAAAGTTTTCACAGCTTTTTTAAACCTAACTTTTCAGTGAGGGAGAGGAAAATTTATATGTCCATGGACTTGTTTTCTTTTTCATTCTGTTTTTATAATATATATTTTATAATATATGTTTTATAATATATAATATATATTTTATAATATAGAATATATATATTTATGTGCATGTGAGTGTGTGTGTATGTATAGTTTACCTTGTCTAAGTTTTCTTTTAAATCTCAGTCTCACTTTCATCTCAGAAAGTTATACCTTATAAGGAAGAAATCTTTAAAAAGAAAGAAGAAAATTGACCAAAATCAATCAACATCAAAAAAACTGACAATAAATACAATGCAATGTTCCACAGCAGTGAACTCTCTCCTCTCTACATCTGCAAATCATGTCCTTATTTTCTAATGTGATGGAAAATTATCAAGCGTCAAAAGATATGTTTTTAAAAAGTTAAAACCTAATAAAACTGAAAACCTATTTTTTTTTAGCTTAAAAAGAAATATGGACCATGGAGAAATAGGGGTACTCTGCTTCAATTAGTATTATGCATATTTATAAGAATGATGAAGTTTTTATTCATGTCTGCAGTAAGAAAAATTTAAAGTAACTTGTTAAATCATCAAAAGAGGCAGGGGAAGAATGTTCTCCTAAACTCCTACACACAGCTGTTACCAGAAACCTTCATAACCTTAAAATCACTTAGTGATGAACCAGGAACCATCAAACATCCTGATTTTCTCTATTTTACTTAATCTCTCACGAGAAGATCATTTTTCTTGTTTGTCTGTGATCATTTTTCCTTTAATACTGCAGGTGACATGTAAGAAAAGTAGGGCTCAGGCTTCATGGTGAGCTGCCATCTCTCTAGAGAACAACATGGGAATCCAGAATCTTTGAAATTTCAAACCTTCTTTTATGTCAGCAAGAAAAAAATTATTAAAATTATAATTAAGCTTGGCTACTCTTGGAGTCTTTTCCCAATAATCAACAACATTCCTAAATATAGACTTAACCAGATTAAAATATAATTGGAGAATATTTAACAAAATAAATAGAATAGATGCATTATATTACTGTATGATTTAAGTGAATATGTAAGTTTTCAGGGTTCCTATATCTATATCGCTATATAATGACCCCTATTTCTTTTTTCCTTACACTGAAAATAATTTTATTTTGATATAAATCTGATATTACAGTAAATGTTACAAATCAGACAGTTCATTTTGTAATCTTGAATGCACTATATAGGCAAAAGAAGATTTCCTATATAAGACACCAGTTTCACTTCATTAATTTTTTTTTGCAAGTGTTCCATTAAAATTCCTACACATACGGGGAAACTTGTCTCTGGCTTTCCAAAACATACAAACTAAATTTTGGACAGAGGTATACTGAAAGACAGAAGGTACAAGAAAGCAAGAAGCATTTCTTAATATCCGGTCCTTTTCTTGGTTTTGTTTCTTGTCATTTGACTGGCCAGAACAATAACTGAACTCTTCCATTATCAAAACCCATGCCACATAGAGTTGAATGTTACCCATATGAAAGTGCCATTATTTCAGTTTGTGAAAGTAGCAAAGTGGTTTACCAAACTGGAATGTTTTAATAAAGCATATTGTCTTCTGTAAAATGGAATTATTTCCAGGGCTGCTTAAATGTTTTCCACTCATGACCCTTTCAGTGTTTCTTAAAGTATGGGTCTCGACCCACAGAAGCAATGAGTCATGTCTGATAATTACCCCTATTTCTATTTGATTTCCATACTACTGCTCTAAGAAATCACAGTTCTTGTTAATTAAAATCAAATAGCA
Source organism: Bettongia penicillata ogilbyi (assembly GCA_023548195.1). Lineage (NCBI taxonomy): Eukaryota > Metazoa > Chordata > Mammalia > Diprotodontia > Potoroidae > Bettongia > Bettongia penicillata. The sequence goes on along the minus strand of JAJHZJ010000049.1, from coordinate 146,996 downwards.
ATTATATTAGCTAAGGTTAACTTGCATCATTCCCAGGTAGGAGTTTATAAGGTGATTTAACAGTTCTAAATTAAACCATAGATTTAGAGCTAGAAAAGACTACAGACCATCTACATCAGACATTTCATTTTATAGATAATGTAACTGAGACTGAGAGAGCTTAGATTATTTGGTAAGAGTTTTTAAGTGACAGATCCTTAATTTTTGAACCGTCTTCTGTTTCTAACTCCAGTATTTTGAGTCATGTTCCAGTTGCTATCATAAGTTGATCCTTGTGGTAAGAATTCTGAGATGAAGAAATGAATAAATGTCTTGTAATGTTAATTATAATTTCAACATCTAGGTAGTACAGATTTGAAGTGTCTTAAGTTTTATTAACTGTTGTTCAAAAATCTATTTATGAACTCAGTTATGTTCTTTTTTGTCTACAGGAATTACATGGATAAGAGATCAAGAGAGAATTCAGTCTTCCTGAATCCAAATTCTTAGCTTAATGTAGTCAGCAGCACATAGATCAGATGAGAAATTATCTGAGAATGCATGTTAAAGCTTTACATTTTAGGTTAAAAAACGTATAGTTTTGGGAACCAAAGGATAGTGCCAGATGTAAAGGGCAGCAGAAATGGAAAGGGATTACTTTCCCTGCAGTCATTCATGAAAACAGAGTATTACTTCATCTTGTCCCTAAAAAGATTGTGTTGTTGGATGTGTTTCTGACAGAGCTCCAGTTCATTTTTTTTCTTGAACTACTTTAATAAAAAGTTGCATGCGCCAAAATGTTTTTGCACCACTAAAAACCTTGCTAAAACCCTGATTGGTGAGAACTGCTCAATTGCACCTTCCTAGACTGTGACCACAACTGATTGCATTCTTAAGAGTTGTGGGAATGAAATTGGAAGCCACCTTTTGTGAAACAGAAAGCCTCAAAGTAATTGCTATGTGCTGTGACCTGCCCTCCAGTTTGGAAAACAGATATAAAGAGTGTGTTTTCCCCAAGAACTCACTGTATATACCAATACCACGCATGGTCTATACTTTGCCAGTTAACTTTACTTTAGCAAGCTTGTTATTAGAAGGTCAACACCTGCCCTATAAGTATAGAATAGGGAAGTTATATTATATTTGTGTTTGGTGAAATGAAGTGTTATCCAAACTCTGATGTGGTATGGGCCTTTTGTGTTGTCTGTATTTATGGGAGCTGAGTGCTACTTATAATATACCAAATTTGGGAAGAGAACTTGAGCTTGACATGGAGTTCAACTTGAAATGATCTCTGTGACCGGAGTTTGGGTCATGCACTCTCCAACCTATAGTTTATATGTATACACACACACACACACGTATATATATATATATATATATATATATATACACATATATATATACATATATATATACATACACACATACATATATGCACACACATACATTTTTATCTGTAGTGATACATATGGTAAATTAGGTCATGCCTACTTGCATGAGGGCAACCCTTTTATTCTCACATTCTCATGTATTCCTATATATGTGTGAGCAGTGGAGTTACATTTGTGGGGGAAAAGATGGGGGAGAAGAGAGAAAGTGTGATTTCTTCACAGTAGGAAACTCCCAATGAGGAAATTCTGTGTGTCAATATGCATTAGCAAATGTTCTACAATTTTTAGTTTTAGAGAGTTTTATAGGCAATGTGGAAATCAAAGGATTTGCCCAAGAATGCATAGACCCTATGTGTCAGAGGTGGGACTAAATCCAATTTTTTCCCACCTTAGAGGCTATCTGTCTCTTCTGTATCGCACTGGCACAAATATCTTGGATCTTGATTTCTCTATACAATTCAGTCAGTTTCATGACAGTATAGATGTATCTTCTCTAGGAAATAGCTTATAAAATTTGTTGTCAATTCAAATATTCATCAATTTCCTTGTTAAATAGACAGAATATTTTCATGAGGATTCTATAGAGATGAGAAAGTCATGATCCCAAATAGTTACTCCTTTGAAAATCTTCCCCTTTAATGTCAGCCTTCTGCTGATCATGTTCTACATTATGAGTAATGGACCACCATTGGTCTAGCATTAAGATACATAGCATTAAAATTGTAAATACTGCAAAGATCAGTGAAAAGAAGGAAGTGGGTATCTTAAGCAAAGGAAAATGTTAGCTGTACTTTATCGAGGCTGGTTAAAGTGTTTTATTCATCATGACTCATACTAGAGAAGCAAGATACAAGGCATTATGAAGCATACATTTGACTGGAAAAGGAAGTAGGTTGGTCATGTTTTGAGAATGAGAGATAATAGAAGAAGAGATAGGTTGCTATATTGCTAACTCTAGCATATAAAAAGGATAAGAAGAATATTTCTAGTACATTGGATATATATTCTATATTCATGGCATTCTTGAACTTAAAAAAGAGATAACTTTAATACAAATGGTTTCCTTTATTAATTATCAATGTGGCTGTATATATTTTGTGATATGCATTTAAAATACTATTATGAGGAAAAGGTCCATGTAAAAAGGGTCCTTGACACAAAAAAGGTAAAACTTGGACAAGAATCATGTAGGGTGAGAAATGGAGGGGCTTTTATCAAGGAAGGAGTGTCAGGGTTATTGAAATTCTGGATCTACCCAACTTTTTAACTGAAGAAAGACAACAAACTAGAGAGTGATCCTTACATGTATGACTTTGAGTTAGGTAGTACCTGCTCCTTGTTTTTTTATCTTTAAAATAGGGAATTTGGACTATAGCACCTCTGAGGTATTCTTTCCATTTCTAGTTTTGTATTTCTATGATTTTATAAAACAATGGTTGAGACGAAGGGACCAGGTGGAAAGTGAATACCGTCAGTCCCATATACAACCTGTTAAGTGCATGGGTCCCCAAACTGTGCTACTTACATGAGTAAATACGGGATTAGATGCCCTGTATTCAGCCTGTCAATGGCAAAAAGACAAAATCTAATTTTAGGAGAATTTATGCTTATCTTAATTAGCTGGGAAATATCTGTAGCTATAAATCTGAATTATTTCCAAAGAGAACTGCAAATGTCAACATAGAGAAGTACTAGAAACATAGACAATGTTCACGTGTGGCTGCATACACCTTTCCTTCATCCTTCCTTTCTCTCTCTCTGTTTACTCAGGTTGCTTTTAATTTTTAAGAATATGGAAAATATCCATACTGCAGTATTTCTAAAAGCCACATAAAAGGGGGTTAAAACAATTATCTCGAGTATTATAAAGGAAAGAAATGCTATTTTTTGTTGTTATTCCTGTTGCTTTAAATAAACAAGAAAGATCGGTCATGCTAAACCAAATATTAAATCATATAAATCACTAAATTATTGCATCCACACATGGAAGAAGAAATTAATTCACTGTCAAAAACTCAGTATCACCTAATAACTTAGAATTTTAGTTATATTTCCATTGGGCAAAAAAAAATCTAGTTCTGTTCTTTCAAATAAGACCATGCATGTGTCTTTTGCTATAAAATGGAAAGTAAAGTTTACACTAGTGTGAAGAAATGTAATTTGTTTAATGTTAAGGGAATGATACGCGTTTCTTTTGTACCCTTGGAATTTAGTGAATGAAAAGTAAATTTAAAGTTTTACTTAAACTCCATTTCTAGAATGATATTTTGAGGAAATGATTGTATTTTCTCTAATGTTTCACATACATAAAAGTATTAATTTTTCCCCCCTTTTTACTTTTCTCATAACTCCATTTCTCAGTGGAGATGACAAAATTAGCCTTAGGTGTCCATATAGTGAATGAGTTATAGTGAGCTGTAGCCTGTGCTTGACCAGTAGACTTCTTCCAATGAAAGCAGGTGTGGGAGGAAATACATTTGACTCAGCATTTGAAGTGACATGAACTTTAGAAGTTAGTTCATTTAGCTTCTCTTTCATCACACTCAGGTAAACCATGTTATTGTGTGGAAATCTGATACCAAATTGCTTTTTTTATTAAGCTACTCATGATGTTAGCTCATGTTATAATGTCAAAAAGGAAGAGTTACATACATATTTATCACTGAAACATGCTTCTAATGTGTTCGTTCAAGCAATGCAATTAACATATATTATAGGTTTTGGGGTATGTTTGCCACATATGTTTCTATGTGTTTCATGACTAGCATTAAATCGACTGTGAACTGGTTATTGAATAAGCACCAAGGGGTTAAGTAAATGAACATAAGTGATTCTGGTATTAAATTGCCTTAATTATTTTTTTTTCTTTAATGAGGGGTGGCTAAATAAGTGACTGCTACTGATAAACTAGACCAATGACATTAAAACATATTGTAGTAGTACAAACTTTACTATTTAGTGCTACATATATTTAAGCAGAGAATTGAGATTTCTATATAAAATAACAAACCCAAACAAAACAGATCAAATCGAATTGCTTTTTATTAAAAGGGGCAGGATAGAGGCACATTTTGGATTATTTATTTATTAAGAGAGATTTTGACTGAAAGATCAACCATATAATGATCCCAGTGGGGACAGACAAAGGATAAATGGGTTTAGATTACATATGGAAGAACTTGAGCCATATTAGATGACATAAGGACAGTTTTATTGTAATGAAATTAGTCAGTGAAAAGGGATTCTAAAGACTAGAATATTCTTCTTTGACGATTTTTATGAAGAGTGATAGGCAGGAATCCAGAAAGTTTCATTTATTATCTCGGGAGAGACTAGATAGTTTTTGGAGGTAACTTTTAGCTCTATACGTCAATAGTCTGAATATTTAAGCAAATAAGACAGTATGTATTTGAAGAACACTCTTACCTGCCACCTCTCCATCATTCTATATGACAAGATCTGTCATATAGTTTAATGAGATCCCTTTGGAATCCAAAACTTCAGTGTTCTGCAATCTTAAGTACTTGTATTTAACATGTGTTGAACTAGCATTAGCTAGGCAATAGCAATTTACCAGAATGTAGAAATAGATACAGTACATTATAAATGTGTACTTGGATGTGAAATAGGGGGACCATTCAGATAGAATGATGATAAAACATTACAATGAAAGGCTATTGCTAATTTTATGTAATTTTGAGTTAGATAATAAATTTCATTTTCACATTCATTCATTTGGAAATATTCAATCCTTCCATCTTTCCAATTGTAATAATAGAAAGCTTTATAGTGCTTTAAAATTTGCCCCTTTTCTTTCTCTCTATATGTGTGTATATATACACACATATACATGTACATATTTACATTCACACATTCTCAATTTGAGACTCAAAATGACCCCATCAGTTATCTCCTTTTTATAGATCACAAAAGCAAGAGATAATGTGACTTGCTCATGGTCGCACAACTAATAAGTTTAAATGTAGATATTTATGCTCAGGTCTTTCTGATTAGAAATGCAGCATTCTATTATGTGACATTGTTTCTGTACATGTATAGACAAGTTAGGGAACTTCACTAAGTTCTTATGAATATAGCATTGTAACCAGATACTTTCTTCCTCTACTAGTCAAAAGTCAAGAACCTGAGCCAATGCAGGAATATTGATTTGATGCTCAGAGGTGTTCCTGAATGTGAGCATGGTGGAAACATGAAATATGAGGAAGATATGTTGGCAATTAGAAAAAAGGAAAGAAAAAAGAAAGTCAGGTAAGATACTTTTAAGGAAATTAGTTTAATTCTCCTTTAGTATATTTTCTATTCTTATGAAGGTGACTTAATTTTGAATTACATTCCCAGCTTCCAAATATTCAGATTAACCTGTAATCTCATCAGCATAACAATTGCTACCAATAACACAAATCTTAACTCATCCCTGACTGACTGTCCTACACAAATGCCCATCTAAGCTTGAGCAGCCTGTGTAACTCTTTTCTATTTCCTCCCACATGTCCACCACTATGGATCAATGATCTGTGGCTCATTCTCTTTTTCTCCTGATCATACAAGGCCATCAGTGAAATATATGGGCTATCCAGTTGCAATTCCTTACTCTCATCATGTGGTAGCCTAGCTCCTTCTCCAATCATACATTTCTTTAATGATATTCTTTGTTTTAGTTCTTCATGATTCCATATTTTTGTGTGTTGCAGCCTACTCTGTTCTTTCATATACTTGAGACAGGCAAAATTTTAGTTCTTTTTAGAGGCTGCTGCATTGAAGTTCTGGCAGCCATGATACAATACAGGTAGACTATCGACATTAAAACAAAGGAGTCATTGATTCAGGGGGTAATTAGGGGTCATTAAAGGAAAATATTAGTAAAAACAAACACATGTTATAGTGGAAAGAGCATTGAAACATGTATGAGGAAACGTATAGATTGATGAATCTGCAGCCTCAAGGTCCCTTGCTCCTCAAGTGTAGCTCTTTGACTGAATCCCAAAGGATTTGTTCTGTGAAGTTTGTATTCAATCAAGGGACCACACTTGAGGACCTAGAGGGTCACATGTGCTCTCAAGGCTTCAGGTCCCTGGATAGATTTCACAGCTTTAACACAAAGCCATCATAATCATAAAGCACTTTCCATGCTGTAGAAACGTAGCCAGTGCACTGTGTTGGTCTTTATGGTGTCAGTGCAGTTACTTAGACTCTTACATAGTTCACATTAGAGTATGTAGGCCCACACAACCAAGGTTCAAAATGTGCAGTTTCAAGATTAGGGTGTGAATTTTACCTAATCTCTATTATACTGTAAAATCATTTTCTGAGATGCTTAATTCAGGTACTGTTAAAATCAGACCAAGGTTATAGATTTTACACTGTATAATTCAAACAACTTTGCACAAAGGAAACCTATCCTAAGGTTATAAATAAACAATTACATGGGTCTGCCATATTATGGATGCCAAATAAAAGATTATGCATTTTCTCCTCTGTAAAATAAGGACTTGACCTAAATTCTAAGGCCTCAAACAAATGCATATTTCTAAAATTGAAAGCATGCTATATTTGTAGCCATAGCACTTCAGTTTAGGAAGCTGGTTCAGCTATCCAGGTGACCTTGAGTCACTCTTTTTTTTCCTCTCTAGGACTCAGTTTCCTCATCTACAAATGAGGGGGAAGCAGCTGAGATTTGATGACACCAAAAGATGAGCTCTAGATTCATGATCCTAAGTTGATAGTCTATAGCAAACCAAAATAAAGAGATCCATTTTTTTCTGTTGACCAAGGACATCTGACATCTGATTTGTAAATGTCCACATTAAACAAATAAATCTGGTAGACCGTATTCTCACCCACATGGAACTGAAAAACACCGAAGAAGAATACAAAAGTCAATGTAAGAGAACTATAATTTTTCTCCTTCATTGTACTTTTAGAGTTTTATATATCTTAATGTGGCTACTGCAATTTTTATTGTGTATTTTTGATACACAAATATAAAACAACTATTTAACAAAAACAATTGTTTATGGAACAGATCTTTGCTCCAGCTTTTTATAATATGTAACTTTAAAAATATGTCTATATTTTCTATTAGTTATACAAAATGTAGTAAAATCATGTTGTACTCAAAAGAGCTTTGTAGTATTTACATAAATAACAGAGGAAACTAATGACCTGCTTGTAATATGTTCATCTCTCCCTTTAGATGCATATTTCAATGTTAAGCAAACGCTAAATGTAAAATAAGACAAATGTACCTTCAGTGAAATGCTTACAATCCTGGAAAGTTGTTTAATGCTCTTTAGATGCAGTCTGTTGGGCACTGAGTTTGCATTTACCGAGAAAATATTTGGTTTTGGTGGTTCAAGTCATGTCTCCTTCCTTCTGTTCTTTTCTTAGAGTTGGCAGTAAGTGTAGGCGTGTGTCTGGGCTGCTAGCCCAACTGTACCAATGGTTCCCTTTCATTTCCTCTGACTGAATCAGCAGTGGATGTGGGGGACAGGATGGTCACCAGTCTTCTTTCCAAAAAAAGAGAGAGAAGGATGAGAGCATATGTTTCCTATGACTCCTGAATGTGGTGAGCACCTAAATGGAAAGGGAATGGAGATTATTCTTCATTTGCTGATAGTACTCCCCCAGAGTCTCTTCCAGTTTAAAACAAAACAAAAAAAGCAACAGCCACCACAGGAAGATTCCTATCAACTATCCAAGTGTTTACGCTGATTCACACAGAGACAGGATTACCACCTGGGGAGGGAGATTCCCTTAAGTGGATACTCTGGTTTTCCTCTAGTCATTGAAGGCAGTTAAGCCTGTGTTTAGTGGTTCATGTGCTTGCAGTTTGCTCAGATGGCAAAGCTATCAATCACTGTATACTCATTGGTATCTACTACACGTGAGGCAGCACTGAGGATACAAAAACAATATAAGAGATGGCTCTTGTTTTTTGAGATATTTGGGAATGTAATTGGGGGATGACACAAACATAAAAAAAGTAAAATGATTATTTTGGAAAAGACCTGTGATTTCACTGATTTATTGTTTCTGCTGAGTCATTTCAGTCATGGTAGACTCTTTCTGAACTCATTTGGGGTTTTCTTGGCAAGGATAATGGAGGGGTTTGCCATTTCTTTTCTGGGTCATTTTACAGATGAGGAGACTGAGACAGACATGTTAAGTGACTTGTCCAGGGTCATACAACTAGTAAATATCTGTGTCCAAATTTTAACTCAGCAAGATGAGTGTCTTTCTGATTCCTAGCCCAGTATGCTATCCACTACTCCATTTAGATACAGAGAACTAATTCCCAGTAAGGAACCTTCTACTCATACAAATCATCAACTGCCCTGCAGTTTACAACCTTAAGATCTCTTACATGGATCACTGAAATTCTAGGTGACTTGCACAGTGTCATCCAGTCAGTAAGTGTCAAGTGCAGGACCTGTTTTCAAAACTTCCTAGATAGATCTCTATTGAATGTGTCCATTTGTTATTTAATATGATAACCTTCAAATGAATCATATAGACACGAAAAGTTCTTTTGGAATTCAGAGGAGAGAAAGACCACTGTGATGGAATCACAAGGTAAAACTTCATGAAAGGAAATGGAACTTCATCTGAGACTTAATTTGACCTTTGAGGGATTAGTAGAATTCATACAACTTGAGAGAAATGGTGAAAACCCTCCAAGAAGAAAGAAAAGTAGAATCAAAGGTATAAAAGCAAAAGAAAAATGGTAGACTTAGAGACAGCACGGTTTAGGGGAAAGAGTTCTGGAGTTCTGCAGTTAATTTTTCAGTTTTAGGATTAAAATGTAAAACTTCCCTTAAGCTGACAGTTATATGACTTCCTTCGCAGCCAGGAATAATTAGTAAAAAGGTGCATAGTTATCTGTTAATCTGAAAGGCAGCATTTCAGATGGAGTCTGAAATACCAATGGCACATTTTACCCTGTGTGTCATGAGTAGTGAGCAGCCCCCACCTATCTATAATGAGACTTCAGCACTGGGAGGTAGGAAAGGGTGGGGGGAAGGAGAGAGCAGCACACAAAGGTTTTTGGTCCATTCTGACTTGTGATTGTAATAAAGTTTTAGTTTTCCACTGCAGTAAATCATGTCTCTGATGCTTGGTTTTGATAGACATTGGTCTGCATCTCTTCTAATACTTTACATTTCACCTTCTTTCTTCCACACTGACTCCTAATAGAACATCTGAGCTTGTACAGTGTCTTGTCTTCCTTTTGGTGAATCGGCAGAGAGGTTATACTTGGGCTTGCATACACAGCCATATTGTCATGGTTGCCTACACAATAGGATGCATATTTATTTAATGGGATACAGTGCTGGCGTGTAACTGAATAATTAAATGAACTGTGGAGACAGGTTTTTGACTTAGTTGTTTAATTATAATTCCCTAAACATTGCTAGTTCTAACAGGCCTTGTAAATATTTAGTGTTGGAACTTTAGCGATGTTGCAATCTACTAGACATAATGGATGTTATTTAGGGTCCTTAAAGACCTATAAATATTTGACAACTTTTTTGATTCCCTTTGGGCATTTTCAGCCTTTTTTTTAATCACTTAAGTCTACTTTTACTTTGCATACTATGTACTTGAATTGATCCTTTTTGTTGAATTGGCATTCTCCTGTATCCTCAGGAGGGATACCAAAGGGAGTCCTGCCTAAATGGTACAGCTCCAGGCAGGGGCAAATACTTTTACCTTCAAGGATGCAGGTAAATAAAAATATAGGAGGAAGATAGCTCCAGTTCTCTTTATACAGTTCCACCTCTGTATTCCTTATGGTTTAATTTCTTTAAGTGTCACATAAGGGTCCAAAGCTCTAACAAGTACCCAGGCAGGAGTAGGGATTAGGCAATATGAAACAACCCTTCATGATTTCCATTACATCAGGAATCTGTTCATGGCTTTTAGGAAAGAGTCAGTGGTCTGGTGGCGTTGTCTCTGGGTCCTCTGCTCTTACCATAAAGTCATGTACAAAATGGGTGTTGTAGGTTTTTGTGAGATAGAACACATAACATGGAACCAGAAAGACCTGAGTTTGCATTCCTTGCTCATTCACTTAATCTGCTGTATGACCTTAGGCAAATCACTTAACTCTGAGTCATCAGTTTCCTTATCTATAAATTGAGGGAGTTGGATTGTCCTCCGATTTCTTTCCAACTCTCAACATCTGTTTCCTAGATATGGATCTTCAATGAGAAATACTGAGAAGTCATTGAGGTGAGAATATATAGCAAGTATACATATCTGAAACTTGAACTAGGTGGCCAAGTCCTCCTTGCCTTTTCTTTGCCAGTTTTGGATGCTTCCTCATAGGCTCACAGTTTCTTTCTCTATGGGGTTTCTTGGGTAATATTTTGGAACTAAGGATCTCCATGTACTTTATACACAAGTAGTATTTTTACAAGCCTCTGCTCTAACCACTACTAACTCATGCTGGCTAAGATCAAAGTTACAGAGAATATAATAGCTTCTTTTTGCTAAGCATACTTTTCTTCCCCCTCTCTCCCTGTTTCTTCCCTTGGGAATACATTGTCCTATGCATAAGAAAACCTTCAGATCTTTGAGTTCGTCAGTGTAGCCAAGGAAAGCACTGAACGGTAACATCAAATAATCTAGCAACAATTCCTTCATTCTTCATTAAACCATGGTGCACCTTTTGGATTCTTTCTTTTATGTGTTGGTTTATATCCATGAAGAGTCTGTTTCCAACTGTCCAATACTGTGCTTCTAAAATAATTTAAAATTTCATTCGAAATTAATTTATTTTTAAACAATGGAAAGGGAACATGGGAAACTTCTTTTCCACCTGCACTGTCCAGAATAATGAACATTCCAAAGCTTCTAAAGGAAAATAATATGGGGGAAGGGTGATTGGGTAAAATGATTAGAAGAAACCTGGAATATCATTCTACCACTGATGTTTTTTTCACCATGGAGAGTGAGTCAGCAGACAGTTTTTAAGTGATTGAGCTATAAAATGGGGACAATCATAATACCTATCTTCTGGGGTTGTTGTGAGGAAAAAATGAGATAATATTTATAAAGTACTTAATACAGTTCCTGGATTATGGTAGGAGGTTAGTAAATCCATAGTCCTTCCTTCCTTCCTTCCTTCCTTCCTTCCTTCCTTCCTTCCTTCCTTCCTTCCTTCCTTCCTTCCTTCCTTCCTTCCTTCCTTCCTTCCTTCCTTCCTTCCTTCCTTCCTTCCTTCCTTCCTTCCTTCCTTCCTGGAAGAAAGTAGCATCATGTTGGCCAACTAATTTTGTTCTTGTAATTTGTCCTTCCTTTTGAAGAGGGCCAATGACATTTATGTCTCATGACTCATGACTCATGACTCATGAATGAATTGGACTTAAATGAGGTAGAATTACACAAAGACATCAGCCTCACTCTCTCTTCCCTATTCACATCAGATGTGCTAGTCCTCCTTGAATGCCCTATATACCACAAAAAGTGCAGACACATAAAAACAATATAGGAATATGCCTGTACTTTAAATGTTGTGATAAAAATTCAGGTTTCCTTAAATGGATGCAGTGCTAAAATTTCAAACATATCCCAACATATTATGAAAATCCAAAATTTTAATATTATTGTACTTTAGCAAACAACCACCAGTAAAAAAAAAAAAAGCACAATAACGTGTAGGAAAGAATTACAAATCAAGGGAATGTTTATCAACTGGGGAATGGATGAACAAATTTTGGCATAGGATTGTGATGGAATAGTATGGTACTATAAGAAATGAGGAGGAGGTGGTTTCAGCAAAACATGGCAAGACTTATATGAACTGAGGCAACATGAAGTGAGAAGAACCAGGAGATTATTGTGCATAGTAACATCAATGTTGCAATGATGATCAACTGTGAAAGTCTTGGCTACTTTGATCAATACAATGACCCAAGACAATTCTGGAAGACTTTTGATGAAAAAAAAATTCTATCCTCCTCCAGAAAGAGAACTGAAGAAAGTGTAAATTACAGTACAATTTTCTAACTTTATTTTTCATTTTTAAAAAATATGTCAAAAACAGAAAAAAATGTATGATTTGCATGATTTCACATGTATAATTGATATCCCATTGCTTGCCTGCTGAGTGAAAAAATGAAAGAGTGGGAAGGAGAGAATTTAGAACTCAAAATTTAAAAAGAAAGGAATACTAGCAATAAATAATAAATTGAAGTGTAAAAAAAACATATCTTGCAGTCAATTCTTTCAGACAACATGTTTTAATTTAATATATATATTATATATGACATATACATGTATTATATATATATAGTATATAGATGAAAAACAGCATGAACTAATTTGGTAGTTACTTCATAACCCTGCACATAAAGTCAAAATGTATATAAAATAGAGTAGAATGCCAACTAAATTTGATAAAGATTTGATATAAAATAAGTTTAAAGGGTCTGACTGTTATTAAGAAAAGAATGTCTATGTTAGCTTTCAGTTTATATGATATGGATAATGGAGAACTGATGTATGGAAAAATTATTTTTAGATCCCACAGTTTCAGTTTAATATGATCATGCATTATTCATATTACCAATAATTCTCCCAAAATATGCAAAATTAAAAATGTAATGAAAAAGAATGATTTTTTTTAAAAATCACATTCATAGTGGCTATTTGTGTGAGAACAGAACAATAAAGTTAAGCATTGATTAATAGAACTATTTTTATTCTGGGTGACAGAAGTTAACACTGAGCTACAGTAAAATCAAGTTCTCTGCACATTATAAGTTACAAAAGAGCAGAGTTGTTATATTACTCCCACTTGAGTTATAAAATAAGGGACAAAATTTATTATGTTTCTTCTTCGCTGTAGAAACCTTGAAATCAAAAACAACCAAGCAAAGAGCTACTTTCAGACTGGTTAAAAGAAGTGTATAATAAAAACTAAGCATCACTGAATTGGTGATCATTGCCTAACTTAAAAGTTTTTTGAAAGTTATGGTTGTCAAGTTGCATTTTTACTAAACTACCAGAATTATGAAATCTACAAAAGCAGCGGACTGAATTCCTTTGAGATAGCCTACAAGTGAAACTTTTATCTTGTGGCCAAAGAGAGTTACATCATGTTGTTTTCACATTTCCTTTCCTTTGTTACCTAATCACATGTTCAGGATTAGAAGGATGTTAACACTGAAAACTGCAAATCCCAACTAGTCAAATTATTTGCATAGGTCTCATTATAAGTTAGAAAAGGTGATTAGAAGGGATTGAAACTGTTGGCATGTCTTTGAAAGAAACTGGCAAGAGAAAAAAAACAGTATGATTGTTAGAAGAGAGAAACTAAATATACATAAAAGTAGAGATTAGTAAGAAGGAGCTTACAGATATCTTAATTTCAATTTCAATTAAAATACCCCTGAACATCACAATCATTCTTAGACATTACATAATGATGTCTGGGTTTATTTCAGCTAGAAATACCTAACTTAAAAAATATAACATCAACAACAATCTTTATTAATACGTTTTGTTTTGACTCAATTGATACTTCCCAACTTACACCCAAGCAAAACATTTTATAAAACACATTGCTCAGTAAAAAGTTTCATTTTTAACAAATAAAAGAGATGTGACCTCCAATTTTGATAAAATGATGCTAATATTGACCATTGCATTTGAACAGGCTGTTGATTTCTTTTTTATGATATAATTGATAGTATTGTACTTGAATGTTTTAGTGTATCGGCACAGTATATCATGTTGTCACATGTGTGTATACATATATACACATGTTTTTTATAAAAAATCCATGTGAAACAAATTTAAAAAATCCATGTGAAACAAATTAAAATAATTTGGTAGTTACTTTTTAGCCTTGCATGTAAATACACATAAATTCAAAATGTGTATAAAATGGATTAAAAAGATCAATAACAATGATAGATTTGATATAAAATAAGTCTCAGGAGTCAGAATGTTATAAAAAAGTATCTGTGCTAACAAGAAGTCTAAATTCTCTAGAGACCTTTCAAAGCTTGCAAGTTTCTCCTCCAATGTAGGGAAGGTAGAGGGAAGGAGATTTAAACTCTTCCTAGTCAGGGTCTTGGTTAGAAGTCTTTAATTATTAAATTACCAGTCAAGTTGGTTTGTTATTTTATACAAAACTCATAGGGCATGAACATTAAACCAATTGCAACATACTTCATTCATGGCATTATTTCATTTTGTCCAATGGCTTTTCAATGACTTCTAAATTAATCAAGAACTTTTTTTTTAAGTCTGAAGTCTTTGATTGATTGATTGAAATATAATTACTTAGGCCTTATTCACACTTTCAGTAAATTCATTTGTAAAATCCAAAATAATCTGATGTTAAAAACATTTCATAACCTACTATATTTCCAAGACATACTCTTTGATGCAAGGATATTGATCTCTTCGCAATTCTAGGAACTAGACATTCTTCTTCTTGGCTGGAGACATTTTTCTGAATGTCCTTCATTCCTGGAATGCTCTCCCTCCTCATCTCTACCTTCTGGGTTCTGGGCTTGTTTAAAATCACATTTTCTCCAGGAAACTTTTCATAAACACTCTTAATTCTAGGGCCTTCCTCTCCTAATTATGTTCTATTTATATTACATATGACTTACTTGTACATGGTTATTTTTTGTCTCTTCCATTAGATTGTGAGTTCCTTAGGGAGTCAAAAAGGGTCTGAACAGTGCTCAACACCAACAACAAAAGAAACTCTCTCAGCCTCTTGTTCTAGTCCTTGCCCTTAGTACAGTGCTGGGCTAAATAAATGTTTATTGACTAACTTTTGTACATTTTTTTGGGACACTGGAGGTCAGGAATATATGTCAGTGATCAGAGCTTTAGTCACGAGTCAATCAAGACTTGAGAACAGTTTCAACATAATTTTTGAAGAAAAAAAAAGCTAGTATAACTTATAAGGAGCCTTTCTCCTACCACAAATATATTCTGAAATTTAATAGCATCAAATACCCATTTTTTCAAATCAACAACATTGTATATCAAAATTGATTTTTCCCTTCAAGTGAATTATGTTGTCGTTTCATATAATTACATGGTTCAGGTAGATGCTGCAGTGGATAAAATATGTGACCTGGAGTCAGGAAGAGAAATTTCTTGAATTCAAATCTGACCTCCAACACTTACTAGCTGTGTGACCTGGGGGAAGTCACTTAACCCTGTTTGCCTCAATTCCTCATTTTTAATATGAACTGAAGATAAAAATGGCAAACCACTCCAGTATCTTTGCCAAAAAATCCCAAATGGGGTCATAAAGGGACATGACCAAAGAACTGATACTTAAAATATCAGTTTGGTACTTTGTTATAACACTGCATTTGTAATTTGGGAAATATAATTAGTTTTTATTTTATTTACTTCACTAAACTGTAAATACTGAATATCTTTTAAACACTTTTGATTTTCCATTTTTTTGTAAGAACTTTTTTGTATTTACATAGGTTGTACATATTATTTCCAGTCAATTAATGCATTTGTTATTTTTATAAATGAAATTTATTCTTCTATTTCTTCTTCTTGTGTTTCATTAGTGATATGATGTAGACAAGTGGTTTTTGTTGCTTTATCTTTTTTTCTGGTTAGGTATGAGGATCATATTTTCCTCGTATAACAACTTTATTACAACACCTCATTCTGTTTTTGCAAGCTTTTGATGTAGCATTGGAGCTATTCATTTAAAAATATTTTATAAAATTAACTTGTAATTGATAGGGTAATTTTAATTGTGGTCTAAATCTGATTGCTGTCAAACTACTTTACCTTCAGCCCAGTATTTTTTTTTTTTTTGGTTGAAAAAAGAACCTATTACAATAATTGTTGTCCTTAGATTTATCAACCAATATGCTACCATGTTCAATTGCTTCTAGGTCTTATTTACCTTTGATTCATTGATTAATTGTTGTATTTTTTAAACCAGAAAGTTCAAAATAATTTAGTTTATTATTGATTTATAGTATAGTTTAACTTATGGTACATGCAGACCCCTTGATTCTTTTTTTTTTCCTGTTATTTCCCTAGAGATTCTTGATCTTTTGTTTCTCTGGAAGAATTTTATCATTTTAATTCATTATATGAAACAACCACTTGGCACTTCAATTGTTAGCTAATTTAGATGGTATAGCCATTTTTATTTTATTAGCATGGTGCAATGATGTCTCTTCATATCTCTCCAATAAAGTGTTTTATTCCTTTAAAGAGATTTTTATAGTAGTATTCACATAAATCCTCAACGTATCTTGGTGTGAAGAGTTTCAGAGATCATAATTATTTTGTAGTAATTTTAAATGGAATTTCTTCTATTTCTTTTTGCTCAGTTTCATTGGTAATGTACAGAAAGATGACTTGTGGGTTTATTTTTGTGTCTTACTCCTTTACTGGGGTTATTGATTTGTTCATTCAATTTTTATTGAATCTCTAGGACACTCCAAGCAAACTATCACATCATCTACAAATATCAATAATTTTGCCTCTTCATTTTGCCTATTCTCCTATCTCACTCTTATTTTTTTTGTCTTATTGCTAACCTATATCAATGGATAACATTTTTTATCATGTTATTAAATAATAGCAGTGATTGGATATTCTTGCTTCATTTCTTATGTTATTAGAAAGAACTGTTGTTTCTTCAATGCAAATTATACTATTTCTTGGTTTTAGATATTTCATATTTACCTTATTAAGAAAAACTACATTTATTGGTTTTTATATTTTGCTTAACCTGAGTGCTGTATTTTGGTAAAAGTTTTTTCTGTAACTATTGCTATAGTTAATGAATTATCATTTTTGTTATTGATACTATCTGTTACAGTTGTAATTTTCATAATGTTAGATCAGTCCTATATTCCTTGTATAAATGCAACCCGGTGATAATTTACAATCTTCTGTATGTTTCTCTAACCTCTACTATTTTATTTAACATTTTTATAAACTTCTTTAGCTGAGTGCCACAAATTTTGATTTACTATCTCATTGATATCATTTTTTGTAATACTATTGTGACAGTGATTACTCTGACTCTGAATGCCTGAAAGCTAGGACTATTTCTTTTCACCTCTTCCTCAGGGTTCTCTGGTATATGTTAGGGTTCAAGCTGGGGAATAGACTATTTATCAACCCTTTACCAAATATTTTCTTTCAGTTTTAGGAGGCCTTAATATCCTTGTTCATTTAACATTTTATCAGTCATATTAGCTTTTAAAAAGGAATATTTATTTCAGTGGTAAGGCAAGAAAAAAATTCCCCTCAACGTCTGGGAGGTTAACTCTTTTTTACTTCTTCTGTCTCTGGGGAAGGAAGGAAGATTAGTGTCACAGCTTAATTCAGTTCCTATACAGCACTAGTCTCACAAAGTTTCAAGTCCAAAGCCACCCAAGGCTGGAGTCCTCACATCTTGGCTTCTCACTGCTTCCTTCCTGGAACCAAAGCAACATCTGGTTTGGAATCCTTGATCAAGTTAACCATGACTCAAGCTCTCAGCTGGAGGTTGTATATGTATGTGTCGGTCCACTCTTTTCCATCTTCTGCACTTAGAATTGGAAACAAATAAAACTGACAAAAAACAAAAAGACCTTAGTTGAATGGGGCCTCAAAGGAAGGGAAGGTTGTCCTTCTCCCAATGAACATAGTGCCTTGTGGCTATATTATGGGTATGATGAGGGATAGAAAGATATAGAATCTCAAGACTGGAGTTCTTTGCATGGGTTGTCTGGAAAGAATTCACGGACTCAAGCATTCTTAAGGTCAAGTTGGTAAAGATATATTATACTTTTCAGCTGGCAAGAATACTAAGGGAACCTGAAATCTTAGAGGGGTGCACTTAAAGTCTATATAAGATATTCTATAGTAAAATATGTGCCAAATATGCTAATTAGGTGATTCTGGGCAGGGGGAGTTTAAGGAGTGGTTAGTTCTTAAAGGAACATGTACTTTTCATATCTACTATGCAGGTATTTTACTGAGTGTTCATCTGGAAATTGTCTAAAGTGTGGCTACTTGGAGGTGTTGTTTTAGGCCTGAAAAGTCACTAAGTCAACTAACAGACAAGGGTGTCTTACTGCTCAATGTCTTGTTAGACATGACAAACATAAGGGAGAATACATACATATAAGTTTAAGACACATATGAATGGTAAGTGAATAGTAAATATTTTTATGACCCAGTACACAGCCAGTTCAGTCAGTACACAGCTGGTTCAAACCAATAAATTCTACAGGTACAACTGGCTACAGCATCAGGAAGAGAGATAAAGGTTTTGCTAGGTGAGACTGTCCTTGGGCTGGGGAGAAGCTGCCTGGGATAGGGTTTTGAGGTTAGAGAGAAATGTGAGTTTTAGAAAGAAATGTGGCTTTAGAATTGCCAAGCACAAGCAACCAAGCACCCCATCAGGTAAATGGAACCTTCACTTGTGTCAGAAAATGGAAAGAGAAATCTCTTCTACCTCTATCAGGTAGATTTAGAGGAAATCAATGCAAAGATCCTCCTCGCACATACCATGATAGGAGGATACACAATATGTTCTCCAACAAGCAAGTTTCTGGTGTTTCTAAAACACATGCCTCCATATTAGATGATCTGGGTATGCATCAAAGGCCCAGTGATGCAGTATTTATTGTTTACAGAAAATTGTTGGGTTTTTTTAATAATCCATTCAATCACCTGCTTTCACTTGGGGGCTGCTCATTCCATTCACATTCATAGTTATAGCTAAGTTTTTTTTTTCTCCCTTCTGCATATAATAATATTTCTTCTAACTCCTCCTCTGACTTAAGTGCAAAAAAAAACAACTGACATTCACACTAGGGAGTTTAGAATGATTAGATTGAAGTCTCTTTGTATTTTTTACTCTTACCAAAAGAAGATCTAGTCCCATATCCCAATACTTTTTCTATTTTCTCCTTCCTCATTACAGCTTTAGTTAGTTGCAATTTTGCTTGAAACAGTGCCCTCAACTATTTCAGTTTTCCTTTCCAATTCCCACTCATAGCTCAGTCCCCTAGCTAGTTAAATAGAGCATCTAGTAAGCACATACTCAATGACAAGCCCTGTGCTAAGACCTAGTGATACTAACACAAACACACAAGACAATCCCTACTCTCAAAGAGTTTTATTTCATTTGGTGAAGACAACATGTAATATGAAAGTGGCTGGAATGGAGGGAAGAGGGAAGTAGAGTTTCTGGCGAAGAGGTAGAAACGTGTTAAGAACGAATTATGACAATAAGCTAAATTGACATTCTTTAAGTTTTCAAAGCAGTTTGCTTGTATTGTCTCCTTTGATTCTCACAACAACCCTGTGAAGTAGGTGTTAATATCATCTTGATGAAGAAAGAAAGATTGAAAAGTTAATTATTTTGCCTAAAGTTATATATCTACATTATCCTCACTCTAAATTTAGATCTTTAATCCGTGAGTTATATATAATTCTAACGCTATACTCTCTTTCTTAAATAGTTCTTTTCTAACCCAAATATAGGAAATGCTCATCAACTCAATAGTGCAGTGGATAGAATGCTGAACCTGGAGTAAGAGCTGAGTATAAATCTGATCTTACTCACCTACTAGCTGTGTGACCCTGGGCAAGTGACTTTACCTCAGTTTGCCTCAGTAAAATGGGATTGATTTACAATATCACCATTCTACCAGGATTGTTGTGAGGATCAAAAAAGTTGGCATATAGTAAGCACTATCTAAATGTTAGCTATTTTTACTGTTGCTTTTGTTATTATTAATCCATAGTACCCCAATTATAAGAAATAATAACTGACCCTTCTTTGCCACACTCCCTCCTTTCCCAGAGAATTTCTTCTTTGTATTATTAGCACCCAAATTATAAGCTTGTCTTTGTTTCCTCACTATTCTTTTGAGTAATGAGAGTAGAGAAAGACTATGCAACATAGTGTTTTCTCTTCCTTTTATAATGTAAGCATTGGATCATCACTTTGCTTTTTTGAGGGTTTCATACTTGCTTACCTTTCTAAAGTTTCTTCTGTTTGCCCTATTTGCAGTTATAGATTTTTGTCCTGTCCTGCTTTCGTAAATGAAGTAGGCTTAGATGTCACTAATTCTATAAAATATCACTTTCTTCCCTCTTATTGTTTTTCTGTTTTAGGTTGAGCCAATCAATAGTTTAGTAAGTATTTGTCATATTCCACTCATGGTGTGTGTTAAGATACAAAGAAAAAACAAAAGTTCTTATCATCATTACATTTTATGGAAAGACAATATTTATACATATAGAAGTAGAAGAATGAGAGTAATCCAAGGTTACATTTTTTTCAAGGCATGAGCAAGTGATAAGACAAGGGAATTCTAAATCAGCAAAAAAAGGAGAAATGGAAATCAAAACAACTTAAAGTTTACCTCATACCCAACCAATTGGTAAATATGACAAAAATGGAAATTGTTGAGTTAGAGAGTTTACAAAAAAGCAGGAACACTAATGCATTGTTGGTAGACCTATGACTTAGAACAATCATTCTGGAAAGCAATTTGGAGTGATGTAAATAAAGTGACAAGCATATCTATATCACTTGATCCATAGTTCCCCTGGAGGACATATACCATAAAGAGGTTGGTAACAAAAGGTAAGGTTACCATATGACTCTTAGATTTTTGGAGATTATTTTATTACATTATTCACAATCATGTATCATCAATGGCAAAATATTAGTATTTTTAAAAATGGATTCTGTACCAAGGAGCAACATGTTATCTTTGAATGTATTTTGAAATTTCCCAAATGTAATTAAATACTATTCAATTCTGATCCAGATGTGAGCTCAGATCCAATGAAAAAAATATTTTATCAGCTGTATCACAGTACATCATATATGTGTGTGTGTGTGTGTATTGCTTTTTTCTTCTCTGAAGAGTTGTTTTCAGAATGATGAAATACATTTTTTTAAACCAAAGGACAAATAAATTTGAACTGTGTAGTAACAAGAAAACTAATATGACTTTTGTACCTAACAATGACTAGATTAAGGTGGACTACAATATTTATTATTTTTTAATGATACATCACCAGACTATTTATGCCTTAGGGACCAAGAAGTATTGGTCCAATTGATCACTTAATAAGAAAATTTGACAGCTTTAAGAGATGAAGTGGTGAAAATAAATTTTAAAAAATTCAGTTTTTATACACATGCATGCCAAATCTGAGCATACTACTCCATCTAAATTATCATCATTTGGTGAATTGAGAAGTGAAGGAACGAGTTAAAAAATGAGAAGGAAGGTATAGGTTTGAGAGGAGGGCAAAGGCTGAGCAATATAGTTTAGTTTGTAGTTAGAGAGAAGAGTCAAAGCTGTAGAGAGGAATCAGAGAGCTAGTTATTACTGCTGAAACAATTATAATGCCTATTGTTGGTGTGGAATAGATATAATTTTGATAGCCCATATTTACCAAAGACAAATTGATATAAGAAATGAATAGAAGAATTTTAGATTTTTTTCTATTCATTACAAATAAATTATATATTTCTTATCCACAGTCTCTTTACATGTGTCCCGTAATTTTTCATGGGGAATTAAGTTCTCAAAAATAATAAAATATTTAATCGAGTTCCCATGGGCAACATTGTTTCTCTACTTGGTTTTAGCCCAAATTGGGCAAGAGTAGATGGTATATTTTTGTATAGTCAAAGTAAAACAAATATTTGAGATAAGCATCCATGTTATTCATGTAAAAATAATCTTTCCTTCTTTCCATATCCCTTAAAATATCTGGAAAATTACTTCAAGACTTCGGTTTAACTGTAGGGACAGCTAAAGTTATGTTTGTGAGAAAGAGGGCCTTTTAATGGTCAAGTCTTAATTTTATAATGATGGAATATGAGTGACAGACATTAACATGTTAAACAGATGTTAAATCAATTGAAAGTTAATCAGTGTATGATTTAAAACAATTGACGTTTAAGTTAATATGTTTTCTTCAACTTGGGTGGCCTTTAATATCCCAATCGTGACTATAAAATTAATCAGAAAAGAGGCAAGCAAACTACATTGTTTTAATTATTTGGCATTAAAAACAGCTTTAACATTGGAAAACCAACAGGTCCTTGCTACTTTTGCTTTAGTTAGCTTCGTTGTGTTGATAGTTATGTTGAACTAGGAAAATGAATTTTCAGTCCTCATCACATAGCATTCATCAATGTGAGACAATATCTCTTTTGGAAAACATTAAATTGCAAATGATCTTTCTGGTTTTCAGTGTATAATTCACTCACTCTGTTTGACAATTTTGTTAATTCTATCAATATTATTCATGGGATATGAGTATCTACACAGTAGTTTGTTTTTTTTCCTGAAAAAAATATAACTTTTGCTGGTAATATGTGAGGTACTTGCTTCAGTATAATAGTTTTGGAGCCTATATAGGTTTATGATATCCTATATTAGTCAGATTTTACACAATTTTCAACAATTTCTTTTTGTATTTTCCCCACTTCTATTTCTCTGACTGTTTTCTTGGTTTTGAACTCTCCTGTCTTGACATCTAGGTTTCTATATGAGGTTTTCTGTGAATTTTCTGCTTCTTAAACATGTACCCAACCATGATACTGTTCTTCTGTCTTGCTTTTGCATTTATTTTATTATTTGTTTCTCTCTGTGGGCTTCATGTCTACTCCTGCCATTTTCACCTGTTCCTTCCCTTACATGGGTCCTAGGTTTTGTTATTTCATTTTGAATTGATGAATTATATGGGGAATTTTTGATGTACAAAAGATGAAAGTAAGGAAACTGAAGAAACACCTAAATAAAATGATGAAATGTTTGATAGGCATTATGTCAAAAGAAGGTTAAAGGACAGAATGAGGTAAAGCTAAGAAAGAAAGAAAGAAAGAAAGAAAGAAAGAAAGAAAGAAAGAAAGAAAGAAAGAAAGAAAGAAAGAAAGAAAGAAAGAAAGAAAGAAAGAAAGAAAGAAAGAAAGAAAGAAAGAAAGAAAGGGAGGGAGGGAGGAAGGAAGGAAGGAAGGAAGGAAGAAGGAAAGGAAGGAAGGAAGTAAGGAAGGAAGAAAAAAGAAAGAGATAAAGAAAGAAAGAAAAAAATGAACATAGGCTGGTGGGGTAGTGCTTACTTGCATTAATACACTGAAGGTCATGTATCAGTGTTAAACTCATTCCCTTGTTAAGCTGTTTCCTGGCTTCCTTAACTTTCTATCAGGTATGGATAACTGATATTATCAACTTTGCAAAATATGTCACTCTAACTGGTTTGCTTCACCACTGCTCAACCTGAGTTGGGTAAATTTTCTTTCCTTTTTTTAGGTCAGCTGCTTCTTACTTAATCTAAAATTAGATTTTTATAGGCTTGGGCACAAATAATGCTAAATTGTCTTACACTTCAATATCAATATTGAGGTATATGAAAAGTACATACAAGCATTTAAAGGATCTACTTAAAAGCTTCTGTTTGTAGGTTGCATAGCTGCTAATAATCACTGAACTTCATTACTACTACATGGTTAAGGAAGAAACAAGGAGTGGTTAGAGAGGCATAGAGAGGTGAAGGAAAGACATGGATAAGATTCTAGTGGACTTTCAACTGCCACAGAACCTGGTTCTCAGTCTATTTTTTAAAAATCCCTTCAGCTCCCTTTGGCCTGCATCAAAGCACCTTAATTTGTTTGAATGCATGCAAAGTCAAATGGGCTTTAATTTCCACCTAGGAGGCAATACCCTTGATTCTCTTAATGGGTTTCTTCCCATCTTAGTTACATGGCTTCTTAATGGAAAGCAGTTCCTTCCTTAATCAAGAGTTTCTGCAAAATTTAACTCATAGTGAAATAAATCTATTTCTACACTCAGATACTCCTCCATAGCCAAACACATCTTAACACATTTCAAAATTTCTGAAGTATTTTACATATTATTTCATTTTACATTTTTTTTGAAAATGATAAAATAAACATAATTGAGAGGGAAATTAGACACCAAATAATTAAAGAAATAATAAATGATGATCTTGATAAATCCAGTGTAGCTAGCCAGAATGAATTGAATACATAAGTATTTAAAGAATTTGTAATTGTGACTGCTGAACTGTTACTTGAAATATGAAAATTAAAAAAAAATGGATAGGAATCTATGTTCATTCCCTCCTGGAATGGAGGTCCAAACTGAAGGAAAACAAAATCCTTGCAATAAATACACAATGAAACAAAACACATTCTCATATTGTCCATGCAAAAAAAAATTCCAGAATTATATGTAACTAGTTATAAATAATGGCTTTTTCAATAATATTGAGGTAAGTAAATTATCTATTTTTGGTGCTATTTGAGTTAGTGCTAGAAATAGAAGAAATCAAGAGAATAAACATACAAAAGAAGTAAACTTTTTTTGGGGGTAAATTGTATTATGGTTTACTAAGAGTGTCATAGGCATAGCTAACTTTACCAAATAATTGGTTGTGAGGCAATATTATTTAAATAAATTTAATTTTTCAATGCCACAGCAAACTATTAAATGATTACTATATAGAGTCAAAATAATAATAATAATAAAATTCATACAGGGCAACAAAAGACCAAGAATATAAAGAAGAATAAGGGAAAAAAAGTAAGAAGAAAGCATCAGATCTCAAACTATAGGACACAACAGTAATTGTTAATACAATTTACTACTCACTGAAAAAATGGAGAAATCTAACACTGGAACTGGTTTTAGATACATATTACTGATGATATTAAAGAAAGATCTAATCATTTCTGTGCTTTCAAGTGCTTTTAACTGGATAGGTTTTGTAACTTGTCAAAAGCATTTTCTTTATCTATTGATATAATTTTCTGATTTTATATTGTTCTTGCTATTAATTTAGTCTCATGTGTCAATAGTTTTCCTGATATTTAACAAAACTTTAATTCTAAGTATAAATCCAACCTATTTATATAATATAGTCTTTTTGACTCACTGCTATAGTCTTCTTACTAATATTTTATTTTTTTGCTTTAATGTTCTTAGCTGTTTACTTTTTCATGCTTCTCATTCTTGTGTTTGAAAGTCAAATTTTCTTTTCAGCTCTGGTCTTTTCATCAAGAATGCTTGAAAATCCTCTGTTTCATTGAAAGACCATATTTTCCCCTGAAGTATTATACTCAGTTTTGCTGGGTAGGTGATTCTTGGTTTGAGTCCTAGTTCCTTTGATTTCTGGAATATCCTATTCCACGCACTTCAATCCCTTAATGTAGAAGCTGCTAGATCTTGAGTTATCCTGATTGTATTTCCACAATACTGGAATTGTTTCTTTCTAGCTGCTTGCAAGATTTTCTCCTTGACCTGGGAGTTCTGGAATTTGGCCACAATGTTCCTAGGAGTTTCTCTTTTTTGGATCTCTTTCAGGTGGTGATCGATGGATTCTTTCAATACTTATTTTGCCCTCTGATTGTAGAATGTCAGGGCAGTTTTCCTGGATAATTTCATGGAAGATGATGTCTACGTTCTTTTTTTGATCATGACTTTCAGGTAGTCCCATAATTTTTAAATTGTCTCTCCTGGATCTATTTTCCAGGTCAGTTGTTTTTCCAATGAGATATTTCACATTCTCTTCCATTTTTTCATTCTTTTGGTTTTGTTTTGTGATTTCTTGGTTTCTCAGAAAGTCATAGACTCCATCTGTTCTGTTCTAATTTTGGGAGAACTATTTTCTTCAGTGAGCTTGTGAACCTCTTTTTCCATTTGGCTAATTCTGTTTTTGAAAGCATTCTTCTCCTCATTGGCTTTTTGAACCTCTTTTGCCAATTGAGTGAGCCTATTTTTCAAGGTGTTATTTTCTTCAGCATTTTTTTTGGGTCTCCTTTACCAAGGTATTGACCCGTTTTTCATGCTTTTCTTGCATCTCTCTCATGTCTCTTCCCAGTTTTTTCTCCACCTGTCTAACTTGATTTTCAAAATCCTTTTTGAGCTCTTCCATGGCCTGAGCCCACTGGACATCCCCCTGGAATGTCTGGGATACAGAGGCCTCGACCTCCACGTCTTTCCCTGATGGTAAGAATTGTTGCACGTCATCAGAATTGAAAGGTAGGAACATCTGTACCCCATCAAAGTAATTTTCTATAGTCGTATTTTTCTTCCCTTTTCTGGGCATTTTCCCAGCCAGTTACTTGACTTCTGAGATTCCTGTCCACCCCTGCCTAGATCTGCCCAGCTAGTGCTTGGGGTCTGAGATTCAAATGGGCTTTCCTCGGCAGGTGCAGGCTGCTATTCAATGTGAGTTTAAGTTCTGGTGCTTGGGTGGGGGCAGGGCCGCCTCCCAGGCTCAGTTCCTTCAGGGGCTTTATGCAGAGACCTTCAGTAATGGGGTGGGTGGGGGCAGGGCTGTCTCCCAGGCTCAGTTCCCTCAGGGGGTTTATGCAGAGACCTTGTTATGGCCGTGAACTTCTGCCTGCTGTTCCGGGAGTCCCAGGCTGCCACCGCTGCCTCTGCTGCTGCCTCTGCTGCTGCCTCCCGAGGGGGCCCGAGTCACAGAGACACCCTGCTCCCCTCTTGGCCAGCCCAGACGTCTCTCTCACTGACTTGTAGCGTCTGTGTGTGGAGGGACCTTCACGGCCGCTGGAGGTTCTGTC
This sequence comes from Bettongia penicillata ogilbyi, assembly GCA_023548195.1. Lineage (NCBI taxonomy): Eukaryota > Metazoa > Chordata > Mammalia > Diprotodontia > Potoroidae > Bettongia > Bettongia penicillata. The sequence continues at coordinate 120,005 of JAJHZJ010000049.1, read as the reverse complement.
CCTGAAGCCTGCTCTGGTCTCCTTCTCTGGGGCCGTGCGGTCAGGGCAGAACAGGGGTGGACTACGCTTTCCGGGGCACGACGGACCCTGGGGATGGCTCTCCAGGGCTCTCTGTAATGGAAATCTTTTCCACTGTGTTTCTGTGCACCTTGCCATGCTCCAGAATTTGTGGGGAGTTCTTCTTGCAGGAAATATATGGGGTGTGGGTTCGGAGCTAGCATACGTGAGTCTTTCTACTCCACCATCTTGGCTCCTCCCCCCGATGCTTGTTAATAAAAAAAGGTGCTTTAATGTTCTTTAAGGATATTGCTTTAGAGTCTCTTTCTGATATTTGATATTCCCTAATTTAGGTATTAAAATCATATTTGTAACTTGGAAAATGGGTCGAATCCTTATTATTATTATTATATTATTTATATATATTATATATATTATTATTATATATACTTCTCAATATTGAAATTAACTGTTCTTTGGATATTTGATGCAATTCCCTTGTAAAACTATCTGGGCCCAGAATTTTGATATGTTTTTTATTTTGAGTTTGTTTAGTATATATTCTTTTTCTCAACATGAATTGAATTCTTTACTGCTAATTCTTTTCATTTGAACATATTATATTTTTGTAAGCATTCATCTATTTTATTTAATTATTTATGCATAATTTATTTAATTATTAATAAAATATTAATTCAATTTTGGCATCTAATTGGGTGAAATAATTTGTAATGATTTTCTTTCTATGTCTTTTGTGGCTAATTCATCTTTTAAATTTTTGATGGTATTAGATATACCTATTTTATTTTTATAAAGCTAAATTTTCTGATGAGATCTATTTTATTCCCCACCCTAAAAATTAGTTCCTAGTTTTATTTTTAATTCCAATTTTTGCTTTAAATTTTGATAAAAATAATGATTATTTTTTCATTTTCAAATTTGTTTTGGTACTTAATTGAAGTTTCTTAATATGAAGATTTTCTAATTTATGTGATTCCATTCCCAATTCATTAATCTGCTTTGTTTTGTTGGAAAAATATTTGAAGATAAGAAATTTCCCTTAGTAACCATTTTGACTGAATGTCTAAAATTTTGTCAAGTTTTGCATCATCATTAACTTTAATAAAACTATCTCTTGCCTCCATGATTTGTTTTTTGACCCACTTATTCTTCAACATGAAGTTATTTAGTCTGTAATTTAATTTTTTATTCAGTGCCTCCTTTTAAAATATATTTCATTGTATTGTAGTCCATAAAAATGAATTTAAGAATTTTGCTTTGCTGAATTCCTTCACTAATTTTTTATCCTAGTTCATGATCAACTTTTGTTAAGGTGCCAAAGGAAATTTTAAAAAATATGAATACTTAAATTCTTGAAAATGCTATTCGGTTCCTAAACTACTTTCATGTTAATTTTTAGTGGCTCTGAAAGAGATTGTAAGGTCCACCAATATTAGATCTATTCTCTATTTCTCTCTAAAAGTCATTTAACTTTCCTTTTCAGCATTTACATGCTTAAATCAATTGATACACTTGCACTGTATATGATAGCTATTAGAATGACATAATTTTCTTGTTTATATATTTTAATTAAGTGCATTTTTACTTTTTCTTTGAGATCATGATTGCCATGCCTTCCTTTTTTATTGCAGATGAAGCATAATAGAGACTGAATAGAGACTTTTGCAATGATCTAGGTCAAAAGTGATGAAAACTTTAAGTTAGCAGTTGTATGAGTTGAAAGGAGGGGTAAGATGAAAGAAATGTTGTGAAATTAGAAATGGCAACTTATTAGATATGTGGAGTGAGAAAGAATGAGGAGGTCAGGATAATGAAACACCCAGTTCAAGATTTTGCCAGTGTTGGATTTGGAAACCATGTCTCTTCCGTCATTCTCATCCCAGAATAATGCTATGAATAGCAAGTTGAAAAAAGAAAACCTGTCACTTAATGAAGATATTGTATAACATTAAAAAAACAGAAAAGAAAAAAAAACACTTCACAAATTCATGTTGAAACAATAATGCCTTTATCTTCTTTTAAATCAATTAAACTATTTCTATTTCTCTTTTACCTTCTAAATCTGCTATGCAGATCCTTGATATTCTTTTTAATTCTTACTAGTGTTTGCTCTGCAGTTTTATTTTTATCACCTATTCATCTGTTTAACTTTATTGATTATATTATTTCCTACCATCATTCATTTTAATCCATTAATATAAATTTGTAATATTACTAATTTCTCTTTTCTCTCAATTGAACTAAATGTAAGTAAATCCTCTTTTAATTAATTTATTTTCTACTTTATTTTTTCCTTTGGTACTTTCTTCTTACTTTTCTTGACTTCTTATACTACTTATACTTCTTATACGCCTCTCCATATATTCTGCAATTTAACACTTGCCTAATTGTAATTCCTTAAACATGAAACTCCATCACCCACCTCTATGTTTTTATACTGGCTGTTCTCTGCACCTCCAATACTTGCCCCACTTTCCTTGGCCTCTTCAGTTTCCTTTAGGATTCAAATTAAACACCAGCTTGTTTTTTTCAAGAAACCCTTCCCAATTCTTATCTCCACCCCAGTAACTTTTCATATTATTTACCATCCACTCTGAATGAATTTGGAATACTTCCCAAGTAATTTCTTCATTAGAAAGTATATTTTTTGAGGGCAGGGACTATTAGTTTTGCCTCTTTTTATATCCCAAGGATTTGACATAGTACCTGGCACACAGCAAATACCTAACTTTTCCTCTAAGAATTTGAGTGCTCAGCTACTTGGTACATATATGTTTAGTATTGATATTACTTTCTGATCTATGGTACCTTTTAACAAGATGTAGTTTCCTTCCTTATCTTTTTTAATTAAGTTTTTTTTTTCTTTTTGTTTTGTCTGAGACTATAGATACTACTTCTACCCTTTTATTTTTTGCTTTATTTGAAGTATATAATATATTCTTCTTCAGCCTTTTACCTCTACTCTGTGCGTATCTTTCTGCTTCAAATGTGTTTCTTATAAGCAATATGTTGTAGGGTTCAGGTTTTTAATCCACTCTGCTATCTGTTTACATTTTACAGGAAAGATCTACCAATTTACATTCATGATTACTAACTGTGTATTTCCCTCCATCCTATTTCCCCTCTGTTTATACTTTTCTCTCTTCTTTCATCCTGTCTTTTCTTGACAGTGTTTTGCTTCTGACTACTTCCTCCCTCAATCTCCCCTCTCTTCTACACCTCTCCCTTTTCTCCTCCTAATTCCCTATAAGATAAAATAAAATTCTATATCCAACTGAGTATATATGTTATTCTCTCTTTGAGCAAAATCTGCTGAGAGGTAAGTTTCAAGCAATGTTCATCTCCTAATGTCTTTCCCTCTACTGAAAGAGGTCTTTGTGTCACTTCATGTGATATAATTTACCTTATTCTGCCTCCCACTTTCCTCCTCTCCCAGTGCAATCCTTTTTTATGCCCTAATTTTTAAATTATCAAATAAAAAGTCAATTTATACCTATATCTCCTGCCTATGTATACTCTTTCTAATTGCCCTACTATAGATATAGTTCTCAAGACTTACAAGTATCATCTTCCTTTGTTGAATGTGGCAAATCAAATGAGAAAGATTAGTAATAACAGATCACAGACTCTAAATGCTTAATAACAACATAAGATTATTTAACCTTATTAAGTAACATGCTTTTCCTCCCCCCTTTCGTCATTATGTTTCTCTTGAGTCTTGTATTTGAAGACCAAATTGTCTGGTCAGCTGTGGTCTTTCCATAAGGAAATACTGAAAGTCCCCCCCTTTCACTGAATGACCATGCTTTCTCCTGAAAGATTATGCTCAATTTTGTTGAGCATCTGATTCTTGGTTGCAATGAAAGCTCTTTTGCTTTCTGGAATATTATATCCCAAGCTCTCTGATCCTTTAATGTGGAAGCTGCTAAATCCTCTGTAATCCTGACTGTGGCTCCATGATATTTGAATTGTCTCTTTCTGGCTCATTGCAATATTTGCTTCTTGACCTCATAGTTCTGGAATTTGGCTTCAATATTCCTTGAAATTTTCATTTTGGTATCTCTTTCAGGAGATGATTGGTGGATTCTTTCAATGCACATTTTGCCCCTGGTTCTAGGATCTCAGGGCAGTTTTCCTTGATAATTTCTTGAAAGAAGCTATCCAGGCTGGTTTTCTTTTGCTTTTTTTTTTTTTTTTTGATCATGGCCTTTTTTTAGGCCAATAATTATTAAATTATCTCTCCTGGAACCATTTTCTAGGTCAATGAGGCATTTTACATTTTCTTCAAATTTTTCATTCTTTTGATTTTGTTTGGCTGATTCTTGATGTCTCATGGAGTCATTCGCTTTCACTTTTTCAGTTCTAATTTTTAAGAAATTATTTTCTTCAGCTAACTTTTGTACTTCCTTTTCCATTTGGCCAATTCTACTTTTTAAATGAGTTGTTTTTTTTTAATGGATTCCTGCCCCTTCCCCAAATTTGGTCAATTGTATGTTTTGAGAATTTTTTCTTCAGTCAATTTTTGGCCTTCATTTTCCAAGCTGTTGACTCATGTAACTTTCATTTATTTTTCTTCTACTTTTCTTATTTAATTCGCAAGAAGGCTTTTTTGGGCTTGAGACCAATTTATATTCTTCTTTGAAGCCTTAAATGCAGGCATTTTAATGCTGTTCTCTTCTTCTGAGTTTATGTTGTGATCTTACTTGTCACTGTAGTAGCCTGCTATGGTCAGGGCTCTTTTTTGGTTTTTGCTCATTTCAGTCTATTTTATAACTCTTAATGTTGGATTCTGCTCTGGGGCACTGGGGCACCATCCCCAGCTTGTTGTGCTGGAGGCTAAGGTCCTGATCACTGGGCAGCTCAACACAGCTGTACCTGTTGTGCCCTGAGTTCAACGGTTTGCAGTTTACCTTCTGCACTGGGGCTGGAGCTTTCATGGCTGGATTCCTGTGCCACTGGCCTGATGAACCAGGACTGAGGGGCATTGAGTTCTGATCTGTGCTTTGGCCAAGAGCCTCTTGCTGGGTTACCTGAACACTATCTGTGGTGGGTTGCACTCTCCTTTTACCAAAATGAGGCAGATCATTCCTGAAGTGCTAAATTGTCTTAAGTTGGAAAATCATTTCACTCCATCCTTTGGGTTCGCTTGGGTTTGGGAGTGGGTTCAATCACTCCAGAATCTGTTTAGAAGCTTGATTTAACATTGATTCTGAGAGAAACTTGAGACAGTTCAGGCCACTTCCTGACTTCTCCCTACTATTTTGGTTTTGACCCCACAACTAATTAATAAATGCTTGTTGACTGATTATAGGAAATTATCAATAATAAAGAATTAATTAGACAAAAACATCATAATATTAGGGATCCTCAACACTCCATTGTATTGAATGTGGTGACTCAAATAAGAAAGATTCATAACAGCCAAATCACAGATTCCAAATGTTTAATAAGTTGCAATGAAAAGCGGTATGAAAATAAGTTAATGGAAAAAGAAGGAAATACATATTCCTTCCAAATATACATTAAACACTCCAAAAACTTGATCAAGTTTATTTCATGTGTTATGATTATTTACCATTTAAATTGAATAATATAAATATCATGCAATTAATATTTTCAAACCATCATGTAAAGAAACAAAATTTTAAAACATTGAGAAATAATTTGACCTCATAGGTGGAAGACTTTGTTTCAAGTCCTAACTTTGCCATATACTATTACAGAGATTCCATGAGCAACCAGTGCTTACTGATGATTGTGCTTAAATCCCTTAAACCAGGGGTGGGGAGACTGTGTCCTTGAGGCCACATGTGTCCTAGGTCCTTGGGTACAGCCTTTTGACTGACTCCAAGTTTTACAGAACAAATCCTTTTATTAAGGGGATTTGTTCTTTGAAGTTTAGATTTAGTCAAAGGGTTACATTTGGCCTTGAGGGCACATGTTCCCCACCCCTGCTTTAAACCATTGATCTGTGTGCCTAAATGAGACAGATATCAAGTTGCCTCCTGGGTCCTGAATTATCTGATCTGGCTCCGTCCACTAACCACATGAACTGAGTAACTGTTAAATCATCACTTCTCTTTGGGCTGACTGGTTTGCAAATCAATGTCTAAGATGGCAAACAGTCAACACCAATAACCATAGAGCATCCATCTGTAAGAAAACAGGAAGGAACACTTATTTGTCTCCTTATGGTAGAATTTTTAACGTTGGAAAAATAACAATGATGCCTCAGTATTATCAGGTATAATTTCAGTCTCTGAATAAAAACAAAATATTTCCTTTTCATTTCTAGCCTCTTTTTTCTGCATTTCTTTTTCACAGTCTTTTCCATCAACCAATGATTCTACAGTTGGTACCCAAGGCTAGCTTTCATTAGTTTTTCTTTTTCTTCATACTTTATTGAACTGCTTTGAAATGATTTATGATGCAAAGACATTTTAAGAGTTTACCACTAAATCAAATTCTATTCTAAAAATACAAACTTGCACATGCATGCACAATGAAAAAAACCTTTCTAAATCATCAGCCAGCTTGCTTCCTCTCAGAAAGTACAATAAATATTGAGACCATATTCTAAAACACAATTACCAGAAGTCATAGAACTAATCCAAAATTATCATTCGGACAGGTAGAATAGAAGTTTTACTGTTCCCAAAAAATGAGCCAATGAAGCATGTGTTCAAAGTAGAACAAGGGCTACACATCAAAACTATGCACAAACAGTAATTTCTACACAGTAAGAGAAACAATGCTATGGTCTGTTGGGGAAAGCACAAAAAATACTTAGTTTCTCTTTGATTTTTTCCTTGAATTCTTAATATCATGTTTGTTCCATTTAGAACAAAAGGTAGTTTTGTTGACAACTACCTCGGCAGAAATGAAACAAACAAACTGATTCTTTTCCTTGTGGAAGAAACAGCAAGTGGAGCAATTCTCTTTAAGAAAAACAAAGCTTTATCTAATCATAAGCAGATATGGAATGAATTAATATTAAGATGCTGAGAAGTATGTTCAGGATAGGTCTCACACTTATGACATAGATATTCATAATACAATGTTGTTGGTCAGTTACGTCCCACTCTTTATGGCCCCATATAGGTTTTTCTTGGCAAAGACACTAGAATGGTTTGCCATTTCCTTCTCCAGTTTGTGTTATAGATGAAGAATTAAGACAGAGTTAAGTCACTTGCCCAGGGTCACATAGCTAGTAAGTGCCTGAGGGCAGATTTGAATTTAGGAAGATGAGTCATCCTTACTGTAGATCTGACACTCCATCCACTTAACCATTTTGCTGCCTTACAATATGCTACTTACCCTTATTTTCAGTTTATTAGATGCCTTGAATGGTTCACATGTAGTTTCATTTTATTTTCATTTATTTTAAATAACATTTTATTCCCCCCTCCAATTTCATATCAAGACACTTTTTAACATTCCTTTTTACAAGATTTTGAGTACTAAATTTTTGTCCCTCCCTCCCCTTCCTTATTCCCCAAAATGGCAGAAAATTTGATATAGGTTATGTATGTCTTATCATATATTTCCCTATTAGTCACAGTTGTGAAAGAAGACACAGATAAAAAAAACCACAAAAAAGAATAAATTAAGTCAAAGTTGTTGTTCATCCTTAATCAAAGAGTAACTATGATGTTGCTCATAATGTATATCTTGATGATATCTTGACTTGTAAATAAGTTGAATTTAAGTGAGGCAGAGCTGTGCAAGCTCATCAGCCTCACTCTTTCCTCCAGTTATCCAAATCCAGTGGCAAGACATACACAAGTCAAGATTACGGGTAATGGCGTACAATGTAGTGGGCCTTTGTAAGCTAAGGTTTTTTCTAGGTATGTTTGTCTGAGGCAATGCCCATTCAGTGATGAAGGTCTAAGAAGACACTGAGACAAACGATGGCCTACTTTATCATCATAAAAGAATCAATCTGACTTATTGGTGATGAATCATTTCTTTCTTCTCTGTTTGAATAAACCAGAATAACTTCTCCATTACATCTAAGAGAAAGGACCAGTGCCACTGAAAAATTTTTAAAAGTTAGGAAAATAAACTCTTTTGTCTCCTATAGTTTTCATTTTTGATTTCTTGAAATACAGCTCTGGGAAAGAAATGAACTTTGAGAAAATTCATTGTGATTAAAATGGAGGGTTTTTTTTGGTAATTAGTTTTATTTATTTTCAGTGTTCTACAATCATTATCATATAACTTAGATTATTGTTTTTCCCCTCCCTTTCCGCCTCCCTCCCCAAGACCCAAGATGGCATACAACTTTTATATAGGTTCTACACATACATTTCTATTAAATACATTTTCACTATAGTCATGCTGTATAGAAGAATTAAAATGAACGGGATAAATCATATGACAAACTAAAACATAATACACACACACACACACAAAATGATCTGCTACATTCTGCAACTGAATTCCATAGTTCTTTCTCTGGATGTGGAAGGCATTTTGCCTTAGAAGACCACTGGGAATTTTTTTAAGTCCTTGCATTGCAATGAAGTTTCAAGTCTACCACAAAAATCTCTCTCACACTGTGGTCGATGCTGTGCACAAAGTTCTCCTGGTTCTGCTCCTAAAATGGAGATTCTTGACTGTGCCTTTAAACACAAATCTCTCTAGCTTTCATTGATTGTCTAAAGACAAGTCAGAGTCCAAGTCTCTCTTCCTTGATAGCTCAGAGTGAGTGAGAATAACAATTGTTTTCTGTTGTGACCCAACACTAGGAGGGTCTTTCCTTCCTAGATCGCTGAGAATATACAGTCACCAGGTAGAAACAACTTTGATCACAAAGAAAGAAGGATAAACTAGAAATAAATGACAAACATCACTTAAATAGATGGGGAGAAGCTGAAGAAACTTTTGCAGAGCTTTTTCACAGTTGTTACAGAGGGATGGATGCTTCCCTTTCATAAATTGGGATTTGGAGGCTGAGGCATTCTACTGCCAGCCTCTACTTGGTCCACAATTTCAATCACCATCGTAATCTTCTGCCTCTAGGGCTGCTTCTGTCCCTAGCTCTATCTCCCTCTTGTTGCTGTGTTTTGTCCTTTGTCCTCCCCCAACACAGTTCAAGGAATGCCTCTGGCCTGCATGATTCCAAACAGCTCATTTCAAATTTCCTGATGTTCTCTCTAAGGGCAAGGGGGAGGAAGAAAGGGAAGGATGCTGCTACCTCCGGAACTACAAATCCTATGATTCCCTAGAGAGCTTTTGAATTCCTCTTCTATTTCCTCCAAAACAAATGACACCCATCAAAGACATATTACATAAATAACTTAAAACATAGTGCCATTCTCCAAAAGAAACCACATTAAACAAATCAAATGTTGAACAAATGCCTGCTCTATCTAGGAGAAGAATACTCACTGGTATGAATATAAAACCCCTTCTGGGGGCAAGAAAATGTGAAATATTACTGAAGCATCAAAAAAACAGGACAAGAATAATATGAGATGATGATGGAAAAGTGGAACAACATGAAAAGAGAAAGAAAAATGTAAGCCAGACTTCTGAGCACAGAGCTAAGGAGATGATACAATTTCAAAAATGATCTATCAGAATGATTAACGGTATTGCAAGTTTAGAGTTTAGAGGGATATTAAAGACCATCTAAGTTAGCCCCCTAATTTTATAGGTAAAACAACTGAAACCAGGAGTGACGAAGTGAAGAAGAAAGAAAATGAAGTAAAACAACACCACCAGCAACAAAAAACAAAAACAAAACAAAGGAACAAACCAAGAACTTAGACAGAGGTTCTTCAATTCCAAATCTGGAGTTCTTTCCACTTTACCATACTTTGCAACTATCTTGCTATTACTGTGGTAAACTGATAAAGAAAAGGTTTGGTTCATCTGATCTGTCCAGACTTTGTTATAATAGCCTGCAAGGGCTTTAAATGTATATTTCAGGGTCCTTAAGTCTATGGATGGTGTGTGAGAAATTAGATCAATAATCATTTTGCTTTATTCATTTTTTTTTACTTATATAAACATTGTCTATACTATATGTGATTTATGGCTGTAAATATCTGTGTGAAATAATTATATACTTATTATATATGTATATAATATACATAATGATACAACACAAGTATACATTCTTCAGTCATAGAATCATAAAGTATGTGCAATCATTTATTTATTGACTCATTTATTAACACTTAATAAGCATCTTGTGAGCTACAGACATGACTCTAAAGCCATCACACTCTTAGTTCAGGTTTAATATTGGAATGAAATGTACTTGCAAGTCACTAAACATTCAACAGAGGAAATGGTTTACTTTGCACTCACACAGCACAAGGATATTTAACAAAAATACAGTGGCACATATCTATTTTAGATAAGCCCTCCCCCCTGCCAAAAAAAAAATCTTCATCTGGATACACCTGGTCAGTCAATCATTGGAGTATGGAAATTCATACAATCTCAGGTACCCACCAAGTCTGAGAAGCCATAACTCATTTTTATCCAGTGACTCAGAATTACAACCAAGTCACCTTGGGGATCCGATTTCTTCCAGGTAAACACAACCAGTTGTATAGCAAACATGTCACATACTCCCAGAAAGATACCTCCTAATAATACTACCTCTTTGTCCCCTAAGCCTTATCTGGGAAGAAGCTCCCTGAATCATCCCAAAAGCAAGAAAATTTGTCTATTGAGGTAGATTCAAGCTGCTTTATCAAGGTGGATAGATCCTTCTGAAGGGGCAAGGACTTTAAGGATAAAGCTACTCTGTGCTTAGGGCAATAAGAAATAGCTGGAGAGAATTAGCAAGAACTATGTCCAAAAGCAGTCCATTCTTATCAGACACATTTTCTTGGAGATTGGCTCCAAAAACCACTGGACAAGGAAGTACTTCCCATTTCAAGAGTAGCACTGATTTATCACAGACATGGTTTTCAAGAGGTCAGACCTCTGATCTGGGCAGTCAGATGTATACTTATGCAGCTGTTCATCATTAGAGGAAATTCTCTTGCCCTGAGATTGGAAAGTACAAATTTTCCATTTGGGAACAGATTTAGGGTAACTTTATATGTTGGAGCCCACTGAGACAGTGGAGGAGGCAGGGTTGCAGGGTCTAGCCTGAAGGTCTTAGTCTCTGGCAAAATTACCACATGCTTGTGGTGATTAATACCAAATCTGGTTTGACTGGATTTGAGATCACTGGACTCTATATTTGAGCCCTCTCTTATATACCAATGCCTTTGGGAAACAAGCCTTCTTTCAAGTCTCTGCACACTACAATATGTCAATTTGAAGGAGCGTTCAGGTGGCCCTGGCTAAGGATGATGAAGAGTATACTGGACTGCTTCCCAGATGAAATCAAATTATACTTGACTAGTCTTAGCTACAGAAATAGAGGGGGAAAATCATTTTTTTTTATAACCCCATAAGCATCCTGGTCCTGGGCTATGTGGTCCACAATATTGACAAGAGCAGGAACACTTGCAAAAATAGGCCTGATGACTTTGTTTATCTCCCAGTACTGCTGTAAACTGCCAGGAATTATCTACCTCTCTCATGGGTCTGTTGCAAGGGCATGTGGTGGATCCATGGTAATGTACTTAATCACTCCACTAGGTCACCATGTATCATCAGCATCAATGAACAGTGAAGTTTTCTTTATTATACAATTCTAACCCAACTTTGAGCACCTAGAAGGTAGAAAACCTCTTCACTCTCAAATCTGATAAAATTTTTTTTCTTAATTTTTATTCATTTTGAAATACAAAAAGGCCAAAAAAAAGAACATTTCCATGTACACAGCACATCATAAAGAGATCAATAAAAACCATAAATTTCTATTTTAGACTGTTTACTGTTTTTTAGAAAAACTATATAAGATACACCATGTTGTTTTCAAAGCTATCCTGCTATTCTGTTTCCTTCTAAGTTTTCTTTTGTTCTCTGCTGTGTCCTTTTTATTGTTTTTCACCCTTCTTTCCTACTCTGACCTCGAGAAGCCTACAGTTAAACACACACACATATGTACATACATACAGAAATGTAGATATGCACACATATAATAAAACTATGCTATACACATTTCTATTGATTAGTTCTTTCTCTGTAGATGGATAGCATCTTCCTTCATAGGTCCTTTGCAATTGGTTTGAATATTTATCTGATAAAACATTTTAAAAAATCTTTCTTGAGGAAGGGAGTACCATAGACAGTTTGGCAGCTAATGGAGCGTGCATTAGAGAAGGGGGAGACTGGACGTAAGGAAGACTGATCAGAAGGGCAATGCAGTAGTACAAAGAAAAGGTGACTTGTGACTGATCTAAAATAGTGGTTGTGTGAGAGGAGAGAAGGTAGATATGAAATATGGGGTAATAGACCTGATAACACCTGACAATTGTTTTGATAGGAGGAGAGATGGACTCCAGTTGAGGATACTTGCTGACTGATAACTGAACTGTGATACTGAGAAGCTCGAAAGATGAGTGTCCTTGACAGAAGTAGAAAGGTTAGGAGTGGAACTGGTTTAAGGAGAAATAACCAAGACTTTCTATTATGGGCATTGATATCGAGAATTTCTCAGCTTATTTGGCTGGTCTTCAGAAACATTTGGACTGGAATTTATACTAGGGAAATATATACAAATCTGAGAGTCAGAGGACTCTCTCATCAAAAACATGAAAGATTTGGAGTCCAAAGGGACCTTGCAGGTCATCTAGTTCAACTTTATTTTACAGATGAGGAAACTGATACTCAGAGAGGTTAAGTAATTTGTGCACAGTCACACTAGTGAGTATTAGGAGTGGAATTTGAACCTTCTGAAGCCTTTTCAGCTGGAAATCTAGCTTTGTATCCACTGTGCCACAATGAGTCATCTTCATGGAGAGAAGGGCTATTGTGATTACAGAGAAAGTGAGAGTGTGGAGAGAGAAGAGAAGAGGGCCAGGGGTAGAGTCCTGGAGCATAACAATAGAGAGAAAAATAAAATCACCAAGCCCAGTTTCCTTCCAAGGCCCCCGTGTCCAAGCTGAGCACTCTTTCCTCTATTTCTCACTGTCCTTATTTTTCTAATGTCTCTGCTAGATTGCAAGTTTCTTCTGATCAGGAATACTACTTTATGTCAACTTTCTGTTTTATCCAGAACCTACCATAGTGTGTTAAACAAACATATGCTTAACTCATGTTTGCAAATATATTTGAGTTAAAAAAAGATTGTGGTTTATCCCATAGATGAACAAGAGATGAAACCATATGTTTAATGAAACATCCAAGTAAATGAGCCAAACGGAAAAAAAGAGAATATTTCATGACTAGTATTCTCTCTAAACATTAGGCACACCTGCTTCTCCTCACCTCAACAGATTCCCTCACAATACTAGGAGAGTCTTTTTTTTTTTTTTTTTTTGGCTGTGTAAGCTTTTCCCTTCATCTTGGGAGCATAATACAAGCAAGAGAAATGAAAAATTCCAAGTACTGAAAATAGATAACTTTCCAGGAAGTTCATTAGCCAGTAGATTTTCTTTCAAGCCCATTCATTTTAAGGACCCTCCTCCTCATAAGGAGAAATGGACAACCATCAATCTTTAGAGTAATAGTCATCAATGTTCTTTGTTAGAGAAGTGTCCAGAAAACAAGTAAATACGAACAGAACTATATGGAATTTTAAAGAAAGTAAGAAAACAGGGGAAGACAGAAAAAAAATCAAAAAGAATTTTGTTGTATAATCATTGTGGTATTGAGCTTATTTGCCATATGGAATATTTCCAGGGTGATAAAGAAGAATACCAAATAACAAACTGATATGCAAGTTTTGTATATACATGTAGGCTCCTTTTGTGCCAACACTCCAGGGAACAGTCCTGCCTGAAATGATGGGATGGGGAGTGATGGGGAGGTGAAAGAGAGAGGACCATAAATCACAGGCTGCTGGTTCTGTTGACATTATTCGTGCTGTCTGAAATATTCTCTTTGTACAGGAAGAATGCATGTGTGTGTGTGTGTGTGTGTGTGTGTGTGCGTGTGTGTACACTAATATGTTGTTCATGTACACTTAGAGAAACTTGGCCCCAGGAAAATTGAGAAGTATGAGTAATAAGCCTTTGCTAAGGCTAGGTCCTTATTTCTGTATCTTTTATATGGACTCCCTTCCCTTCCTTTTATTCAGTTACCTAGTGAATTCTTATTGTCTCCCAGAATTGAATCTAGAGCTTTGCCTCAGACTGAAGTGGGTGACGTTCTGCATTCCACCACTGACCCGAGTTCCCTCCTTCATTTCTTTAAGGTTAGAAAGTCCAGAACAGCAGGCTACAATGACTCAGAACTGGGGCAGAAATGATTCTCTTCCAACCCAACTGTCTCGACTAGGGTGGGCTTTTTTTGTGTTCTTTCTTTTCATGGTATTTATGCCAGTTCTGCTATTTTCTCTTTTTTCAGTAATTTCTTCTCTCCAAAACAGATCTGCATTCTAATAGCAATCATGTGTATACATTGATATAAATTTAATGTGTTACCTCTTTCAGAGATAAATATTTACCTTTTAAGTCTTATTTATAATGCCATATAAAAGGTCTTATGGCTCTTAAAGTAAAATCAAACACCAGGGAGTGGTGAAGGAATTTTGAGGTAGAGAGGAAAGAGGAAAGGACAGGGGAATCAATCACGTATGTAACTATTTACTTTCCCTAGAAGGACTGGCTTTGTGCCTGCAGGAGGTAGGGTTTCTTTTTTTTATTATTACTTTAAATTTTATAATTTAGTTTTATTCCATCTTTTAAAATTGAGAATATTTAACTTTAGACCTAAAAAACATTTTAGAGAATTCACCTAGATGAGGTGATCTAGGATTTAAAAAAAAAAAGAAAAAACTATATAAGTGGGTTCTGGTCAAATATCCAAAGCAGTAGTTTTTGTTGTGGCAAACAGCAAAGACAGACTGAAATTTAGTAAATGTTTGTAAATTGAGGAATCACTGCACAAATTGTGGTGTATTAATGTAACTGGAATGATATCACACTCTTTGAAACAATGAATAGAGGAAGACATTAAGACCGACGCAGACGACTTGAATGAATTGCTGGAAGGATGAAGAAAACAGCACACACACATATTCACAAAATGGCACAGAAAGTAAATGAATTTAGATAAAATTCAATGCCCAGTTTTACTCCCAGAGAAGAGATGGTGAATAATTACACTTTCCTTTTCTCAATAGAGCAGCAGGAGTCAATGGATGTGGAATTTTGCAAATGCTGCCAGATCTACTAGCTTCACTGGTCAGTTTGGATTATTATATTATTGGTTCTCTATTATAAGGGAGTGGTTTATGATACCTTGAGAATGGGTAGGAGAATATAAGAAAATGAATGATAGAAAAACAAAAAGTGTCAAACAGAAATGTTGAATACAGTATCTCAGAAAATAATTAAAAATATGATTTAGATAATAGAAGTAAAATATTTGCATAATATTTAAATATGATTTACATAATAAAAATATAGTATATAATATTTAACATGGAATATTTACATAATATAAATAAAATATCGTAATAAGGTAAAAGTGTTTTACTGTGTAACGTATAAACTTTTCTTTCTTTCTGGATTATCTATCATCATTTTAAAATTCTAAAATTAATTTTCTCTAATCCTTCAGCTTACTTCTTCTTTCAACTCAATTTATATATGACATACCATACAGATGACTATTATATATTAGTGTAGACGCTTGACTTTTTTGGTGTAGAGAACTCCCAGTGAGGGAATACCTTTACCAATGCTGATTGGCAATTCTTCTATGCTGTATTACATAGAGATATTTGTGTCACTGAGAAGTCAAGTTACTTACCTGGTATCACACAGCAAGTATAAGTCAGAACTGGCACTTGAATTTAAGTTTGATGACTCTAAATCCTTCTCGTTACCTATGCTTCTTGTCGTTCATTTTATTTGTGCTTCAGATTAATTTAATTAGGTAGCAGGTTATTTTAACACCAATTTAATCAAAATAAGATTAAGTCAGATATCCCACAAAAATATAAATACTGATAATTCATTTTGTTTGTGGACTTCTTACTTTAGAAGATCTCTCCCTGCCTGGGACCTTTTCTGCTGACTTGTCAGTTCACCCCAGAACCTTATGTTAAAGAAGGCCCCAGGTAAGTCATGTTCATTTGTTTGTCTCTGGGCTTCTCTCCTGACTTCTTTCTCCACTGTACCCCAAGGTACAGGTTCCTGTAGCTTCTTCCGTTTCTTTTTATGTTTTGTCTAGTCCCACTACAATCTAGATCCTTTAGGGTAGGGTTTGACTTTCTCATGGCATGTATTTATATTTCTAGGACTTAGTGTAGGGTCTGGCACATAATAACCATTTAATAAATACCTAGTGATTTGACTAGTTGACTTCAATGTAAATATAAACAAATTATATGGAATGGCTTTTTCTATTGTTATATAAGAACAGCTTATTTATTCATGTAGAAGGAATGGGGGGCACTGTCCAATGATGGATGGCACAGTTCTTAGAGCAAGTACAATTTTCTCTACCTGATGCTCTATTGCATAATGTTATGCTTCCTGAAATGCTTAATGCCGCATTTCAGGGTATACAGCTATGTGTGAATGTTTTCTATTGGCTTCAAAAAACTCTTCAATTTCTGTTGAGCTGGAGCTGAGAATTCACACAAATATACACTCAATAGTTGAAATCAGTTTTATTTCCTGGCTATATTTCAAATAAGAATGAAGAAATAAACTACCTTTTTACCAGTGACCATGTGGCTCTAGCCATGTGGCTATTGCATCTTCTTGTCTCTTTGTGGTTTTTTGATCCTGTTCTTAGGGGGATGGATTTCAGAAATATAAGAGACTAAGTTATGATCTTATGGGCTTCAAAAAGTTAAGAGAGCCACTAGAGGTCCAGAAATTGGAGTCCATAGCAGTGTCTGCCAGTGGCAGCCATGTTCAATGAGGAGCCAGACCTTTGGACCCAGCTAGCAAGTAAATTGACATACATATGAGTGAAAACTCTGATCTTGTAAACAAGATAGTGTGAAGTAAACTTGCAGGGGGCATGGGCTGAGCTCAATCTTCCTAAAGACTAAAGTGGTAGAAGATTCTATTCTTTGCTACTTGCTATATTTTCTCAGTAAATTTCTATATGTAAAAGGAGAGAGGGAAATAAGCTTTTACATAAAACTGTTTTTTTTAATGCATCAGGCTCTGTGATAAACACTTTTTCAAATATTATCTCATTTGCTCCTTGACACAATCCTGTGAGGTGTTATTATTCCCTCACTTTACAGTTGAGGAAACTGAAGTAGATAAGAGATTAAGCAACTTGGCCAGCTAGTAAGAGTTTAAGACTGACTTGAGCTTCGGTCTTCATGACTACAGGCCCAGTGCTCTTTTTAATGCATTCCCGGATGTCTCAAAAAAGCTAAATGATGTTCAGGTTTATTTGACATTGAAGAAAGGTCAACTGGTCAAAATTAAATTCGGACAAGAATGATTGATTATATGGTATTGACATAACATGTAACTAATTGACATTAGGGAAACACATTTATTGGTGATTCATAAGGTTGGGAGTAATTAGTATCTGAGCTTGTAAGCAACTGTTCTAGAGAAACCTCCCAAATCTTCAGGTTACTCCTAGAATTCTATGTTTTTTTATGAGTTGGAGGAGTAACCTTAGATTCTATCTTTGCTACATTATTATAAAAAAATAAAGGCATCCAAACTAAGAAGATATTGCACATAATTTCGTCTTACTCCTTTAAGCACATTTGGTGCATTGATATATGTGTTTGCGTAGGGGGAAGGTGGAAAACCATGGACTTAGTGGTTTCCAGGGTGAATGAATGGCTTAGATATATGTGGTGGAATTTCTCATCTTTCTGGTACATTCCTTAATTACTCCACCCCAGAAATCTGGGAATGTGGATACCACCTATTGTGCTATTATAAATTCCCCTTAGGGGCACATACCTTAAGGAATAGTAGTTCATTTACAAGCCAAATAAAACAAATGCAACTCCTAGTGGGAATGGGGATAGGGACTGAACCTATGATTTCATTGGTATAGGGAATTCCTTACTTCAGCCAGTAGAGATTGGCACCTTCTTTGCATTTTATAATCTTAGTTGCTTGGAGCACTGAGAGATTAAGTGACCTTTTTAGGATTACATTGTCAGTGTGTGTCAAAGATGGAAATTGATTACAGGCCTTTTTGGGGTTGAGGATGGCCAACTATTCCTTATGACCTGCTTCAAGATATATAAGCTCATGGATACATTATGAAGATAACATCTATCACTTACAATCATGGCCTAGATAGGGCTTCCTAGACATTGCTACTTGTAATTCTTCACAGTACAATGTCTAGTGAAACTCAACAATTTGCAGTAGACAGTGCTCACCATCACATATTCTGTAGTGTTTATTTTTAGCTCCCAGAAGTCAGTCATCAGTCCCTATCATTCATCCTGTATGTCTTTGCCAGGAGGTAGCAGCTCTAGGCATTCCTTTATCACTCTCCCCTTCCTATCCCCAATGCCCATTAAAGAGAACAGGTTCTTTGCTGTGGGTCTTCTCTGCCAGTATGACAAGGGAGACATAATAAGCTTCCTTCTCATGGTAGGTGATGCAAGATCTCTCTGTATCACAACTTAAATATTATGGCACATCCATATGTCAGCATTATGAAACCTCTCTTATGATACAGTTCATACTGATCGATGACCTCTCACTAAAGTTCTCCTAGGAATGTAAACTACATTTTGCTGTATACATATATATATATAAGTTTCTATCCTAAAAAGTTATTTGGAATGAGCCAAATTCACATTGAAATGTTCTCTTTTCCTCAGGGTCAGCCCAGTGACCAGTCTTGCCTAATTGAGATATTTTTTTTAGCAGCTTGATAATTTTTTCCCCCATTGCCCTACAAGCCCTATGAATTCCTCTGGGGCCAACTACAAGAAGTTATTTAAATTATCAAGGACTGATTCTTATACTCTCTGTGGTAAGAGGTTGGAATGAAGACATCAAACAATTCCCTGGCCTCACTAAATACCAGAAAAGACAAAACAAACTATAATTCCCCAAATATTTTTAACCTTTCTGAATGGGAATCTAAATTTTATTAGGTACTTCAATGCCTTAAACACAATATATCAAAGGCAGATTTATATATATTTGGTCCTAATAATCATCCTATGAGAAAAATTGTGGAAACATTCTTATCTTATTTTCTTGAAGATGAATATTGAATTTTTTAATTGATTTAACCATGGGTCATAAAGTTAGCAAATATCAAATCCATATCTCATATCTTGCTTTCTTAACATCCAGGCCAGTGATTTTTTCCCCATAACATCACATTGTTTCATACATCCTTACCATTGTGAACCATCATTACACCATACCTAACAGTACAATGATACTGAGTCAACCTGGTAATTTCTTCTTTTTCACTAAATGATCCAAAACTGTTGTTCTTTTGGGGTTCTCCATTATTATTGCTGAGTGTCTTGTTCTATCAAATTCACTTTAAATACCTGATTTGCTCTTTCTAACATGCTATGCCTTAGGAGATCAAATAAAAAAAACTTTTTTTCTTCCTGTGTCTTTAAATATTCCTTCCAATGTGCCCTTTTTTTTCTGGATTGTCTTCTTTCTCCTTCCATTTGCGTGCCTCCCAAGGAACTGTTCTTGGCTGTTTTCCCTCATTTCTCTGATGTTTTCTCCCTTGACAATCTCATTTACTCCAATAACTTCAATTTTCATTTCAATGCAGATGACTTCCACGTATATTTATTTCCCTGCTTCTCTCCCAAGTCCCAGTGCCATATTATTAAACTTCTTTGTGATTGCAGCTACCTAGATAGATTTCTGTCACCTCAATTTCATTGTATCTGAAGCTAAACCCCAAATTTTTCTCCTGATCCTTCACAAGTGTACTACTCATTTGAATTTATCTATTTTTTCTAATGGTGCTAACATTTTACCAAACTATTAGATTTGAGATCCTAAGACTTTTTTTTCTTACCTTCCTCTTGCTCTCAACTTCAATAATTTATAAAATTTTATTAATATTCTACCTCCAAAATATTTTATATCCATGCCTTTCAATCCCTCTACAACTCTCTCTCTATTCCCCCTTACCCCGCCCCCCAAAGAAAACAAAACTCAGGTTCTTATGATCTCTCCAATGAATCACTACAACAGGTTCTTACCTTGATTTTATTTTTTAACTAAATTTGTTTATTTTCAAGTAAGAAAAATTTATTTTCTCACTTCCACTTCCTCTGTCCTTCTCACTGTAAAATATATATATGTATATAGATATGTATCAATATGCCTCAAAAATATATATCAGTACATTATGTACTAAGAAATTAGCATCTTATATACCCTTAGTCTACTATATCTTTGTCTAGAAAAGGGTGACGTTTCATTATGAGCTCTCATATTGATAGAGTTCTTAACCTTTTCAAACCTGTTTCTCTCTGAAATGCTGTTTTTATTGAATAAATTGTTCTCGTTCTGCATCAGTTCACACAAATCTCATCAAATTTTCCTAAATCTATGTCTTTTGTTATTTCTTAACATATAATGGTATTTTATAATGTCCATATACCATAATTTATTCATTCCTCCTCCACATGATGGCTTTTATTTCCAGACTTTTTGCATCACAAAAGATTTGCTAAAATATGTTTGCATGAATAGGTTCTTTCCTTCTTTCTTTGCCGTCTTTAGAGTATAGATCTATTAATGGTATCAATACAGTAAAGAGTATTACAATTCAGAAGCTTTTAGGGCATTGTTGCAAATTACTTTCCAGAATGACTGTACCAATTCACAGCATCATTAATAATGCATTAAGGTTTCTGTTTTAACATAGCTCTTAAATATTTGTTGTTTTCCATTTTTGTCAACTTTGAATACGGTTATGAATGACTTGGATTTCATCTTCTAAAAAATGCCTGAATCTATCTTAAGATTTTAAAAAATCAATGGCATAATTACTATCTGAGAGAAGTGACTTGATGGATAGTTGACAATGAGTTCAATAATAGCAGCCAAAAACAAACAAAAAAAACTAATTCTATCTTAGGTTATGTTAGTGAAACAGTGTCCAGAATTGAAGAACATGATCTTTTCACTGTATTGTACCCTGGTAAGATGAAATTTGTGTGTCAGATTTAGGAAGAACCTTGATAAACTGCAATGGGTCTAGGGGAGAGAGACAGTAAAATGAAGACATGAAGCCATGGCTTAGGAAGATAGATGAAATTATAATATCTTCTGTAATACTTGGGTTCTTTGCTACTTCCTCCA
This sequence comes from Bettongia penicillata ogilbyi, assembly GCA_023548195.1. NCBI lineage: Eukaryota > Metazoa > Chordata > Mammalia > Diprotodontia > Potoroidae > Bettongia > Bettongia penicillata. The sequence continues at coordinate 98,652 of JAJHZJ010000049.1, read as the reverse complement.
AGTTAAATATAGGTAATTTAGGGAAAGCATTTCCCTCCCCCCCTCAAAAGACCCAGACTTTCAAAAGTCCATTATTTTGAATACTGATTATGCATGAACCACAAAAATAAAAAGGTTTTAATTAAGACATAAAATCAGTATAAAGAACTAGAAAGCATCAAGTAGTAGAATCTTTTTTTTTGGCCTGTGAATAAATAGATGTAATCCATTACAGATCCCAAGAGGATATGATGAATTTCCACTCAATTCCCCCCTGAATGTGAAAGGACAATCAGTCATTTAAGAACAAGAACATCTGTAATTAAACAAAGAAAAAACAAAACAAGCAACCATAAAAACCAAAAAGCAAAATACCACCTTATGTTTCCATCCTTTCAGACACAAGGAACTCTATGGATATCTCATATGGATGGCTAAAATATGTTGAAGTTGTTTCAATTGAATCTAGGATTACCAGGTGGCTAGCGACACTCCTTGAATCAGAAATGGTATGGCAACATATTCCCTGCTGTTTGTCTTCCTCCTGACCATAACCTTCAGCTTATATCTATGGGACTCCCATTTTTATCACACATACACACACACACACACACACACACACACATACAGGAAGAGAGAGAGAGAGAGAGAGAGAGAGAGAGAGAGAGAGAGAGAGAGAGAGAGAGAGAGAGAGAGGACTAGCTAAATGCCAGGCACTTTGCTGAGCTATGGAGTTTAAAAATATTGTTTCTTACTTCAAGTAGCCTACATTCTAATGGTAAAAAATAATACATAAAGATGAACTGAAAAGAAGATGTTATGTGTTGCAGCATGGGATGGAATAGATGGAAAATGGCATTTAGATCTGGATACCTACAAGATAAGGCTCAGCTAACAGAACCGAAGGATCTAGGGAAGAATTCAGGTTAATAGTCAGAAGGAGGTAGAGGTGATGGTACTAGCAGAAAAAGACACTGTACAGAAAACATTGAGGAATATGAGAATTGTCCTCAAATATTCTTTTCTTCTTTGCCTCAGAATGAACTGGAATTATTGAGGTGGGCTTGGGGATAGGCAGATTTTGGTTAACCGTAAGGCTGAGAAACAATGGAATGGATGATCTTAAGAAGTAATGTGTTTCTTAACCTCAGAGATCTACAAACAGAAGTTAGATACCTGCAAGGTAGCTTATTTTATAGAGAGGTTTCACGACTCAGGAAGGGGTTCTGCCAGGAAATCTCCAAGGTCTCTTCTAATCCTGAGGTGCTTTTGTTCAAAATGATATGATACAGTAAGCTATATAACATAGCAATATTAAAATGTATAGAAAAATAATTGGAAAATCAAATAATATATAATAAGCTGTTAATTGCGTACTTACATTACTTACATAAAGACTTGGAGGACAAATAAATCAATTAAGCTTTTACGTTACAGAAAGCTTTTGAGAGGAGAGATGAGACTTGATCTAGGCCTTGAAAGATAAATAGGACATGGATGGAGATGGAGGAAGCAGTGGTGGAGAGGGACTTATGTGAAAGCTTAGGGTGAACATAGTAGAGAGTAAGGGAGATTAAAGGGCAATGATAAGCAAATATCAGAGCCAAAATATCATGTACCAACCTGATTTAAGTTTCAAGTAATGACAAAGATGTACATCACGCAACTTCTCATTGGGTTCCAACTCACCCGTCTTAATTTCCTTATTATCTGTTTCAACAATATACCAACTATCTACTGAGAATTGTGAGCATGAGGAGGGGATAAAAAGCATGAAGAAAAAAAAGGATGGTGTCTTCATCATCACATAAGAAAGCTGAAGATACAGGACAGACACATCTGAAAAAATCAAGGTCACTTAAACCATATTCAAGTAAGCAATGGTGAATATAGTTCGTAGTGCAAATACAATGATGAGTGCTGGAGAAACAGTTGAAAAATGAGCAGAGGAACAGGGTTGTGGGGCTAAACAAGCGATGTTTCCTAGAGGTGGCCTAATAGTATTTTGTAACTTTAAAAAAGATGAACATTATATGCACAATTAACCTTCAAACTTGCCATGGGAACTCTCTTTCCTTGCCTGCCAGATATCTCCTATCTATAAGTGGAAAGAGTTTTGGATTTAGAAGTAAGAAAATTGGGGATTTAGAGTCATCCTAAACATTGTGTGACCTGGGAAAAATCACTTTACCTGTCTTGGACTTGGTTTCCTTAACTATAAAAATTGGGGTTAGATTAGAGGTTCTACTAATTCCTATCTTTCTCTGGCATTCTGTAATTCTTTCATTGAGAGGAGCAATATTTCCTAGAGGCCTGCAGTGTAGACTGGTGTAACCTTTTCTTAAGGCTCTGCTCTTTTTAGGGCTATCTTTTGAAGGTCTTACCCTTTTCAGGATTTTTTATTTGTTTTCATTTTTTCCTGAACATTGAAACCCTCTTTGGAATTCAATTGACCAAGGAGATTAAGATCCTAAATATGATGAGCTTTTTGGTCACCAGTACCAAAAAAGTTAAAAATTTTTCGGAACACTTCAGATTAGCAGACAAGCATCATCATCATGATAAGAACTGGGAAAGTTGAAATCCGATGAATCAGCTCTTTGTCCTTGCTGGCTAACTTTTCTCTCTTCTGAATGTTCTTTTATTATACCTTAGTAAACCTTGTTTCATTAGCTACTAGAAAGACTTATCTGAAATATGTCTGCCCTACCAAACAATAGCAAATTATCGAAATATAATATACTCTTCAGGAGGGTAGTAGGTATTGTAGTGGATAGGGCACTGGATGTAAATACAGGGAGACCTGAATTCAAATGCAGCCTCTGACACTTACAAGCTGTGCAAACATTTGTAAGTTACTGAACCTCTCTCAGCATCTACTTCCTCATCCACAAAATGGGGATAATACTAGCACTGACCCCACAGAATTGCTATCTCATGAGATAGCAATAAGGAAACAGTATCTTTAAAGTGCCAGTTACATATTAACATTATTATTCACAGAATAAATTCAGAGAGAATGAGTTAATGAAATGCCCCAAGAACATTTTAGAAAAAAATGAGTTTTTTAAAAAATTACCTTCTTGAAGAAAAAAAAGAATTGTCTTTTTCTGTCAAGTTTTTACCTTTAGGTAGAAAACTGTGAACTGACCTATTATATTAGGCCTACAATGTTCCAAAGAGCCTTATGGTAGCAATGATTTATTTTTCATAATTTTTATGTGCCTTTTAAATGATGTGATTGATTTAAAGAATTATCCTGAATGAAATCACCAAAATAGATTAAGGAAAACATATTCCTTGGTTGCATTTGAAGGCAAAATCAATGAACGACCAGTATACCTTATGCCTTATGATGTTGCTGAGGTTTCAAGTTTAATTTTAAAAGGGATTTTTATAATCCCAGGAATCTTCAGACAGTTTGAGAAAACTGAATATGAATTTATATGCCTCCTTTTCCTGTCATCTTCAATATCTAAAATTTTACTTTTAATTTTTCTGAATAATTAACAAGTCAACCACTATCCTAGAATTTATGATGTGGTTGATTCTCATTAATTATTCAGAAAAATTAAAAGTAAAAATTTAGGTACTGAAGATAACACATAGAAAAAAGAGGCAAATAGGCTTATTTAAAATCTACTTCACTATCATTACAGTGATAGTCCTCATCATGTACACAACTACCTATTGCCTCTAGAATAAAAAATCCTTAGTCTGGTTTTGAAAGCCTTTCCCTCCAAAGGATGACTGCCACCTACTTTTGAAGCTTGATTTTATATTATTCTTTTTCCTCTATTATCAATTACAACTAAACTGCCTTGCTAACTGTTCTTTATTAATGATACCCTCTCTTCTATCTCTTTGTCTCTGTCCATGCTTAGAATACCTTCCCCTTAGTTTTCGAAAAGTTAGATGCCTTCATTCAAATGTAAGCTGTTTGAGGAGAGTTCCTGCTCCATTTGGTTTTCCTTATGTCCTCAGTGTAGTGCAGACTTGATTGTAGACAAGCAAACACTAATTGTTAGTTGAAGAGAATGGAATTGGCTCAGAAACTCTTCATGTGTGCTATTATAAATTTTCATGAGGGATCTAGTCCCATGAGGGTTGAACATTCATTCACTCATTCGTTCAGCCAACATCTATTTACCATTGTGCTAAGAGCTAATGGAGACACAAAGTTTAGATAAGACATGGTCCTCTTGCCAACAGAGCTTACAGCAGGATAAGACTCAAATGAAGATAATTATAGTATACAATATTACATATTAAGTGAAGCAAAGAGTTTTAAGAGAAAGTACTATATGAGGTCAAAGAGGGAAGGTTCCAATCACATCTTCCTTTCAGCTGATGACATGCTTTTTACTTTACAGAGAAAGCTGAGGCTATTTATCTCTTTTCCACTTCTATTCATTTCAAAACCCCTTGTTATCATTCTATATTCTTTTCTTCTTTCCTTCAATTTTTGATAAAATTTCAGCCCTTCTAGTTGCCAAGAACACCATGTCTACACATGACCTTGACGCTATGTCCTCTGAGCTTGCCTTGTGCATTTCCCTCTGAATCATTAGCTTCTCCCTCTAATCTTCAAACATGCCCATTTCTCCAAACCTTAAAAAAAGTTCAAAAAACACTATCCTCAATTTCTTTAAGCTACTGACAGATATCATTGTTCTTTTTTAGGCAAATTCCCATAAAATCATTTCTTTACTTGATGTCTTCTATTCTTCTTTTCTCCCTCTTTCCTCAACATTTTGTAACCTGGCTTCTAACTTTGTAATTCCACTAAAACTATTTTTCATGCAGATAATTCCTAGATTTATATAGGTAGCCATAGTTTTTCTCCTGGGCAGCTAGGTAGCAGGGTGGATAGAGCACTGGCCTTGGATTCAGGAATAATCATCTTCATGTGTTAAAATCCAACTTTCAGACACATTAAAGCTTGGTATGTCACTTAACCCTCTTTATCTCAGTTTCTACATTTATAAAATGAACTGGAGAAGGAAGTGACAAACTACTCCATTACCATTGTCAAGAAAACCCTTAATGGGATCACAAAGCCTGACACAACTTAAGCAACCCAATGACAACAGACATCTCTCTCCTAAGCTACACTCCCACATTACCAATTACATTTGAAACATCTCAGTCTAGACATCCCCTGGGCATCTCAAACTGATAAGATTGATTAATGTATAAATCATATATGTTTATCAATATAAAACTCATTACCTTTCCCCTCAAAACCTCCTCTCATCTTCTGAGCTTTCCTCTTGTTCCCCAGGATATCATTCTGTTCCTCATCATCTTTGCCTGAATTATCTCTTAAGTTGCTTCACCTTAAATCTGAAGCTTCTTAAAGAGTCCTCAGCTCCTCTGCTGGTGCCAAAAACTAAAAACTGCCATGCTCTGAATGGCATGTCACCTGAGTCAAATGAATTTCAAAGAGAGTTTCAGTGTTAAGGAAAACAAAAACAGCCTTAAAAGACTGCAGACATCTAGGAAATATTGTTCTTCTCAGTAAAGAATTACAGAATGCCAGAGAAGGATAGGAGTTGGAAGAAATTCTAATCTAACCCCTAATGTGTACAGTTAAGGAAACGAAGTCCAAGACAGGTAAAATGATTTTCCCCAGGTTTTACAATGTTTAGGACAGCTCTAAATAACAAATTTTCTTACTCCTAATTCTAAAACTCTTTCCACTTATAGGTAGGAGATACGTAGCAGGCAAGGAAAAGAGCTTGTGTGTATATAATATTCACATTTTTAAAAGTTACAAAATACTCTCTGGCTACCTCTAGGAAGCATTGCTTGTTTGACCCCACAACCCTGCTCCTCTGTTCACGCTTCTAATGTGTCTCCAACACAAAGTATTGTCTTTGTACTGTGCACTATGTTCCATATTGCTCGCTTGAATGTGGTTTGTCAAATGACCTTGACTTTTTCAGATGTGCCTGTCATGTACCTTCAACTTTCTTTTGTGAGGATGAAGACACTCTCTTTTTTTTTCTTTGCTCTTTTTATCCCTTCACTCTCAGGGCAATTCTCAATAGACAGTAAGTACATTGTTGAAACACATAATAAGGAAGTTAAGACTGGTGAATTGGAACCTGAAGAGAAGTTATGTGATGTACATCTTCGTCATTACTTAAAACTTAAAGTTGGTTTGGCACATGATATTTTGTCTCCAATATTGCTTTTCATTGCCCTATAGTTTCCCTCATTCTCTACTATGCTCATTCTAAGTCTTCACTCGTTCTCTTTTCTCTTCTTTTCAACTGCTGCTTTGTCTACTTTTACCCATTTCTTACTCATCCTTCAAGGCCTAGATCAAGTCCCCTCACTCCCCAAAAGCTCTCTGTGACTTAAAAGCCTGATTGATTTATTTGGTCTCCAAATCTTTTTTGTAAAGATTGTGTGTACCACTTAACAAACACTTTATTGTATGGTAACTCTTCTCCAATTACCTTTATGACACATTTTCACATGGTTATGTCATATTTTATTGTATCATGTCATCTTATATCAGTGTTCACAGTGGTCGTGGAATTTTAGCATTGGAGGGACCTCAGTAGTCATCCAGTCTAATCCCTATCCTCCAAAAAGCCTCCAGTTTAAGTCACCCGACAAGTAGTGGGCCACCATCTCCTCAGAGACATCAAGTGAAAAAGAACTCATTATTTACAGAAGTATCCCATTTTACTTATAATGCTATGTTTCTGTCAGGAAAAAAAAATATATATATGTATGTGTGTATATGTATATATTACATATACATGTGTGTATGTATATACATATGTGTATATATTCCCTATTAATCTTAAATTTTCTTCTCTTCAAGTTTATCTCATTTCTACTTATTCTGCCCTCCTTAATAGGACTATCCCTTGAATTACATGAAAGCAACTATTATGTGCCCCTGAATCATCACTTTTCTAGACTAAATCTTCCCAGTTATTTTAACCAATTTTCAAATGACACGGATGTGGGTCCTTCATCATGCTGCCTGCTCATATCTGGAAGCACTCCATCTTCTCAATGTCCTTCTCAAATTTTTGGGACAAAAACTGAAAGCGATATTCCAGTTATGGACTGATCAAAGCAGAGTACCAACACTTATTCATTTATTGGGCACCAATTGTACCCAAGGTTGCATTAGCTTTTTCTTTACTTTTGCTCCTATCCTATCTTTTTAACTATCATCAAGTTTATAGTTCACTAAAACCTTCTCCAGATCTTTGTTTTTCCCTCACAGAAAATCCTATCCAAGCTTTCCTCTCTTATCTTATGCTTACAAAGTGATTAAATAAAAGCCAAATGTCTATTTTACATTTGTCTTACCCTGTGGTATTGTCTTATCTCATTATAGAATGGAGGTTACCTATGGTTTCTGAAATCTCTACCAGTGTGGTTAAATGTGTGTTAGGCATTACCATTCTAAAAGGCTTGTGTGTGGGTGCAAGGAGATACTATGTTTGTCATAGTATTGTCATAGTGTCAGAAATTAGCTGATTTAACTTAAGAGAAGTCCATGATGATATTGGCTATAGTATGATGGCATGCTTTTGGTCAGAGAAACTTGTGAGCCCACTAAAGCTCAAAAGGGGTTTTGTTCTAGACTGGGAATTTTCTAAAAAACTCACAACAATGGAATGATAAAACTTTTGAAATATTTCTTTGAGTATATTAATACACAGGGGCAGCTAAGTGGCACAATGGATAGAGTGCTGGTCTAGAGTCAGGAAGACTTGTTTCCCTGAATTTAAATCTAACCTCAGACACTTATTAGCTGTGTGGCTGTTTGCTTCAGTTTCCTCATCTGTAAAATGACCCGGAGGAGGAAATGGCAAATCACTTCAGGATCTTTACCAAGAAAACTCTAAATGGGGTCACGAGTTAGACATAACTGAAAAATGACTCAACGTTGCCAAATAGTAATACACAATGCTATTGTATTAATAATAGTTCCTTTGTGTTTAATGGTTCTTTTCTATATGTACATGTTGTTTGTAAGTCCAGGATATGGTGGAAGCACCTTGGATGGTTGGAGAAAATTGATTTTTAAATGTTTGAGCATGTGCGTTTATGTCTTGGAAGATGGTAATTGCTACAAATAAGGACCTGATTTGTTGTTTTGTTGATAGCCTAGACTTAAAAAAGTGGTGGAAAAAATATTTATAATGCAGATTATGCTTAAACTGTGGCATGTCTTTTCAGAGAGCCAGTTGTTAAACATTTACCAGTGCACTCCTGTCTAACCTTAAGGAGAATGCCTGCTGGTCCCATTGGGTATGGAGTACAGTATGACTCATTGCTCTGCACCCAGGCATAAAGGATGGACCAGGATCCCTCCTGGGGAGCCAGACATATAATTAAGATGGAGGAAAGGGTAGGTTCTTTTTTTTTCCCTCACACACTTCAGCTTGTTGAATACTCACTTCCAGCACCTTAGGGTCAAATTTACTTATAATTTAGATTATAAATAATATATAACAAAACAATCATTTCATTTTAAAGAATGGGAAAATAAAATGGCCCCTAATCCTTCTTCAGTTTGTTTGAATATGCAAGGTCATAGAACTTCCAGTTCTTGATACCATAAATCTCCACTCTTGTCTACTCCAACTCAGCAATTCAATTATTCCATACTTCCTTTAATCTCTAGAATTTAGAATTTAAAAGCTCAGAATGTTTTTTTTTTCTTCTTTTCAGGTTGAGATAGCATTTTCTTTTAAGCAAATTGCTTTCAGGATAACCTTTTTTCTCATACAATGAATAATGATTTATTCAGGAAAATATACAGTCCCTATATTCATATTAAATTCTCTCTGGCTGTAAACACCTTGGACTTGGGGTTACCATCCCACCTTTACAATATGATTTCCCCAAATTAGGAGTCCTTTAAAAATATCCATGTACAATGTAAGCCAGGAATGGGACAACAAGGTCATTTCTTCTCCATAAAGAAATGCTACCATAAAAGCCCCACACTTTATAACTGAACAGTTTTAAACAGAACTGGACAGCTTAAACTACTTTTCTAACCTTCTGAGTGATGGTATTAGCCTCAATATATTAAATCTCATCCAAACACACACCAGTTCCCAGGAATGCTAATTAAGCATTTTAAATTTGACTTTAGCTCTATAGTTTCTAAACAACTTTTAGAATATCTGCTGGTAAAAGAACCAGGCCCGAGCCAATCCTCTTAATGTGTCTGTCCTGTACAAGAGTGCTTTAGTAGTTCACAGGGTCTATTGCCTTGCTGCCATTTAGCTCTGACCCATTGGGACCCAAGACCTCTGGCTCTGTCAAACTCACAGTCATTATTTCCAAGTCTGTGCACATCCTTCTCCGTAGAGATTTTCCTTCACTTAAGATCACGAAAGAACAAACAAAGGTGACTTCAACTGATATTCAGGCCTGCCTTCATAGGATATGTAATGTAGATGCCACATGCTCATGACTTCAAGTAAGGCAGGAATGGAACAAGTTGAATTCACCCTCACCTCCCTCTTAGGATATGGCTCAAACATTCTTCACACTATTCTCAGCTGAAAAAGGAAAAAAGGGTAGAGCATAGGGTCACTCACTTTTAGACCTTCTTTGAGTGGTCAGCTTTTTGGTCTCCACAACTAACAAAGGGCCTGCTCATCATGTAGAAATGCAAGCTCCCAGTGATGTCCAGAAACAGCAATTCCCGAAAGCTTCCACATTCTCACCTAAAACCAAATTCTGAGCATGCTCCATGGGATGGACTTTTATGCACATTTCTTTAATCTGATTTTATGATTATTCCGGACAAATATTGTGACACATGTTTTTGTGGCCTATAGAGCCAGAGTTCCATGTATCTAGGGGAAGTTCAAAAAATTCTTGAGGGCCGATTAGGTGAATTGATTAAAAAAATCTAGGAGCAGCTAGGTGGTGAAAGTAGTAGAGCACTGGCCCTGGAGTCAGGAGGACCTGATTTCAAATCTGGCCTCAGACATTTGACACACTTACTAGCTGTGTGGCATTGGGCAAGTCACTTAACTCTAAGTGCCTTGCCTTCTCCCCTCAAAAAAAAATTAACCAGAAAAGTTGCTATTTTATTTTATTTTTTGAGATCTCAGCATTTCGTTTAGAATGACTCATCTGTGTTAAGATGCACTTAGCTCTGGAGTAAATGATTGCATAGTAAGTTTCATAAGAATTACTCCCCAGTTAGCTGCCAATTCCCTGATGAATAACAATTTAGGTCCAACATGAAAGTCTTCTTGTGGGTTTCCATACTGTCTGGATCCGTGTGTGTCTAATTTGTCAAGGAATTATAGCTAGATGTATTAGAATTTTGGTACTGAGGAATCTTCAGGAAACTGAACTTCCTGTGCATATATTTAAAAGATGGTAAATTCATTAAAGGTTTGGGTCAATCTCTGTTGAATATATGTACTGTCAAAGTCATCTATGCTTCAGAGAGCTGGCAAAGTAATCAACAGCAGAACCATGTTTTTCAGAAGAATTCTTTATACTGCAGCAGAATGTGATTAGTATTTATTAAATGCACATTGTGTACAAAGCTCTTGGGACACAAAACAAAAATGAAAAGTGTCTTCCATTCAAGACCTTATATTTCGTTTGGAGAATACAACAGGTAAACAGACAAACATAAGTAAATGCAAAGTAATATGAGAAATAACACAGTGACTTCCTGGGAACATTAGCGATAGCTTCATAGAGTTGAGCTTCAAAGGATATAAGGGTAATGAGAGGACTACATTCTAGGAGTAGAAGACTGCTTGTTCATGAGGCTAGGAAATGGACTGTTAAGTCTGAGTAAAAGCTAGTAGCACAATTGGCAGCACTCAAGAGCATATAAAGGAAAGGAAATTAAGACTGGGAAATTAGTTTGGGTTTAGATTAATGCAGGCCTTAAATACCAGAATGAGGTGTTTACATTTTATTCTCAAGGTAATAGGGAACCACTGAAGGTTTTTGGGTTGGGGAAAAGCACTGACGGAAGTAGATAGATGTATTATTATTGCTATCATTTTTACTAGTGCTTTATATTATAAAATTACACATTTTTTGTAGTAATTTGCATTTGTATATTACTTTTCAATTTATAAAGCACTTTTATATGCATGCTCTCATCTGGTCAACATTTAATGATGATGAAAATGAGACAGAATGCAATTAGATCATGTATCTATCAAGTTCATCTATCTTCTAAGTAACAGTTTGGAACCTTACCCAAGTCTTCTCACTCCAAGTCTAGGGCTCTTTGTTGGGATTTGAGCAATAGATATAGCCTCCACTGGTTTTTATATGTTTGAGTAGTCATTATTGTGGCCAAATTTATTGTCCTGTTCTGCTCCAGTTGTGTAAACATGGTTTTATATGATAATATCATTTCCATTTTTCTAATTTCAAATGACTTTATCTTGAATTTGTGAGAACACGAAATGAAACAGATCCTGATTTTTTTTAAAAAAGATATTAAATGGGAAATTTATAGAACTTAACTGGCATTATTATGTAGACCAATATATATGTATGATAAACAAGGGAGAATGAATTATTAGTGTTTGTGATGTTATAAAAGACTGTTATAGAAGGAGAAATATATATATATATACATACATATGTATATATATATATATATATATATATACATATATAAACCAAAGAATATGCCAATGTAGCTATCAGAAAGTGGATGTCAGACTTTGTGATAATGAAACAGTTCTTATTTTCAAAATATTTTTCCTCTCACTAATCACTCAATTAATTTAGTACAAGAGAAAGGAGGAAAGAGGGAGATACCACACAAATTAAATTCCTTCTAATCCATTGCCCTTTTATTGAAAGAAATAAATTAGAGAAGACAAGGGTGATCCCAATTAAGTACATATTTTATCCTTTTTTAAAGATAATATGAACTTCTAAATGGTAACATATTTACAATTTTCATTTTATTAAGAAATACAAACCTTCCTCTTTCTTGGAGTGGGTTAGGATATATGTATATGTGTGTATATATGTACACATACATATACACACATGTGTATTTTGCATATGTGTATGATTTAAATAGTAAAATGTATACTATATAGACATATGTATGTATTTATAATGTGGTATAGATACATGTGTACTTACAATTCATATCTAATACATGATCTTCTACATATCTCTTTTAAGGTTAAGAATCCCAAAAGTAAGCTGCACAGGGATGCTACTGTGTTCGCATACTCTTAATCATTAAAAAAAAAATTCACATGCCTTACCAACTTAACACACACACACACACACACAGAGCTAAGGTGTGTGAAAGTTATCCCGACATTCCTTGGATTTGGTGGTTTTGTGGTTTGTTTTGGCTCTTGAGGTCTAACCTTCTTATGCATGCTTATAACAAAGAATAGTAGAGAGGTTAATGAATGGAAGAGGAGAAAGAGAAGGCAAAAAGAGATGGAGAATAGTGGAGAAGAGTGGGAAGGAAATGAAAGGAGGGGAAGAAAATGAATGGGTGTGGGCAAGAGGATGAGAAAGGAGTGGCTGCTTAATAACAGGGAAGTGACAGGAAAGGTTATAGCCAAAGCGTGGCACTAAAATCATGTTGGGTATGTGGAGTAAATATAGGAGCTGATGATGCCTGACTATATAGCAAATAGGGGAAATTGTTGGCACTAGATCCTAATGGAAATCCCCATAGATTAATATCTGAATAGTAAAGTTTTATAGTATTATGGTCTTGAAGTAGAAGAGAGAAGCCAACAGACCCAAAGGAAGAAACTGAAAATAATTGGTAATAAAGCTGACGCATTCACAGGGTCTGGAGAGAGAAGTCTGTTAGTAACCTGCTCTACCCTCTTTTCTCTTTTATGAAGAAATTTATCCCTTTTTTTTTTTTTTTGCTTTTGGAATTGTTCTATGTGGCTTGATGGCAGTGGTGGTGGTGATAGGGATGACAGTGGTATTGAAGGAATGGAAGCTTATTGAATGTACTTTTTTGATATACTCTGTGCACACACACACACACACACACACACACACACGCTGTCCTAAAAGTTTAAAAGAAGTTTTGTTACTAAAACTGTTAAGTTATTAAAGCTTAAAATAGCATTAAGACTTTTGGCACACACTCTCTCTTTCTGTCTCTCTCTGTCTAAATGTGTATGTGTGACTGTACATACATGTATGTATTTACATACAATCTAATGTATGTTATATATACAGCATAATATGTGATGTATACACACATATGTGTGTATATGCATATTTATATGCATGATCATGTTTGTGTATGTGCACATACACGTGCACAAGCATATATATATGTATGTGTTTATATATGCACAGGCATATATGTGTTTATTCATTTGTATGTACATTCTCGTTATCAAAATTTCTTCAGCACTTCCATTACTGTGAAAATAGAAAGATGGGGTTTTGGGTGAGAGGTGGGGGGAAGGCGATGGCAGTGTTGGAAGAATTTATCTGCATCCATTTCTTTTCTTAGTAGTACAACTCCTTCCTCAGGGAAGAAATGAAAGTTTCCTCTGTGCCTTAGCAGATATATAATCCAAGATTCTGTGAGTACAAACAGTGAGCAAATGCCGGTAGCAGGCTGGCACCACTCTGAGGACACACCTTTTTCTTATCTTTACAGAGGCATTCCAGGAGCTGTATATCCTATCTTTTCAGTTTTTTCTTCATACTCCTTTCAAATAAGTTTATGTATCCAGCATACCTGAAAATAATTCCAAATGATCAAATATACAGTTATCATTAAAATTCTAAATTTTTCAGCTAACAAGCATCAGCAGTTCTTAAAACAAAGAAGACAGCTTTAATTTCTATTAAGAAATGTTATTAATTCTGTTTTCTGATCAGCAGAAAGGACACTTACTGGTTTTAGTCTGCTGTTTTATACTGGAAACATCTAATTATAATTTCTTTGAGGATAGGAAGACTGGTAATATAAATATTATTGTTACTACTGGCTTACTCTAAAAACCTCAAATTTTATAAAACATTGGAAATTCATAGCTGAGAGAGAAAGCCAAGTTTTAAATGTATCCTCATATATAATGGTTAAGAATAAACTTTGTCCTTGGACTGATGTAGCTTCTTAAACTGTTTGGATTTGACTACCTGTTCAGAAATATTTTCTTCTAAGTCTGCTTTTTTTTTTTTGAGGGGTGCAGTTTAAGTGGGGGAATAGGGAGAAGACTTATCTCAAGGTGGCGTTTCTATCATTACAATATGATATGAAATGTCCCATTGTGTGATTCTAAGGGCATTGTTAATGTTTCTGGGGAAAGTTGCCAAACTCATAATTTTAAATTTTTCTTACAGTCCTTTTGTACTGACAACCTGGATTTGGATCCCCTTCTGCTGGCAGGAAAAGATTCTTCAGTGATGACATTTCTCTGTACTGGCTTATGAAATTATTCATTCCCTTCATTTCAGTTTTCCTTACTGGTGAAACCTTAAAGGTCAGTCAGTCAATCAGTGAGAAACCTTTATAAAACATTTACTGTGTGTCAGATATTGTTTGTATAATGATACAAATACAAATAAAGGCAAAGACAATCCTACCTTGCCCTCAAAGACCTTACAATGTTACTAAGGTGACATGCTCTTATAAGACACAACAAATGAGGTTGGAATCATTCCTATTCCTCCAACTTACATAAAGAATATTTACATTGACAGAAAAGCACTGGGTCTTCTTTTAAAAAGTTTTATGTTTTGTAGTGCTGATCAAAGCATTTGAGGTCTGAGCAAGGACAGATGAAGAAATGAAGAGCTCCTTTGAAAGACTTGCAGAAATTCTACAACCTTATACAACCATGCGTTTGGGTTAAAAGTGTATATTCTATATATTATTAGAAACAAACCTATTACTTAAACATAAATGCAATTATCAAATTCTTTCTGTGGATGTTTACTCTTCTATCCATCCTACTTGTTAAGGAAAAAAATAAGATGAATTTAAGCATATCAGTAGAAAACAAACATAAACCTATGTTGTGCTACTGGAATGGGAGAAATCTTGCACTGGATAGCAAATTCCTTGCGTACAATTAGGTCACATTTTTAACATACTTTGAAATGTATTTTTTTCCCCTTATTTAAATGACCATTTGTACAGTTTCGGAGAACTGTTGAATATTCAACAATATACATGATTTAGGCCTCTAGGTTGTTGGTACTCTTTACATTTAGAACCAATGGGATGATGCAAAAGAGAAAAAAGGCCAGGAGTTCTGGAACAAGTTGAAGAGTGACAAGCAACATAAAAAAGAATTCTTTCAAATTATTTTTTTTCTAAAAAAATTTATTTCAATCATATGTCACCAATGAGTTTCTTTTTGTTTTCAGCCTTCCATTTAGGACCAATAATAATTGTGATGATTTATGGGTATTTGAAAGCCATTTCTTAGCTAATGTCTGCTTGAATTTGGCTGTTACTCAGTTTTTTGAACAGCATGTCTGCTTTTACTTTTCTAAGTCTGAATCTAGGGCTCTATATGTATTTTTTTTTTTTTGCTTTAGCCTGGATTTTGTTTTTTAGCCTGCCTCTAACTCGGTTCATCTCTTTCTAAAATGACATTTTATAAGCCACCCAACTTGAAGGCTTGTAGGCATAGCATCCTTAGCCTCCTAAAAGGCATAGCTCATAGAAATGTAGATGCAGAGAGGAGATATTCAATATACTGAATGAAATGAATGATGAATGAATGAAAGATTGCAAAGGGAGGGAAAGGAAAGAAACTAGATCTTCTTTCTGCAAATAAATGTGAGTGTCAATCTCTTCTTTGATATCTAGCAAAGAATGATGCTTCGATGCACCTTCTTAATGTAATTAATCTTTCAGTCACTGGGGCTTAAAGCCCCCATAATCTCCCTTACTTCGTGATTCATTTCTATGTTCTCCCATAGATCCTTCATAGAAGATCCAGTCAAAGTCCTGGAGGTCTCCATTTAGTTGAATTTTAGCAGATGGGAACAAACATTTGAAAATGGAAGCAGTCATTCAGTTAGTACCCAACTAAGTGCTTTACAAATATTAACTCATTCGATTGTGACAACAACCCTGAGAAGAACGGTTATTTGTCTAGAGTCACACAGCTAGTTGTCTGAGGTTAGATCTGGACTCGGGTCTTCCTGACTCCAAGCTCAGTGATCTATTCACTGTGCTACCTAGCTGCTAACAAAAATAATATTTAATTTCTATATAATACTTTAAGATTTGCAAAGTGCTTTACATATATTATCTAATTTCGCCCTTATAATGACTCTGAGAGATAGGTAGTTTTATAATCATCTCCATTCTACTGATAAGGAAACTGAGTCAGGCATCGTTAAGTGACTTGTCCAGCTATTAGATATGCGAGATAGGATTAAAACTTGACTCTTCCCGACTTTTGGTTCATAGCTCTTACCTATTCTGCCACCAGCTATCCCTCTTAATATTCCTTTGGTTCCAGTGACTCACTTGGACTGTCCTTCATCCATTGTTCTCACAAGACTGTTTTACCTTTTTTTCTGATCAGATGATAATAATTCATCTTCAAAGGAAACTAAATAAAAAAGTAAGGCACAAGCTCTGTGTTCTCATGAAATTTTATATAGGGCATCTCAAAAGTATAAAATTGAATCTAACTTTTGGTATTTATAGATATAATTTTAAACTTTAAAAATTTAAATAGTTTAACAGTTTAAAACTGTACTAAGTTTATGGGATACATTGTGTGATTTCAAACCACACAATGACAGATCATATCTGCTTTTTATGTAAATTTTTGGCATGTGTGTAGATCCTTTCTACACAACAACCATGACACACCTGAAAGAATCAGCTTGTTTATCTTCAATACTTTCTTGTGATACAGGAAGGGATTTTAAACCATCTTTATTAATCAAGAATGGGAAATTGTCTTGGTTTTTTCCTTTTAATTAGTGTTTGAATATTTATATTGCAGACATAACAATAAATCATTTCTATCACACACACATGAATGAATATTTTGCATATTACTTACATAGACTGGGTTCTGTCTGTGACAGAATTAGATGGTTTGAAGGGATTTGGCTTTCTCTCCACACATACACACACATACATCTATATATGCACGTACATATGTATGTGTATGTATGTATATGTGCATGTATGTGCGCATGTTTGTGTGTGTATATCTATAATACAATTTCAGTAGTAGAACAGGAAAGCAAATAGTAGCCCATTTTTGAGTGTGAATATTTATCTTAATAAGACATAAGGAATTGAATTAATGGTATCTTTTAATTGCTTCCAATTCCACCACAAGCATGCAAACAGTAATTTGAAATGTCAACCCAAAAGAGGTCAAAGACTATGGTCACTGAATGAATTATTCCCCAAAGTCTAAATTCCATTTTTATATAATTTGAGCAATTCAAGCATTATGTTTGGATAAATTGATCGTGAAAAAAATGGCCAATATTTAATTAATCCAAGTTTTTCTAACCAAATTTCTATACTCCTCCTCCTCCCTAAGCTAGCAACACATACCTTTCACATGCCCAAAAGATAACAATTATGGTGATATGAATTATTACAGAATAGAGACTATCTCTTGGTTTTGTAGTATCATTCAAAAAGTTTTAGCATTTAGATAAGGAAGGATGATGATGAAAAACTCATATATCTTACATTTAATTTTTATCACTAATTTTTCCACCCTAGTCTTGGTGAATTTCTTTTTATTAAGAGCTACTGCCTTTAATTGAATGATTAAAAGTGAAACGGCAGCAAATGCACACACACAGTCAGGTATTATTAAATGTTTCCATTATAATTGTGTAAATATTGGTAAACTAATTACTGTCACTGTGTCTTAACAAAAAAAAAAAAAAACAAAACCTTACTGTGAGATAGGAATTTGATATTTTTAGATACTATTCTGTCTGCTCAAGGCAACTATAGTCAAATGTTATCCTTACTCACAGAAATAAATAGCATCCACGCTATGAAAACTGACAATTAGCAAGAAGTATATTATATATAGGTTTTGGTAAAAGGCAAAGCAAAACGAACTAGAGAAGTTTTTTTTTTTTTAATTAGTTAAAACTCTAAGAGCAACTTATGCATTATGTCAGAGATAAGTTATATTTATTAGATCCAAAGACAAAAGAATTTAAGAATTCCTTTCTAACAAATTTGGAACTGATGTCACTTTTAATGAAATTTCATAATTTGAATAACCTTTTACACTTCGATTTAAAATAATTATGTAATTCAAGCTTTTTTGCAATATATATTTTTCTTTTTATTGTTTTCTTCTTCAGAGGTGAGAACTTCAGTGTTTCCTCCTTGCTCTCCACAAAGCTTGAATCTGAAGACAAACTGTGGATAAAGAGGGGCTATTGTGAAATCTAATTTCATATATGTTCATGTGTTCTACTTCTTCAATAGTATTTTATCTTATGTCCCCTATATTTATAAAACCCTTCAAAAATGAATCAACATTTAAAACAATCTGTCCTGTATGACTTGCCTTGGTTTTTTACCACAGCAGGAGTAGATTGGCAAAACCAGAAAATCACCTCGCAAAATTAAATTATTTATATTTAAATTATTTCATAAATTTGAATCTAACTTTTGGTACTTATAGATATAATTTTCCCAACCCATGTTGAATTAATACACTTCTGGAAAGCCTGAATCACAGTTGTGTATAATCACACCTGTATTACCTCAAGGATGTTGAGCTTGAGTCTTCTTATTCCAGGATGACTAGGTTTCAAAGAATCATGTGGTACAGACAACTCACCTATTTTCCGGGTATAATTTTAGAGCTCTAGAGAAGGATTCCCTGCTATAGCCTACCACTACCTTCCACACTGCCAACTATTTCTCCTATCCACTTTCTGATGTCAAAGATTATATAAGGAGATCAAGGTAGACTTAATTCCTTAGCTCAAGATTTAACTCCCTGTTAAATACGCATTTTACTTAAGTATGTAATTTTTAAGTTGTCAATCCTTTTAAAGTGATGTATAAATGCATCTCACATTCTTTCTGAAGAGCAGGCTCAGAAATAGAGAGAATAACTATTCATTGACTTGCTTAGGCATTACAGGTAATATTGTCTTCAGCTTGTAGGACTATGTTTTAGGAAGAATATATCCAAGCTAGAATACTTTGAGAGGAGGATGTACAAGTTTGTAAAAGGGACTTAAAACTTTGGTAGATTAGGATCAGTTGAGAAAAATGAGTATATTTAGCCTGAAAAAGTATTAGAAGGTATATGATAATTATATTAAATTTTGAAGGAGTGTCATAAGAAAGTAGAATTCATTTTGTTTTGGTTGATATAATAGGTGAGAACTAGCAATAAATACTTATAAATTAGAGTGAGATAGACTTGCATTTCATAAGTATAAACTGCCTAAAAATTAGAGTTGTTCTAAAGAGGAATGGAAGGCAGCTAGGCGCCAAAGCAAAAGGAATGCAGGACCTGATGTCAGGAAGGCATCTTCCTGAGCTCAAATCTGACCTCAAACAGTTGCAAGCTACATGACCCTAGATAAGTCACTTAACTCTGTTTACCTCAGTTTTCTCAGCTGCAAAGTGAGGGGGAGAAGGATACCACTCCAGTATTCTTCTAGTATAACAAGAAAACCCAAATGGATCATGAAGAATGGGACAAGACTGAAATGACTCTATAACATCAACACATTGGAATGGACCATTCTAGGAAATGAGTCCTCCATCACACAAGAGCTTTGAGTGAAGACTGTACGATTATTTTTCAGGGATGTTGTTGAGGGGACTATTTGAATTCTATATGTAATGTGAAATTCTTATGATTCTATGACAGGAAGAAACCATTAGAAGTCTGAGTGAGGAGGAGAGAGGGTTACTCAAAAGGAAAAGAATGACAGAGTAGAAGGATTGCCGAAATTCCTTCCACTTCATAAACTACCTAAGATCAGAAAGAAATCTAAGACTCAAGGTTTAGAAACAGTGACTACAAGGAGTGAAGAATTCTGAAAATCAATTTGCACTAATTGTATATACCTTAAGTTTCTTCATGGGGCTCCCAAAGAAATGGAAAATAATTATAAAAAAATAAAAGTAAAGAAATGAAGCTACATTAATAAATAAAATTGGAATTGAAATATAGCAATTATTACAGAACCAAATTTCTTTTAGTGCTCCCTCTGCACCTCACATTTTCTTTTAATAGAGAAGTAGTATCCTATTTTTTTCTCCCACTTGACCTTGGTCTCTAGTGTGACCTTAGACTGAAAAAGTAACTAAGTCTTAACAACTTTGCACTGATTGGGATGTTTTCATAGACCTTATAATGAAGTATTTGATGACAATTCCAGCAACTTCCTTCTTCTTTTGTGTACATGAGTCATTTTTCCATTAAATATTAATTAAGCACCAGCTATATTCCAGGCACTCTGCTAACTCTGGGTATACAAAGAAATGCAAAAGATAGTCCCTGCCCCCAAAAAGTGCAAGATAACAACACAGAGAAATTCAGCAAACACTTGGAATCATGTACGGATCATAAACATAAGCCACACGCTAAATTAATTGTCACAGAAGAAGGCAAAGAACCATCAAGTAAAGGATGAGTTGCTAATTCCCACTTTCCAGGAAACTAAGTTAAGTCTTGATTTAGGTTTGTGTATCCCTCAAGGTGGCAGCCACATACTTTTATATGGAAATATAATTATAAAAGCTGTGGCAGCAGTTCTGAGTCCACTGCACAATGAAAGAAACCAAAAAAACTCCAAGTAGAGCTTCTAAAGAAGCTCCCGTCATGTGCAACTAAAAACATCTAATTTTCGTTTAAAATTCTTCCCTTCACACTTCTGCATACATACTGCCACCTGGTGGTCTGTGAGTGTATCGAATCCTTTAAGAGTACTTACTGTTAAAGAACACTGTCAAAATCTTGAGTTATTTCTTTCTTCCCTAAGAGGACCAATGACATCATGATAGTGATTTATTGATTTGTACGTGAATTGTGTTTAAGTGAGGCAGAGTCACTCGAAGTTCTCTGCCTCAATCTTTCTTCCAGAGTCGTGGAAGCCCATTGACAAGACAACAGGGCTTTCAGCAGGACAGATGGAGATTAGACTTCATTTACTCATGCAGTCTCCCTAGAGTCAGCAATTAAAATTTTATGCTTAAAATGGTATGAGTCAATATTAGTTTCCAAAAAACATAACTCAGGATAAAAATTGGAGTGCCTGGGTTGAAAGACTGGCTATAAGACCCTTGACAAGTCACTTAACTTCTTGATGTCTCAGATTCCATATAAAAGACATAGGCACACACATATATGTTTACACACATACATATATACATGCATATACTTGCATGCACACATACATATGTATATAAGTATATATACTTTAACTATATATAAGTATATATACCGATATATGTGGTTAGATGTGATCAGGAGTTCTTAACTAAGGCTGTGTGAACTTTTGAAAAAATATTTTAATAACTATCTTTCAATATAATTGTTTTCTTTTATAACACTATTTATATTATTTTATGTATATTTAAGAACATTTTTTGAGGAGTGTACAGATTTTAACAAACTTCCACAAGGGTTTATAATACCAAAAATATTTTTAAAACTCTGAATAACATGACATCTTCCATTTCTAGATCAATAATTCTTTTAGTCTTGAGATGCATATCAAAAATTTAGGAAAATAATAACTATAAATAATAATACATTGTATTAATAGAATTTTATTAATTGATATAGTATCTCATGAGAAGAACCAGGAGTAATATCTATACTGATATCCATATCTATCTTTTATTCGGACAGATGTGTGTGTGTGTGTGTGTGTGTGTGTGTGTGTGTGTGTGTCTACTGCACAGTGGATAGAATACTGGACCTGGCTGCAGGAAGATCTGAGTTTAAATCTGGCCTTAGATGTTTATTAGCTGTGTGACTCTGGGCAAGTCATTTAATCCTGCTTGCCTCAGTAACTCTGACGAGAAAACCCCAAATGGGGAAGTCAGATATAACTGAAATGAACAATAACAACTCTCTCTCATTCTGTCTCTCTTTCTCTCCGTCTCTGTCTTTACATATACACACACACGAAAGAAACATGATAACAATATGATAAAGGCAGACAACACTGAAAAAATTAGGAGTTCCAATGAGTGTAGTAACTAAAAACAATTCCAGAGGACTAATGATGAAACATGCTATTCACCTCCTAATAGAGATGAGAAGGTCTATGGGTGAAAAACCATCTACTTACCTACCTATCTATCTGTCTGTCTATCTATCTATCTATCTATCTATCTATCTATCTATCTATCTATCTATCTATCTATCTGTCTGTCTGTGTTTGTCTATCTATGTTGACATAGCTTATTTGGATATTTGTTTGAATGTTTGTAAAAGGATTTTGAAATTTTATTTATTACAAGTGGAGGATGGGGTTGGGATAGGAAGAAGAGAAGGTGAATTTTTACTGGTTATATATTTATAGGTATATATAGATTCATACATACACACACATACATATATATATATACACATGCATATTTATCTGTCCATAATGATAGATGCAGATATATAATCAGCAAAAAAATGTCACCTTCATATCTATTTAAAGGCCTACTTTTAATATTTAGTACTCAGTCATTTGACCTCTCTTGACCTTAGTTTCCTTATCTATAATAATGACGGAGTTGGACTGTCCTCTTAGGGCCCTTCCAACTGTAGATTTCTGACCCTCCCATAAAGTTTATCCTGTCCCACTTCATTGTTTGACTCTAGGTGAACATTTCTATTATATCATATGTTCAACACCTGTGATGAATGCTTCTAATATGACTATAAATATTAAGATCAGTTTGGGTTTTTCAAGCGCTTTCTAGAATGCTGATATTCCCCAAATATTATTTGCACATCAATTTTCATTTGTAAATCCTTGTCTTTTACAAGGTATATAAACATTTACATTTAGATGATGCTCCATATGGAACCATTAGAGAGCTTGAGTCAGGAAAGACTCAATTCTTGCCTCTGACGTAAGCTGGCTGCTTGACTCTGGCAAGTCACTTCATTTGTTAGTACCTCAGATAATAATTTAGAATGACAAAGTGTATATAAGGTGCTATATTCATATCCTTGCTGTGATCTCCCTATACAAAAGAAACTATAAAACTGGTTTTAGAAATGCTATTATAAGAATGTCTATGGAAAAAGATAGCATAGAATTAAGCAGATAATTGTAAAGCATGAGATAAAACCAGATGATTAATGTATCAAATTGTCAATATTAACCTCTTACTCCAAAGGTAAATGTTCTCTGATAGCCATCTCATCAGTATAACTTCTGTCTGTACCCTACAATCAAAAGTGCACATTGTGAGAAGGAAATACATTATGTCATCTGATCTGCCCCGATGTTAAAAAACAAAACAAAACACAAAAGCTAGTTGTTTAAAAGCGGATATGATCAAAATGTTTGAAATACTGAGAGAACAGGGTGGGGGAATATAATAACACCAAATGTAACCATGAGATGATTTTGGAAACATTCCTGTGATGCTGATTCAGCTTCCAAGTAGATACAACTGATTAATTTACTAGGAAGACTGAACAAATAAGGTTAAAATAATCTCTTTAGTTTCTGTCTGAAGGAATAGATCATTTATGGAATGGAAATCCAAATACATTTTTGAAAAGACTTCTGCCTGATTGCTAAATCACATACTACCTGATTATTCACTTATACATAAGTACCAATATCCAAAGTATAAAGGTAGCAATCTGTTTCTGTTTGCCCCACTCTCCTAGAAAATGTAGTTTTGGATCCAAATATGATAAAAGCCTATAACAAGATTATGAACTTGTATTGTCTTTACATTTGTCAATCATTAATTTTTCTAGTACCTTTTTTCCTCCCTATATCTCTAAATAAGAGTAGAGAAAATGTGACAAAGTAGAATGTTGGGTTTATTTTATTTCCTGAAATTTCACCTTTGTATAATCATAACTGGCAAATAATGACCTAGGCAACTCTCTGGGACTTATCTACCATAGCACAGTTAGTTTGTGACCTAGAATTAGGTGAGAAAAGAGCATATAGTTATATTTTCTATATGCTCTTTTCTCACTTAATCTCTCATTACCACTTGCTGTTGCATTGACATGGAGAATTCTAGAAATGAATAGATGTAGAAATATTTCGCAGATTTAGAATAAAAGTTGTTATCTTTTCTTAGAGCATATCATGACTTAATTTGAAGATATCATACAAGCTTGAACCTGGAAGGCATCTATCTATCTATCTATCTATCTATCTATCTATCTATCTATCTATCTATCTATCATCTATATTTCTATCATCTGTATTTCTTTCTATCTCTTTCTATCAACCATCTATCTATCTGTCTGCCTGTATATCTGTCTCTCTATTTCTCCATCTACCAATCTACTTACCTAGTCATCTATTTATATGTAATGCTGAGGAAAAGTCTATCTTGAAACAGAATCAGAGAAACTAGTCATCAGTGTGCCTGGGATGTTTTGCCCAAAGATGTGTTAGTCAAGCACAGTATAGATCAGATTAGCTGATAAATAAAATTATCTGTTAAAAGCAGAAGACACATTTATCAGGAAACTTTTATGAATGATTCTTGAGATAAAAAGAGGATATAAAAGTATAAAATTCCAGAATTTTTAATTATTCTGGCCAAATATATTATCTTGTGCATGCCTGACCATACTGGGATTTTAAATGTGCTTCCATTTCCCCATATGTGGACACTTTGTGGATTGGTGGTAGAGGATAACTGAAGTTTTTTTAGTGGAGCGTTATATCAATATCATGTACTTGCTTTATATTTTCAGGAAACGTTTAATTAAGGTAGATTGAGTATGACTGGCTGACTTATTGATGGGAAATACAGTGGTAGAGGCTCAAGAGCAATAGTGTGAGTAGTGATCATCCACAGGTTACCAGAGAATTAGAATTAGAATTAGAAATATATGAGAATTAGAGAGACAGTCATGTGGTTGTATTTCTGAAGGACCCACCCCAACTGACTGAAGAAGATACAAATGGAGGTAGTAAGAGACTCAATTTAGGGAAAGAAAGAGGGAGGCTGGGGAGCATTGAAGGTCAGTACTACACCTAGGCTATATGTACCAAGGCTGGTCTTGAGTAGATGGAAGTTAGCAGGTCAATTTCAGGAGTCTATGAAGATATTGCTGTCTCCCCTCCACCTCAATCATGTACCTTCTATATCTAGCCTCACTAAACGGCAATTGTGTACAAAGGGATTCATTCATCTATCTGTCTTTCTAACCATTTATTTATTCACTTGTTTGCTTATTGCATCAGCCTTAAAGAGAGGCATCATGATATAGTAGGAGTAGCTAGGTGATGCAGTGGAGAGAGTGCTAGACCTGGAGTGAGGAAGACTCATCTTTTTGAATTCATATATGGCCTTGGACGCTAGCTATATGACCCTGGGCATTACACTTAACCCTGTTTGCCTTGGTTTTCTCATCTGTACAATGAATTGGAGAAGGAAATGAGAAACCACTCCAGTATCCCTGTTAAGAAATCTGTAAATGGGATCACCAAGAGTCAGGCATGACTGAAAACAGTGGAACAAACAGAAGAGTGAATAGCTCTGGCCTCAGAGCCAGGAAGACCTGTGTTCAAACCTGACTGTTAAGATTTTCTTAATCGGAAACTTTCCTATACCAATGAATCAGAAGTCCAGTCCCTATCCTCAAATGCTTAATTAAAATGTAAATGTCTTTCTCAAAAATGATGATGCTCTAAGGGTTTTGCAATGTACTGTCTTAGCCATGAAAAACTAAGGGGAAATAATCAAATCAGATTATTTTGTGCTCAGAGTTGAAATTCTAACTCATGAGATGTCAGCTGTAGTTCATACTTTATTTATGCTTTGCAAAGGGCATTGCAGCATAAATGAGACAAACTGGATTTAATTCCTGATTTTGGCATTTTTTAAATGTATGACTTTAAACAAGATACTTCTCTTTGACTTTTGGTTTGCTCATTTTTTAAATGGGCATGTTAATTTCTGTCCTACATACTTCACAGGCTTGTTTGCCAGTCAAGTGACATTGCTTTTAACTGTAAAGCATTCTACAAATGTAAAACATTACTTCCAGTCAACTTTCAAAGATTGTAAGATCCTGAACTGTACTGATCTGCACTGGTGGAGAGAATTTCCTGAGGAGTTCCCTCTACCAATGAAATCATGGGCCCCTCACGCTACCACTGGGGAAAAAAGAAAGTATTATTATAGGTATTTATGTGGTATTTCAGTGAGCAAAGATATGGTGGTAACTTCCAAATATTTATATCTCTCTTTATATGTAATTAATAACATTAAATATTTTAAATTATCCTTATAATTTTATTATATTGGTTCAAATTCATGATGGTCATTCACCAAAGTTTAAGTATTTTACTAGAAATATGTATTATGCAAGCTCCCAACCTTGTTTTTCATTTGTTGGCTTCTATAGTTTTGTTATCCCAAAATGCATTTTTTAAATGAATTTCTAGATAATCCTTTTGTCTTAAGCCTTTTGATGTTTGCCTAGACTTTGGTCTTTCTCTAAGCCCCTCTGTAATGCACATCCCTGTATATCATGTCAGGCATGGAAAGTTCATCCTTAGACCAGAGGTGGTAAATAAGACATGTCAGGAGAAAAAAAATGTAAAACACTTTTATTGGTATGCACTGGAAAACACAGAGAGAGAGCACCAAGGGAGGAGGTGGTATCTAGAATGTTCAACTTATGGACATCTCTCTTCCAATTTAAAATTGTGGCAGCTCTCCTCCAAAATGGAAAGAATTCCTCCCCATCTGATGTAAATTCCTTTTCACTTGAAGAATCTGCATTGGACACAAGGGAAGAGATAGGCATAGTTTCAAGAATCCATAGAAGTTAGCAGGAAATCAGGAAAGACAAATTACAGCTGAGAAGCCAAGTGATTTGGCATCTCGGAAAACCTGTGGATCTGATCCAGAAAGAAGACGAGTGCTTTAAAAGCTGAGGCAGTGAAGGCCTTGATAAATTAGATTTAAATTAAAACTATGTGTCTGTTTTTTATTTTAACACAGATTCAAAATAGTTATACACAGCAAATAGCTCAGTGGGAAGTTGGCAGGCAGAACTGCTGCTTCAAACTCGTGATTTGATCTGTGTCCTTGGACAAGTCACTTAACTGTCAAAATCATTGAATTACAGATATATAAAAGACTGAAATAATATTTACCTTACTCAGAGTGGTGTTTAGTGATTTCATTAATTCTCATTTGCCAAACACTTAGGATGTTAAGTGAGTTAAAAGCAGTGGGGAGGTATTCAAAGTAGCATTATCATTTCCTTTCTAATTGATGGATGACAAAAGTGTAAACCAAGATATATTCTGCTTTTCACTATTAGAGTTCCTCTGAGTACTAAATTGATTATGCCTCAAAGAGTGTTTTTTGATTAATATTTCATAGTAAATGTACAGCATAAATATATGGCAAAGAAAGGAGTAAAGATGACTCAAATTGTTGCAGTTATCTCATGATATATATGTGTAGATATGAGTAACTTAAGGCAATTAGCTTGAATATTTGACAGTAAAAAGCATGGACTTAAGAAAATTATGTACCCCTTGCATTTTGTGATATAGCTGATTTTCCCACAAAGAAGAGTTTTTAGACTTGCTACATTGGGGGTCTTTTCATTTCTTTATTATTCAATTGCTATTCATTTCAGTCAACAAGCAAGAAATGGTTAAACACCTACTATGTGTGGAGCAGAGCCAAGATGGCAGAATAACAGCACAGACTTGCTAGCATTCTTCCCCCAAATCCAGTGAAATACCTATAAAAATTACTCTAAACAAATTTTGGAGTTGCAGAACCCACAGAATGATGTAGTGAAGCAAATCTCCAGCCAAAGACATCCTGGAAGATTGAAGGAAAGCATCTATAGTGTCATTCTGGGAGCAAAGTGCAGGCCATAATGGGCCATACCTGCACAGACAGGACCTGAGCAGTCCTCTGGGGGGACTGAATCTCTGGCACCTGTGGGGGTTTCCAGAATTTATGATCCCAAAACACCGAGGACAAATTGGAAAATCAGTGGAAAAAAACCTGTGAGAACTGTGTGAAAGAGTAGGATGGTCAGGCCTCAGGCCCAGGTCAGGAGAGGGGGTGGAAGAGCCCACTCCCAGAGGAGGAGCCCATGGTAGCAGCAGCAGCAGTGGCAGCAGCCGCAACAGGGGCAGCAGCTGCAACATCTGTTTCTGGAGACCTAGGCCCACAGATTGTGGGCAGATTGAGTAACTGACCATATACCTACCTCCCACAACTGGAATTAGAGAACTATCTTGACAAAAAGCTCAAAAGTCAAGTAAATAGCTGGAAGTGAGCAAAAACTGGAAAAAAAATCAGACTGTTGAATCTTACATTGGTGATGAAAAAGACCAAACTATACAAACAGAAGACAACAAAGTCAAAACTTCTATATCCAAAGACTCATAGAATAATATTTATTAGTCTCCAGCCATGGAAGAGATCAAAATGGATTTTGCAAATCAAGAAGGGCAAAAATTGGGAAGAAAAATGAGAGTGATACAATAAAATCATGAAAAATGAGTCAATTGCTTGCTAAAGGAGATCTAAAAAAATGCTGAAGAAAATAACACTGTAAAAAATAGACTAATCCAAATGGAAAAAGAGTTCCAAAAAGTCAATGAGGAGAAGAATGTCCTAAGAAGTAGAATTGGTCAGATGGAAAAGAAAGTCCAAAAGCTCACTGAAGAAAATAATTCCTCAAAGATTATAATGGAGCAGATGGAAGCTAATGACTTTATGAAGAATCAAAAAATTATAAAACAAAGTGAAAGGAATGAAAAATAGCAGACAATATGAAATAACACATTGGGAAAAAAAAACTGATCTGGAAAATAGATCCAGGAGAGACCATTTAAAAATCACTGAAATACCTGAAAGCCATGACCAAAGAAAGAGCCTAGACATCATTTTTTCAAGAAATTATCAAGGAAAACTTCCCTGATATTCTAGAATCGGGGTGGGGGGGGAATAGATATTGAAAGAATTCACTTATCACCTCCTGAAAGAGATCCCAAAAGGGAAACTCCTAGAAATGTTGTAACCATATTCCAGAGCTCCAAGGTCAAGGAGAAAATATTACAAGCAGCCAGAAAGAAACAATTCAAGTACGGTGGAAATACAATTAGGATAACACAAGATCTAGCATCTTCTACATTAAGGAATTGAAGGACTTGGATTATGATATCCAAGAGGTCAAAGGAGCTACGATTAAAACCAAGAATCACCTACCCAGCAAAACTGAGTGTAATACTTCAGGGGGAAAATGGTCATTCAATGAAAAAGAGGATTTTCAAGCATTCTTGTTGAAATAACCAGAACTGAATAGAGCATTTGACTTTCAAACATAAGAATCAAGAGAAGCATGAAAAGGTAAAGAGGAAAGAAAAATCACAAGGGACTTACTAAAATTAAACTGTTTACATTCCTACATGGAAAGATTGTATTTGTTACTCTTGAGACTTTTCTTGGTATTAGGGTAGCTGGAGGGATTATATAGATATACAAATGGTGGGCACAGAGTGAGTTTAATAGGTAGGGATGATATCTAAAAAAAAATAAAATTAAAATGTGAGAGAGGATTATACTGGAGAAGAAGAAAGGCAGAAATAGAACGGGGTAAATTATCTATCACATAAAAGAGTAAAGACAAAGCTTTTTCAATGGAGGGGAAGAAGAGGAAGATAAGAGGGGAAGAGTGAACCTTAATGTCATCGCATTTGGCTTAAAGAGGGAATAACATGCAACACTCAGTTTGGTGTGAAAATCTATTTTACGCTACAGGGAAGTAGGAGGGAAGGGAATAAAGGGGGTTAGGGGAAATGATAGAAGGGAGGGCAAATAGGAGGAATGGGTAATTAGAAGCAAACATTTTGAAGAGAGATAGGGTCAAAAGACAGAGTAGAATAAATGAGGAGGCAGGACAAGATGGAGGGAAATATAGTTTGTTGCTCACAATATTACTTTTATGGAAGTGTTTTGCATAACTACACATGTGTAACCTATATTGAATTGCTTGCCTTCTCAGTGGGGATGAGTGGGGAGGGAGGAAGGGAGAGAAGTTGGAACTCAAAGTTTTAAAAATGAATGTTAAAAAATTGTTTTTACATGCAACTAGGAAATAAGGTATACAAGCCAATGGGGTCTATCTTTCCTACAAGAAAATAGAAGAAGTGGGGATAAGAGAAAGGAGGGGAATGATAGAAGAGAGGGCAGATCGAGAGAAGTGGTAATCACAATGCATGCTATCTTGGGGTGGGCAGAGGGGAGAGATGGGGAGAAAATTTGGAACTCAAAATTTTGTGAAAGTGTCTGTTGAAAACTAAAAATAAGTAACAAAAAAAGTAAATAAATAGTTTAGATAGATAAAAACAAATACCTACTCTTTGACAGGTGACAGTTATGTGGCATATTAGATAGAATGCCAGACCTGGAGTCAGGAAGCCCTGAGTTCAAATTTGACCTAAGACATTTGCTAGCTACGTGACAGGCAAGTCATTTAACCCTATATGCCTCATTTTCCTCATCTGAAAATGAATAAAGAACAACAATACCATATGGCAGGTAGTGTACTGGACACTGGGGATAAATACCCAGAATAAAATGATCTCTACTCTTAACAAGTGTTTTCATTCTCTTCCTTATTTTAGAGGGAGATGTGAGTCTAGATATGCTGTTTTATCAATATGGAGATGAAATTCCTGGTATAGAAGCTTGCTCCATTGATAAAGATAAGCATTGTATCTGCAACTTTCAATAACAGTGCTTAAGTGTTTTAAGAGCACCAAGAAATATCTTGCCATTATATGCAATACCATTTGTTCCCAGTCCTCCCCATATGCAAAGAAGAGTGAAGGACAAAGTCTTATTGCTCCTTTGGAGTCAGATTCCATCGTTAATAATTTTACAACCTTGGGTTTTGATTGTTTTCTTGCTAGTCTTTTTATTTCTATTGCTGTCCCCATCTAGCCTGGAAACAGGTCCACTTCTGAGCTGTCTTTCAATTGCCATGTACCAACAATCCAGCGGTCACCTTCAAATCCAAATTCTAGGTCCACACCTCAGACTCTCAGCTTCTGATTGATGAAAGTTCACTACACTTTCCCCAGGCACAGATCAGCAATATTACTTCCTAGCAATCTTTAATCATCATGCTCTTCCATGGCTCCTGCTGCTGTTCATTTGTTTCAGTTTTGTCTGACTCTTTGTAACTTAATTTAGAGTTTTCCTGGCAAAGACATTGGAGTGATTTTTCATTTCTTCTAGCCCATTTTACAGATAAGGAAACTGAGGCAAGCAGGGTTAAATAAATTGCCCAGGGTTACACCATCAGTGTCTAAAGTTAGATTTGAACTTAGGTCTTCTTGACTCTGGACCTGGTACTAAAAACATTGAATTACCTAGCTGCCAACATGGCTCATGTACCTTCCCCAAATTTTCCAACAATTGCTCTGACAAGAGATATCATATCCCCACTAGCATTACTGAGACAATGTGTTTATCAATTGTCCCACACTCCAATTACTATTCCTCTGACTTCTCTTTCTAAAATACTTCTCTCTGGTGACCATTCTAATCCACATTGTTTTTTCTTCCTTATTGGAATATAAGTTCCCTGAGGGCAGAGACTTTTTTTTTGTACTTTTACTTACATTTCTAATCCTTAGCACAGTGCTTAATAGATGTTCTTCATTCATTCGTTCTTTCATTTATGTATGTGTGAATACAAGCATGTGCCTAGTTAGCAGGTATCAGAGCAATTGCTTTATCATAGATCTAACTCTGTTTAATGGTGATGGTTAAAAAGGTTCAGAAAGACATAATTTCTGGGTAATTTATTCATTTTATTTTTAATGCCAGCATTTTGGTAAAAGGATGATCATTTGGCAGGCTCTTTCTTTGACAAAAGGTAATCATGATGGTGGGCTGGCCGCTTATTTGGCCCATTGGAAGAGGGTACTGCCTAGGGTGACAATCAACTCTGAATGGTTAGCAATTAATGAAAGAAAGAATATAGCAATGAGGGGCTATGCCTGAACTTTGATTATGCCATTTAATTCTAAGTTTGAGCCCTAATTGGCTAAGAATGAATGTAAATAGCAATTGCTTCTGTTTTGGCCAGAAACCCCAAGGGTCTTCCTTCCTGTCCCACCTCTCTCTCTCTCTCTCTCTCTCTCTCTCTCTCTCTCTCTCACCCTCTCTCTCTCTCTCTCTCTTTCTCTTTCATTCTCTCTCTCTGTGTATATATATATGTATATATATACATATATATACACACACACATATGTATGTATATACACACATATGTATATATATGTATATATACATATATGTACATATATTTAAAGAAGTCACTCTTTGTCTCATTTCTTATTAGGTCTTAATACCAGAATAAGGCTTTGCTTCTGTCAAAGTATAATCTGCAATAGACTTTAGTTTCAAAAGGCTAAAGTTCCCTGCTACATCCTGGGCCATCTCCAGTTGTTCTGACAGATATCTGACCACTGGACTCAGATGGCTCTGGAAGAGGAAGTGAAGGCTGGTGACTTCTCACAGCCCTCCCTCATTTAAATCCAATTCATTTGCATATCATGGCATCACCTTCCTGATGTCATGGTCCTCTTCCAGAAGAAAGGACAAACAGCAGCCCCAGCCTTAGGAAATCCACTCAAAGAATTTATCTCCATCCAAACCTGAGTAGAGCACAATGGCTGCACCACCTATATGGGGTGTGGATAGAGGAGAACCTTCAGAAACTGAGGTCTTGAAATGAGGATAAAAGAAAAAGGGGGAAATCTGAATCTCCTCAAATCACTGGTTATTAATAATCATTTCCCTCAAAATCCTTTACTCACGAGACCATGTTGATGCTAATTTTTACAATAAAAATTAATACACATAAAGGGTAAAAGTAATTAGTATTGAGGGACTCTGTTAGTTTAGAAACTCTATAAAATAATTTGGAATTATGTGAAAAGAAACTGAAATATACTTTATCTCAGACATTCTGCTGTCATCCTTGAGGTAAACCCCAAAGGTGAAATTCTGCATATATTCCAAACTATTCGGAGTAACACTCTTTGCGGTCACCAAGATCTGTGAATGGATGATTCACCTACATCTTGAAGAATGACTAATAAATTGTGGTACACTAAAGTAAGTGAATATGTAATTCATTGTAAAAGCAATTTAAGAACTGACAAATATAAAGAATTCAGATAAACATGAGAAGATATAAAGGAATCACAGATCTAGAGCTACAAACTCAGAAGTTAAGCAACTTTCTTAAGGTCCAAGTAAGATAATGGTGTCATAGAGTAAGAGTTGGAAGGTACTTCAGATATACAACACTCAACTTTTACAGATGAGGAAGCTGAGGCTCACACAAAGGAAGAAGGGGATCTCAAAGTCCACCTAGTGCAACTCCCTCATGTACAGATGAGGCAATTGAGATTCAGGAAGCCTGCACCATGGTGTATTCTCCTGAACTGACACAGATTGAATAGGCAGAAGTAGGAAATCAACGCATGATGCTGTGAGGGCAAGCAAAGTAGGATGCTTTGTTGTTTTTGTTTGTACCAAGAAGTATAATGGCCCCGAATAATGTGATTAAGGAGAATCTTTCCCGTCCATTGATGAGCCTGCCCACTGAGGGAAGCTTGATTACGGGAGTTGCTCTGTAGGAGGGTCCCAAGTACCTTTTGCTTTTTCTGTTGAGGAGCTGGGTCAGAGGGCTATGCCCTCTGACTGAAAAATGTATAAATACTCTGAGGGTGAGGTTTTACTTTGGGGGCTTAATTTTTGAAAGAATGTTTGTGTGCCAGACGAGAGTCTGGGAAGCCACTAAGTAACCCCACCCCCCCTTAGAAAACCCAGATGTTGGTGCTTCTCTCTCTGGTCGGACAGTTGGACCTGTGGATTTGCGATATATGTATTGATTATGGTCAGACAGAGGGAGCCCTATCTGTTGATTTTTGATTTCTCTGTATTTTCTCTGAAGTTCAGGGTACTGATGCCCTGAACTAGGTGAATGATATATGTGCTTGAATAAAGGAATGACATATGTGCTTGATTAAAGTGATTGCTAACCCCTCAAAAGTTGCCTTGCCTTTCAGAGAACCAGATCAAAGAACCTATGATAGCAGGCCCCCCTCCAGGTATATCGGGGTGCTTATTGATACAGATGTGTATGGAAAGGAAAAGGACAACAGCATCTATCCTGTTCTTTATGCAGTTGTAAGGACTGAGTTTGTTCTTGGAGAAAATTTTTCTCCACCTTTTACTGGAAGGAGGGGGATTATGAGTATGGAATATTGCATGTGCTGTCAGAAATTGTTGGTTTTGTATTTTTTTCTCTAATCTTTCTTACAAGGGGTAGTGATTCACTATTGGTAGGCATGTTGTGTGGGGGAGATAGAGAGGAAAAAAAAGAAATTTACATGATAACTTTATTATATATCTAAATGGAACAGCATGTATACATTTAAATGAAATGGCATATACAAAATAGAGTTGCAGTTTCATGTGCAATCGTCTTTTTTTAAAATTATACTATGTTATAGAAATGCATTTTATTCCATGAGTTAAAAATGAAATAAATATTTTTAAAGTGAATGTTACAGTGAAATTGGAACAGACTAATTATTTCTATATAAGGGAAACACAACAATTTTAGTAAAACTTTAAAAGCCTGTACATTCTTTGGAAAGTAGTTATTTTATCTACTTATATACCAACATTGAGTTTCCTGGTTAAGTAGATGAAATGATTTTATTATTAACTAGTTTTATAAATTCTCCCCACCCCCACCATAGCCTTGGTATTCTGATGAGATTTTCTTACTAAAGAAATTTTTTTACCCAAAAGATTTCTGTGAGCAGGGACAATGTTGTGAGGAAAGCAAATAGCTTTCTAGGTAGGGTTAAAGATCATAACTAACAAGGTGGTAGTGGTAGTGCTAGTGGTGGTGGTGGTTGTTACCAGAAGCAATGTGGTACAGTGGAAAACAAGAGCCAGTCTTAAAGCCAGAAGACCTGAATTCAGGTCGGTCCTTTGATACATATAGCTATATGACCCTGGTCAGGTCACTAATTCTCTCAGTTTCGGCAGAGAAGGTGCTGGCTGATCAGCTTTGGTAGAAGTTTCCTCATGGATTGTTTCTTTAACCAATGAAATCAGAGCTTTATTCCTTTTCCTCAAATATGCAGTTACAAATGATTTTATTACTACTATCTTCATTTTCCAAAGTTCTTAGGAATGGCGGTAGGGTACTTATATATTGAAAATGCATACATTTAAAGATTTGTAATGAAAATACTTCTACATTATGACAATTATATTAAAAAATATAAAATATAAAAAATATAAAAAAACCCCCTATTTTTGTAGTCTGGTTGGTATTTCTCACCACAGTGAACCAAAGTAGTAAAATTCCATGCAATGAGACTTAAGTGTCCTCGTGCTGAAATTTAATAAACAAATAGGACTTAGAGACTACACAGGGTAGAGACAGAGACACTGTTCTTTCTCCAAAGGACTTTGCCATATGGAGGAAAAAGGCTATGTACACAGGGCTACACAGAGATTTGAAGAGGTTTTCCCAAAAGTTATTTTTAAAAATTGTTCTCATTTTGTGATTCCCTCTTCTCCAGATTAGGTCATTATCTTTGGTTTTCCAGATGAAAGAAAATATGAGTTAAAGCTCTTCTCCTTCTGCTCAGAAAAAGAAGACCATTTTCTGTCTCCAAATGAGCCTTAAGGACACTAGGGAAAACAAAACAAAACAGAAACAAATTCACTCATTGGAGACTAGGGATGTTTTAAAGGAGGCATCCAAGTAATTGCAGTGTGTGTGTGTGTGTGTGTGTGTGTGCACATGTGCACACAGGATAGGGTACAGGAGTGATTTTTAGCTTAGAAGGAAAAGTTGGTGATGGGTGTGGAATGAGATATAACTTTAAGTATGTGCAGGACAGTTATGTAGAAGGCAAAGTGGAGGCACATTTCTTTTGGAGCTGGGTGGAAGAAGTAACAATAATGGAGTAGAACTAGCGAAGCGGAAGCTAAGTATAATAAGGTCAGGACAATTTTTTTTTTAACTATTACAACCATCTCAAAAGTTGAATGGACTGCCTCAGGAAATAATGAGATCCTTCACACCGGATGTGATTTTAAAAAGCTGGGTATCCATTCTTAGCTAGATACTGGTTGAATTGAAGAAAGAAATGACAAGCCACTCCAATACCTTTGCTAAGAAAACTCCAAATGGGCACATGAAAAATGAGACAACAAGAATTGGAGTAGTTAGCCTCTAAAATCCATTTAAACTCAGTGATTCTGTTGATCCATGAACATTGACTAATAACTATAAAAAAAGGAAGAATAACAACCAACTTAATAGATTATACTTCCATTTGTATTTGTCTTTTCAATAACTTGAATCAAATTTCATTTCTTGATTTTGTGTTCAGCCATGAAAGTGTTAAATAAGCCTCTCATAAGAGTTTTGAAATTCACAGATTCTTATTGACATTCTGAAGTATTGAGCCTCACCAAAGGCCAACAAGAATTATAATTAAAACATAATTATTTGTTTCAGTGAATGTGTTGTTTTGAGAATAGATGTGTACATAAATATAGACTGTGAATTAGATAATCCTGTATTGTAACAAGTGTAGCAAGTACTTTATTTTAAATATTCTCCTCCAGAAATAATGCAATATACATCTCTGCCTTAATTTTAAATAGAGGAGAGAAAACATTAAAATCCATATTAAAAAATAACTTCAGGTGTTCTCAAGAATGTTCATTCATAGGCATTAATATAAAAATCATTGTGATTAATTAGTCATTTACAGTAGTAATATAGCTTTATGCCTTCTTTTTTTTAGTTTACTTTTTTTCCTCCTAAAAATAGTTTGGTGGTACAGATTTGGAGTCTGGAAGACTAGAGTTCAAATCTAGCCACAAATACTTTCTAGCCTTGTTATTACATCATTTCAGTCATGTCCAACTTTCTATGAAACCATTTTGTGGTTTTCTTGGAAAAGATAAAATGAAATGGCTTGCCATTTCCTTCTCCAGTTCATTATACAGATGAGGAACTGAAGCACACAGGATTAAGTGACTTGCCCAGGATCACACAACCAGAAAGTGTCTGGTGCCAGATTTGAATTCAGAAAGATCCACCATGAAGGTTTTAGGTATTGTTATTTCCTCTACTTATTTCTCTTCTTGCCTGTTTCCCCTTCTGCTTTCAGTAGCTCATATGCAGCTCTATCATTCCTCTTATTATTTGCTACCTCTGTTGCGATACAGGTTGAAAATTCAGCTAATTAAACTTTTTCAGAAAATACATGTTAAATAAAAGCCAAGGAGGCTATGATGAAGACTTATGGGAACAGTATGAAAGTGCTTTTTCTTAAAGATTTGAAATATTTTTCTTTCTTATTTTTGTTTTTGAGGCTAGGTCTAGGCTTTAGAATATAGAGCTTTCTAGAAAACTACTTTTCTGATCAGTATAGCTACGTTCTATATGAATTTCAAGCAGGCTGTCCCACTTTAGTGTTTTGTCTTTTTTCAACTATAACTAGAGATAAATAAATCAAGAATGACAGTTTGCTCAATAAACCGTCTAATACAGTAATAATCATTAGCTCTAATATTGTTATCAGTTGACATGGTCTCAATCTTTAAATAACAAATGAAGATGAGTATTCTTCTCTGTAAACTGTCAGGGAAAGGGTTTTTAAATCACTTTTAGAGCACCATGGGACTATTAAGCATTTCATTCCATTAATTCACTGTAATGAAAGAATCCTAAGTCTGTTATATGTACCACTTATAAAACTGTATTGCTCATGAAATGTGGTTAATCATCCTCTTATATCCTAAGCAAATCATAAAAAAAAATGAACTCTGTGTAGAAAAGATGCAGCAGCCTCATCTTAAAAGACTAGAAACATTGCTTTGTAAGCCAGAGTCCAACTCATAATATGTCTAAGAACATTAGTGGATTATAAAATCCCAACATACGTTTTTTATTCTGCTGTGGCTTGGCACCTTTGAGGAACACTGCAATTGAGTGAAGCTGTATTCACTTAAAACATGTGTGTCTCTTTCTTCCTTTTTAAAAGCTAAAGGTTTTCTCTGTGTAGACTAGGACTTTTGAGAGCAGTCAAGCAGATTATTAACAATTATAGATAACTTGTACATTTAGAATACATGTGTATTTTAGAGTATGTTTATCCATTACATGAATTTTCTCAATTAGCACTTTAAAAAATGTAGAGTAATTGCTCAGCATGGACTATGTCAAACAAAAGGCATATGATGTAGTGGACAGATAAAAAAAGGTAGAAATTAAAAAACTGGGCTTCTGGCCAAAATGGACTACAGCAGCATATACTGTGGTTCTAACCTTGAAGACCACCAAGAAACTTATGACCCCTTTTTTATAGCAGTCTACTCCATGGAGAGTGAGGGAAAGCATGAGAGGGAGAGTTCTACTCTCTGGAGAATTGCCAGGAGGTTTTATTTATCCTATGTATAAAGAAATAAGAGGCTTGCCAGAGGAAATCACCTTGGTGCCACTTTGTGGGTTTCAAATCAAGATCCTCAGTCTTGGATAATTTTTTAAAAAACGATTTTTTTTCAAATTTCAAGGCAAGCCATAAGCAATAATTATGGAACAGATGCACGTGTGCACACACACACAGACACACACCACATTCATACACACACTTAAATTAGATTTTCATTCAAGGTTTAATTGTACTGTTCATTGATTCTCTGCAAGCCATGAGAAAAGGGAAACAAAAGAAGTGGGGGAGGAGCTTTAAATCTTTGAGTGGGGCTGTTAACAGGTTTCTCATAGTTGACATAGCAGAGAGAATGTTATATTTGGAGTCAGGAGATCTGAATTCCAATATTGCCTTAGATACTCCCTATAATAACTAACTATAGTCAAGATACTTAGCCTCTCTATGACTCAGTTTCCTCATCCATAAAATGAAGAAGTGAGAAACAAATGCATCCAAAGTCCCTGTCAGGTCTAAACTTATGGTTTTGATTTCTTTTCTGCCTATCTTTGTGAAATCTTCTAATGTTTTGTTGCTATTGTTGTTGAGTTGTTTCAGTTGTGTCCAACTCTCTATGTCTCCATTTGGGATTTTCTTGGCAAAGATACTGGAGTGGTTTGTCATTTCCTTCTCCACCTCATTTTACAGATGAGGAAACTGCAACAGGGTTGTGACTTGCCTAGAATCACACAACTGGTAAGTTTCTGAGGCAAGATTTGATCGAAGGAAGATGACTCTTCCTGACTTCAGACTGGGTACTCTATCCACTCCACCATCTAACTGCCATACTAATTACTGCTCCCAAAAGTATCAGTATAGTGGTTGCCATGTCTATGGTGGCTTAGCCTTCCCTCTGTCCTTTGGGAAGAGGAGTCTAGTGTTATCTCTTTTTGTGGCAGATGAAGTAATTTCAAGAATAGGACATTGTAGATTCATTAGATTTAGCCTAAGCAATGTTTTTCTTTTTTATAGTCAGTCAAAAATATTTATAAAGCACCAACTACATGAGAGGCATTGTGCTTAATCCTGGGATATTAAACAAGGAAAAAGATAGTCCATGCTCTCAAGGGGCTTACAGACTACTGAGAGAGAAAAAGTAAATACAACTGTACAAAGAAGCTCAATAAATTGGAATTAATCAACAAAGGGAAGGCAAGAGCATTGGGGGGAAGACAGGGTTGGGAACAAGCACTTACTCTATATCAGACACTGTGCTAAACCCTTACAAATAATATCTTATTTGATCAGAAGGAATCAGAAAACATTTATTTTTGAAATGGGAATATTAGTTGGGATTTAATGGAAGCCAGAAAAGAGAGGAGGTGGAAATGAGGAGGGAAAGAACTCCAGGCATAGGGAACAGCCATTGAAAATGCCTGGAATCTGGAGATAGAATGTCTTATACAACAGAAAGGAGGCCAATACCACTGTATCAAGGTGATGTGGGGGAAGCCATCACTAAGGTTATAAAAATACTAGAAATGTA
Source organism: Bettongia penicillata ogilbyi (assembly GCA_023548195.1). Classification (NCBI taxonomy): domain Eukaryota; kingdom Metazoa; phylum Chordata; class Mammalia; order Diprotodontia; family Potoroidae; genus Bettongia; species Bettongia penicillata. Next base: position 58,439 of record JAJHZJ010000049.1, on the reverse strand, counting down.
GGAGAGGGATACATTTCCATCCCCAGGCTTGCTTTGGAATTTTCCTCTTTCCCCTCCTCCTGTAATAAGGATCCAGAGCTCTGATACTAACCTTGGCTAGCCATGATTCCCCACTGTAGACTTGCTGAATCTGTCTTTCCAGGGCAAGGCCCCAGATTTCAGATTTAACGTGTTGTTATATAGGCATACTAGAGCATGCTATGGTGAAATATAGCAATGGTTCTTGTCCCTTTTGATGTAGTACATTTCTAAGATAGGGTTTTAAAGAATGTATTTTGAAATGCGGCTATTAATTTATGCTAAAAAAAAAGAATGTGTTAGAGCTGTACAAGATCTTATATAGTTAAATTCTCTCATTTTTCTAATGTGATAACTGAGGCCAGGAATATAAAAATCACTTTACTAAAGACATTCATATAGTCAACAGGAGAGCTAGGCTTAGAACTTTGGTATCACAACTCCCATACCTAGGCTTCAACAAGCCATTGCATTGCTTGCATTACTTGAAATATTGTCACAGGACTCTTATTCTTTCCCCAAGGGAACGGACACCTAAGACATTAACAGATTCCCTCAGATTTTGGTAATGTTCAGATAATTGACATTACAGCCCAATTTGGAGAACTGGGAAACTTCAGTTAAAGATGGTTCCTGTCAAGAACTTCCACTTAGGGTTGCTTCGATTAGTATATTTGGAATTTAAAACCATCCATGAATTTTTCTTTTCCTAAGCAACAGCCCAGAGTTGGTGATCATTAGATCGCATTTCCTACCAAATTTATTAATTTATTTGCTTTCAGAAACATTCATTTCCAAAAGTTTTAAATTTTTTCACCCTCTCTTTCACTTCCCTTCTCAACATGACATACAATATTATAGGGGCTTTATACATATATTCTTGTTAAATACATTTTTCATTAATCATGTTGCACAGAGGAATTATAGCAAATGAGAAAAACTATGAGAAAAAACAAAACATAACAAAAGAGAAACTAATCTGCTTCACTTTATATTCTGACTCTATAGTTCTTTCTGTGGATGTGGATGACATTTTGCATCATGAGTCCTTTGGAATTGTTTCAGGTCCTTGCATCACTGAGAAAGACTAAGTCTATCAAAATCATTCCTCACATACTGTTGATGCTACTATGTATATTGTTCTCCTTGTTCTGCTCACTTCACTCAGCATCAGTTAGTCTAAGTCTTTGCAGGTTTTTCTGAAGTCCAGCTGTTCATCGTTTCTTATAGCACAATAGTATTCCCTTACATCATATACCACAGCTTGTTCAGTCATTCCCTGATTGATGGGCATCCCCTCTATTTCCAGTACTTGACCACCACAAAAAAGAGCTGCTATAAATATTTTGATATATGTAGATCCTTTTCCCATTTTTATGATGTCTTTGGGATACAACCCTAGAAACAATATTGCTGGGTCAAAGGGTATGCACATTTTTATAGCCTGTTGGGCATAGTTCCAAATTGCTCTCCAGAATGGTTGAATCAGCTCACAGCTCTATCAGCAATAAATTACTGTTCCAAATCTCCCACATCTTCTCCAATATTTATCATTTTCCTGTTTTGTCATGTTAACCAATCTAATAGGTGTGAAGTAATAGCTCAGAGTTGTTTTGATTTGCAATTCTAATCAATAGTGATTTAGACCATTTTTTATATGACTATACATAGCTTTAATTTCCTTGAAAATTTCCTATTTATATCCTTTGAGCATTTATCAATTGGAGAATGACTTGAGTTCTTATAGATTTGACTCAGTTCTCTATAAATTTTAGAAATGAGGCTTATATCACAGACACTAACTATAAATATTATTTCCCAGTTCTCTGCTTCCCTACTAATCTTTGTTCCATTGATTTTGTTTGTACAAAGCTTTTCAATTTAATGTATTCTAAGATTCATTTTGCATTTCATAATGTTCTCTACCTCTTGTTTGGTCATAAATTCTTCCATTCTTGATAAATCTGACAAAAAAAACCTATTCCTTGCTTCCCTAGTTTGTTTATAGTATTAATCTTTTATACCTAGATTATGTACTCATTTGGCCTTTATTTTGGTATGCGACATCAGGTACTTTTCTATGTCCAGTTTCTGCCACATTATTTTCCAGTTTTCCAGCAGTTTTTGTCAAATAGTAAGTTGTTATCCCAGAACCTGGGGTCCTTGGGTTTATCAAACAGTAGATTGCTATAATCACTGACTACTATGGCTTGTGTACCTAACCTATTCCACTGATTTACCTCTCTATTTCTTAGCCAGTACCAAATGGTTTTGATGATTACTGCTTAATAATACAATTGAAGATTTGGTGTGGCTAGGCCACCTTCCCTGGCTTTTCTTTTCATTAATTCTCTTGGTATTCTGAATCTTTTGTTCTTCTAGATGAATTTTGATATTATTTTTTTCTAGCTCTATAAAATAGTGATTTGGTGTTTTGATTATTATAGCAATGAATAAGTAAATTAGATTAGGTAGAATTGTCATTTTTTTATATTAACTCAGGCTACCCAAAAGCAAATAATATTTCCTAATTATTTAGTTCTGACTTTATTTATGTGAAAAGTGTTTTATAATTGTGTTCATATAGTCCCTCAGTTTCTTTTGGTAGGTAGACTTCCACATATTTCGTAGTGTAACTTTAGGTTAGATTTCTCTCTATCTCTTGCTGTTGGGCTTTGTTAGTAACATATAGAATAGTGTATGACTTCTGTGAGTTTATTTTGTGACCTGAAACTTTGTCAAAGCTGTTTATTATTTCAATTACTTTTTTTTTACTTGATTCTCTAGGATTCCCTAAGTATACCATCATATAGTCTGCAAAGTAATAACTTAGTTCCTTCTTTGCCTGTTTTAATTCCTTCAATTTCTTTTTCTCTTATTGCTGGACCTAACATTTCTAGTACCATATTGAATAACAGTGGTGATAATGGATATCCTTGTTTCACTTGTCCTCGTATATAATGCTTGCTGCTGGTTGTAGGTAGATGTTACTTATCATTTTAAGGAAGGTTCCATTTATTCCTATGCCCTCCAGTGTTTTCAATAGAATGTTGCATTTTGTCAAAAGTTTTTTTCTGTATCTATTTAGATAAACATATGTCATCTGTTAGTTTTGCTTAGATCACATTATTAGTTAGATAATCAAATGAAGTTATTGGCTAGATTATTAGTTTTGCTTATCAAATTAATTAAACTACCAATTCTAGTAATGAAAGTCTAATTTTCAAATCATTCACTGGAACTTAGATATGCAGATAGGTAGAAAACAAAACGTAAAATGAAATGAAATAAACAAACAGAAAGAAAGCAATGAGCAAGATGCCAAATGCTGAGAGTCAAAAAAAGTGGAGGAAATACAAGAAAGAAATACCAGGTATTATCTGAGCATGAATGGAGAATGTATAGTAGTTCAGAATGCTGACTACAGGACCACACAGTCCTCTTGGCTATCTTGCTACCTCTCTTAATATTTACATGTATATGAAATTGTGTATTATCAATAATTATTCATACTTTTACCTTATCTTTTCACTGGGATTTCCTAATCTGTCATTCATTCACTTTTTAAAACTATTTTAATAGCCTTATTTTAATTCATTTGGTGTACTTTGTGATCTTATGTATTTTGTTCTATAATTTGAAAAACATTCTGACAAGGTGTTCATAAAATGCATAAGACTGCAAACAGGAAATAGGATTCATGATTTAAAAAAATAAGTTAAAAAATTACAAAAGCTTAAGAATCTCATTAAATATGGGTTAACTTGTATTCTATGTGTCTATGTATCTATCTATCCATCTATCTATCAATCTATCTGTCATGTATTGAAAGTAATTAATAAAGAAACTTATTGAATGACTGAATGATTGGTTGTAGAAACAATGGCTTTCAATTTCAGATATCACAATTTCTACCCTATGAAAAGTAGGCTGTTCTTTGTCATTACCAAGAAATTTTACTTTCCACTATGTGTCCCTTTGTTTATCTGCCTTACTGGTCTACAAAGAAGTGTTAATGACATATCAGTGAGTTACCTCGCCTATAAGTGCTTGTGTTTTGCAGGTGACTTTGTAACTTTAGTGGAAAAAGAAGACATTTCTGCTGATAAAATTTTAGACATAGCATATGGTTAAGGGAGATATTGTAGAGAAGAGGATAAATGTCAGAATTCCTCAAATCAAGACATGAAGTTGGTGGCTGCATACTCTGACTATACATGAAGGCAATCAACTCTGTCAATTTCACTTGGTGAAGGAATTAGTTCTATGACATTTTGAAATCATCATCCATTTCTACTTAAATTTTCCTCAAGCACAGATTCTTTGAGATGACCAAAATTCCTAGTTTATTACTGAAATTAACATTAGCAATATACCAAGTCTATTAACTTTTTGGAGGCCTTTCTAGCATTATGTTTCCAAGGATATGTTGAAGGATCTGTGGATTCCTGTTCCACAAATTGGAAAATTTTAAGTTTCAAAATTCCTTTTGGTATAAGGATGAGTGGGTCAATTTTCTTTGGCCTCAATCCAATTCCAAATTAATGCAATAAATATTCTTCTTAGCAGAAAATAACCAGACTATGCTGAGGAACACAATGTTAATCATGAATCCCTTTCATTGGAACAAGTTTTAAAGTCAAGGGAAAAAATATGGAAGAATAAAGGGAGATTAGCAGGGTGTGGTAGAAAGAACAACAGACCAAGAGGTAGAGTTTTCTTGTTCAAGTTCTGTCACTAATTTGTTATGTGACTAAGCAATTCAATTAACTTTCATGGGCCTCAGTGTCTTCATCTGCAAAATGTAGGGCTGAGCCAGATTATTTCTAAAGATTGGATCATTCCTAGGGATCTATTAAAGCCAAAATGAAAAATCTGTTTTTTCATAGCAACAGACTTACTCAGCTATTACATTCTTACTATTTTTCCCCTTTTCTAATATTAATATTTTTATGAGCTTTGGTTTTTATAGCTAGACTTAAAGGAACCCTATATAAACATTATCAAACATATGTAGCTATCCTTGAATTTTGTTCAGAAGGTCCACCCAGTTAATTACTGCATGGTGCTAATGAAGGCCATATTGTAAGTTCACTACTTTTATGACTCAATAAACTTTGAATGGACATTAATCTATGTTCCAAAGCCGCAGGGTACATACCTCCCTTTAGCCAACGGTGTAATCAATACATCCTACTGGTTATAAAGAGTATAAAGAGTATCAGAAGAGATAGTGAGGAGAGTGTAACAGTTTATGCTGAGTATATACACGTATCACAAATATCAAGACAAAGCAATTTAAAGGCTTGAAGTAGTAGGTTCAGGAGTAGGAGAGAGGTAATGAGTTGAGTTTTGAGCATGTTGAATTTGATATCTATAGGAAATGCAATGAGTGTATCCAAGAGGCAGGGTAACATATGATCTTTGAGGAAAAGATTAGCATGACACTAAAATCAGTGAATCTGTGTGCAGTTTCTTCCTGTGAGATGATTTTCATATAGGAAGGATGTCAAATTAGCATACCAACATGTTCAAAGGTAGGAACCAAGAAATGACAACATTTTGACAAGCAAAGGATTTTGCCCAACTCAGGTAGTAATTCTGAAAATCATTCTGTTATATTTGGCCACCAGAAGCAGCTAGGTGGCACAGTGGTTAGAATCCTTGGCCTAGAGTCAGGAAGACTTGAGCTCACATTCAAGCTCAGGTACTTACTGGGCAAGCCACTTAACTTCTAGTTTCACTTTTATCAACTGCAAAGCATACATGATAAGAGCATCTATCTCCCAAAGTTCTTTTAAGAACAAAATGAGGAGGGCAAAGCCAAGATAGTGGAGTAGAAGCAGGAACTTGCTTGAACTCTCCCCCAAACCCCTAAAAAAATCTGTAAAAAATGACTCTAACAAATTCTAGAGCAGTAAAAGCTACAAAATGTTTGAATGAAGCAAATTTATAGCCCTAGACAATCTGAAAGGTTAACAGGAAGGCTGTATTAAATCAGGCTAGGAGCAGAGTGCAGGCTGGGTGCAGACAGAGATGGAGCAGGCTTTAAGGCACCGAATCACTGGCAGCTGCGGTGGTTTACAGATTTTTCAACCCACAAACACCAAAGACAGCTTCGAAGGTCAGTGGGAAGGGTCTATCACCTGGCTGAGAGGGAAGTGTGGTTCTGACCCACTCCCAACTTCAGCCCCAATCCTGGCCCCAGTCCTATAGTGGTGGCAGCCACTGCCAAGGCAGTAGTTGCTTCTGGAGCCTTCCATTTAGCAAAGAACTCAAAAGTCAGGTAAGTGGCTGGGAAAATGAACAAATGGAGTGGGGGGGGAATAGACTATAGAGTCTTACTTCCCCAATGGACAGGTATTTTTTTTACATCATTGGTGATAAGTAATATCAAAATATACAAGAAGAAGACAACAAAGTCAAACCTTCTTCATCCAATGCCTCCAAGAAATGTATGAATTTGTCATAGGCCATAGGAGGCCTCAAAAATGAAAAGCAAATAAGAGAAGTAGAGAGTTAATTGGGAAGAGAAATGAGAGTGATGCAAGAAAATCATGAAAAATAAAAAAAAGTCAACAGCTCGCTAAAGGAGACACAAAAAATGCAGAAAGAAATAACACTTTTAAAGTTATATTAACCCAAATGGCAAAGAGGTTGAAAAAGCCAATGAGGAGAAAAATGCCTTAAAAGGCATAGTGGGTCAAATGGAAAAAAGAGTCCAAAAGTTCACTAAAGAAAATAATTATTAAAATTAGAGTGGATCAAATGGAAGTTAATGACATTATGAGAAATCAAGAAATTATAAATCAAAACCAAAAGAATTAAAAATAGAAAACAGTATGAAGTATTTCATTGGAAAAACAACTGACCTGGAAAATAGATCAAGGAGAAACAACATAAAAATGATTGTAGTACCTGAAAGCTATTGTCAAAAAAGAAAAAGAGACCGGGCATCATCTTTCAAGAAATTATCAAGGAAAGCAGCCTTGATATTCTTGAACCAGAGGGTAAAATAGAAATGGAAAGAAACCATCAATCCCCTCCTGAAAGAGATCCCAAAAAGAAAACTCCTAGGAATATTATATTCAGATTTCAGAGTTCCCAGGGCAAAGAGAAAATATTACAAATAGCCAGGAAGAAATAATTTGAGAATTGTGGTAATACAATCAGGTTAGCACCAGATTTAGCAGCTTCTACACTAAGGGCTTGAAATATGATATTCCAGAGGTCAAATGAGATAGAATTAAAACCAAAAATCACTTACCCAGTCAAACTGAATATAATCCTTCAGAGGAAAAAATGGAATTTCAATGAAATAGAGTGCTTCCAAATATTCTTATTGAAAAGACCAGAGCTGAATAGAAAATTTGACTTTCAAATACAAGAATCAAGAAAAGCATGAAAAGATAAATAGAAAAGAGAAATCATAAGGAATTTAATAAATTTTTGAACTGTTTACATTCCTACATGGAAAGATATTTGTAAGTCATGAGACCTTTCTCAGTATTAGGGTAGCTGAAGGAAATGTATATATGTATGTATGTATGTGTATATATATATATATATATATATATATATATATATATATATATATATATATATATACATAGGTGAATATTAAGGGATGATATTTAAAAATAGATTTATGTTGAAAGGAATGTAGTTGGAGAAGAGAAAGGGAGAGGTAGAATGTAGTAAATCATCACACCTGAAAGAGGCAAGAGTGAACTTTTACAATGGAGGGGAAAAGGGGAAGGTGAGAGGGAATAAATAAGCCTTACTTTCACTGGATTTGATTTGGGGAGGGAATAACCTACACACTTGATTGGCTAGGGAAGTTTATCTTACCCTAAAGGAAACTGGGGGGAAGGGGATAAGAGAGGGGGGATAATAGAAAGGACTGCAGATTTCAGGAAAGGGTAATCAGATACAAGTCAAAGAAGAGAATAGAAAAAATGGAGGGAGGGACTGGTTAGAGGGTAATATGGTTGATCTTTCGCAGCATGACTGTTTTGGAAGTGTTCTGCATGACTACACATGTGTAACCTATATGAAATTGCTTGCCTTCTCAATGAGGGTGGGTGGGAAAGGGAATGAATGTGGAATGCAAAGAATATTAAAAAATATTAAAAATTGTTTTCAAACACAACCAGGAGATGATATATATGGGCAATGGAGTATGGAAATCTATCTTGCCCTACAAGAAAATGGAAGGGAAGGGGATTGGGGGGGGTAATAGAAGAGAAGGCAGATTGGAGGAAAGAATAATGAGAATACACTCTGTCCTGGGTTGGGGGGAAGTGAGGGGAAAATTTGAAATTCAAAATTTTTTGTAAATGAATGTTGAAAACTGAAAATAAATAAATTTAATCAGAAGAAAAAAACAGAACAAAATGACAGGATATTTGTAAAACACTTAGTACAGGGCCTGATACATAGTAGGTGCTTGATAATTTCCTTCCTTCCTTCCTTCCTTCCTTCCTTCCTTCCTTCCTTCCTTCCTTCCTTCCTTCCTTCCTTCCTTCCTTCCTTCCTTCCTTCCTTCCTTCCTTCCTTCCATAGTAGATATAATACAGAAAAAATTGAAAACCAAAATAATCTGATAACTCACTAAGAAGTATATTGGTCATCTCTATTCAGTAAAGAGCAGTTTGACTGAAATTTCAATTTAACAAACACTTATTAAGTTTAGATGATTGACAAGGTACCATACAAGGTGCTAGGGCAACAAACACAAAAATGAAGGAGTCCCTGCCCTTAAGGAGTTTGCATTCAAGGTGGAAACTACACATAGAAACACTGTAATTGCCCTCCACACATTTGTATATGTATGCATACACACACACACATATATAATACACATACACACAGATATATACATATATAAAATAAAGCACATACATATTACAAAGATCTAGACAATGAGAGATCAATTTGAAGATTATACACAGGAGACTTATTGGAGCCTTGGCAAGTTTATTTTTGGAAATCTGTGACAATCAGGTGAGAGTATTCTGTTACTCTTTATGTTATAGTGAAGGAAAGGCCTCTTGATTATGATCTATAATTGGTTGTGTATACAAAAGAATCCCACCAAAAAACCCAAAACCAAACAAAAACTTGTTCTCCTTCTTTCCTATGCTCTACTTAGTGTAAGAGTGACTGTCTGATCTCCAAAGGGGTGGGGATGAGCTAAGTTTGAGCTCTTCTAATTTCCTTTCACTCTCCTCCCTCCGCTGCCCTGTTTTCCTATCAATTTATGGCCTTAGAGGGAAGTTTTTGTTTGTAATAGGGATACCTCCTGCTCTGTACCTTCTTTCCTTTGGTACAGAATCTTCAGAGATCTTTAAAAGGTCAGGAACTGAAATTCATAGCAGAGTTTGTTGGGTGACTTGTGGGACCTAGACTAGCAGTGTGGACAAAGGAGAACTCACATGCTATATTCTGTAAGCATGGGAAGGATGCCATCTATTACCACAGGAATGCATGAACATTGGGTTAAAGTCAGGCATCATCTAAAAACTCATGTATTTAACACTGTAACTCAATTCTTTGTCACCACCAGGGAAACATCTGTTGCCCGGTTAGTCCTAGACCAACCAAGATCAATCTCTCATAAACTGTGAGTCAGTCAGCAAGAATATTCTAAGCACTGAGTTAAATATTAGGGATATGGAAAAAAAGCAAAAACAGTTCCTGCTCTCAAAGAAACTATCCTTCTAAGGTAAGAGACAAAATATAAATAAATAAGCATATATGGAATATATGTAGAGTAAATGGTAGCCAGCCTGAGAGGAAAAAGCACTAAAACCTGTCAGAGGGCAGGGTAGGGGTGACTGGGAAAAGGCACCTGCTAAGGATTAGATTTTAGTTAAGTCTTGACACAATCCTGGGAAACTAAGAGGTGGATCCATGAGCACAAAACATTCCAGGATTCGGGAACATACAATACAAAAACATAGAGACAGTAAATGGAATGCTGTATTCAAGGAATGCATGTAGGATAGTGAGTTCAATTATAGTGTAAGAAGAAGAAAGTGAAGTCTAAAAAAGGGAAATGGAGGACTGTATCTAATCTAGGGGACTAGATAGATGGAAAGGATCCAGGTTGTGAAACTTTAAGTGACATGGGATTTTGTATATAATCCTGGAATTTATTGAGGAAGGGGATGAGATGATCAGATTTATGCTTTAGAAAAATCACCTTGGAGTTGATTGCAGCATGGATTAGAGTAGTGAGAGGTATGAGGCAGGGAGACCAGTTAGAAAGACATTGCACTAGCTAGACATGAAAGTGTGGATTTTAGGAGTGGCTACATGAATAGGAAAAAAAGGGGCATATCTATAGGAGATGCTGGCAAGGTAGAAACATCAAGCTTCAACAATGACTTGGATGTCTTGGGTGATGGAGAGAGGAAACAAGGATAGTTCCAAGGTTTCAAGGTTGCAGACTTGGGTAACAAGAAGGATGGTGGTGTCCATTGTAGGGAATTTGGGAAGAGGGAAGTATTTGAGAGTAAAGTTCTATTTTGAACATATTGAATTTGAAACACTAATGGTAAATCAAGTTGAAGATATTTTCCAGTATATCACCAGTAAGACAAGGCCTGGCTGTAGATCTAGGAATCTTCTGAAAATATCATTGAACTCATGATATGATATGATATAAAGAATGAAAGAAGAGTCCTCAGGACAGTTTCTTGGGAAAAATTGCTAATAGATGTGACATGGATGAAGAATAAGCAAAGGAAATTGAGGGGAAAAAAGAGATGTACAGATAGGAGAAAGTCTGTGAAAAGTTTAATAAATATATTCTTGAGAACTTAGCCAGGAGATATCATCCATGAAGAGAGCATGATCAAAGTGTCAAATGTTTGTAAAGAAGTCAAGAAAGATGGTGGTTCTGAAAAGGCAGTTAGATCTGGCAATTAAGAGATAACTAAAAAGAAAATTTTGGAGAGAGTAATTTCAATTGAATGATGAAGATAGGAGTCAGATTGCAGAGAGATTAAAAGAGAAAGAGAAGTGGATTCACTAAATGTAGCTTGAGGATTTTAGCCATCAAGGGGAAAAAAAGGTATTGGATGTTGGTTAGTGGGGGTAGTCTGATCACATCTATGGAGAAGTTTTTAAAAAAAGAGGGCATAGAGGCATGTTTGTAGGTAGTAGAGACAGAGCCAGGAAAGAGAGAGATTTAAGATAAGATGAGAGAGACAGAGAGAGAGAGAGAGAGAGAGAGAGAGAGAGAGAGAGAGAGAGAGAGAGAGAGAGAGAGAGAGAGGGAGAATTAGAGTAGATGCAAAGTTCTAGAGAAGTCAGACATGGATAGGGTCAAGAATTTATGTAATAGAGTAGACACAGGTAAGGACAAGCAATCTTTTCATCTGAGAATGGAATGAAAGAAAAGGTAGTGGAGGAAGATGTCTAAACGATGTTATAGAAAGAGGAAGGGAGAAGCTCTCAGTAAATGGCCTCAACTATTTTAGTTAAGTATGAGGCCAGATCTTTAGCTGAGAGGCTTGGGGATTAAGCAGTACAGGAGTCTTAAGGAGAGATGAAAATACTTGAAACAGCTGCTGTGGAGTGGGGTAACAAATTATTTAGGGAGGAGTAGAATGTTGGCCTTACTGTGCTGAGGGACAATTAAAAATTAAATGAGATTGTTGTTGCAACTAGGAAAGAAGACATACAGTTAAGGAGGAATAGAAAGTCATCTGGCCCTACAGGAGAAAAGAGAAGATGGAGACAAGAGAAGGGAGGGATGACAGAAGAGAGAGCAGATTGGAGATAGGGAAAATTAGATTGCTTGGGGTATTGGGGTGGGGGGAGGGGATAAAAGGGGAGAAAATTTGGAACCCCAAAATTTGTGAAAATGAATGTAAAAAGTTAAATAAATAAATAAATTTTAAAAAAAATTAAATGAGATAAATTTTTGTAGGTCCAGCAAGGATGGATTTCCCCATCCTTGATTTCCCCATCTCTGCTTTCATGATTTCCCCATCTCTGCTCAGAGGCACATGAAAAAGATCAAAAAAAGCCAAATGCGGTAGGGCTTGGTAAGATGTGATAGGATGATGAGGAAAAAAAAAATTGAGGGTGGAGAGTAATGTAGAGATGAGTTGGCTCACTAAGGGGAGGGAAGGGACTATAGTCAATACAAAGGGAAGGTCTGAGTTATGGTGAAAATGGAGGTCATGGTAAGGAAACAGAACAAGATTAAGGAATGTAAAGCACAGGGTAAGATGGAATGATAAATGATTATGATTAGATAAGGAATTTCATAGTTCATTAATATGGAATTGAAGCAGTTGTGGATGGTGCCAAGAGTATGAGCACACTTATATGTAGCTGAGATGCAGCAGAGATCATGAGAAATAGGGAAATTGTTGAACTAACAAATATAGGTATTTGATTGAGGGAGTATCAACTTGTAATTTTGAGGTCCTATGGTAAATGGACAGGAGAAGGAAAAGACCCCAAACTGTGAGGCAGGGACTAAACTTTTGAGAGCAGAGACTTTCAGTCTCATTGTCATAATTTCAGCTCTCAGCATATTCCCTAGCACATAGTAAATGCTTATTTAATGCTTGGAGATTGATTCTAAGAAAATATATGATGATGATGATGATGATGATGATGATGATGATGATGATGATGATGATGATGATGATGATGATAGTGTTAACAGTTGTGATGTCAGTGATGAGTTCCATATAGATACAGATAGATATGGATATAGCTAGATAAATTATGTCTATCTACCCATATATCTGTATCTTCTATGTAGATATATCGACATCTTCCATATATTCCACCTTTTATGACACTTAGGATGAAAAATCATAGTTTAGACACAAAGTATGCTGCTTAAGTAAATCTACATTCAACATAATGATCTGTTATTTGTAACCACTGTCTTTTAGACTTCCTAATGTTTTGATGCCCCTGTCAACTCCTTCACTCTTAAGCACTTATAGTACATACTCAGAGCCTAAATTATGTCCAGATTAACAAAAGAAATAGAGCAAGGTTAATGAGAACAGAGTAATGCACCTAATACAAAACTTTATATACCTTTCCCCCACTTACGTTGGCTGCAGAGCTGGTTTAAGACAAAATTATGCAGTCAATCAAGTTGCCTTTGGCATATTCCTTTGTCTTCTGTAATCTTTTCCCCCTAGTCCCTCAATGCTCTTATGTTGACAATCACTACTTTATGCTATCTTTCTCCTTCTCTACCTCCTACCTCAGCAAAAATATCTGATGAACTCATTCAGACTAAGAAATCATCTCTAGGTTATTTTTATTTTAAAAAAGAGGGCTACAAGAAGAGGGCATTACATTATATTCATTTATTCAATTTTTGAACAAATATTTATTAATTCTGAGGAGACAGAAAATTCCTTCCCTGTCCTGGGTGAGCCTTCTGGTCTCACAGCCCACATTCCACATCCCAGGAAAAGGGAGGATCTAAAGTCTGTTATATGTGCAAAGTAGATGGGGAATGGGTAGCTTAAATTCCCACTGATTCATTGATTCTCCAAAGTTTGTTCTAAGAGGATCAGCATGGTGGAATTGATATGACACTTGACTTGGAATAGGGAAGGCCTGGGCTTAAATCTAATCTCAGATAGTACTAGATTGTGACCCTGAATAAGTTATTTAAGTTTTCTGTTACTTGATTTCCTCACCTGTAAAATGAAAGAGTTGGACTTAACAGTCTCTGAGGTAATTTTGAGCTCTAGCTGGGTTCCTATGACATATATAGGGATAAGATACTTTCAGACAGCTTTAAATATGCACTTAACATTTATCTTGAAGTAAATAATTATTTTAATATCTTCATTCCGCATGCCCTCCCAATTTAATTTCCCCTACTTAGTTCCATCACTTTTCTTCCATTTTTAGAGGTTTGCAAAAAATAAGTTTCTTATCCATTTTCTCTTTTACTTGGATATGTTGAAAAAACGGTAGATCCAAATCCCTTCCCTGCCAAATAGACAACCAATTTCCCAAAGCATGAATTTAATAATGGATTCTTTCCATAGTTTATATTCTAAAGGTTTGCCAAACACTAATATTTGATTGAAGTCTGGAATTTCTATTTTATCCCTCTGACCTGTATCTCTCTCTTTATTACCCAGTACTAATTGGTTTTGATGATAACTGCTTTGTAATATGTGTTAAAATGTAAGAGTACAAGAATCTCTTTTCTCTTCGTTATGAACCTTATCTTCTAATAGAATCTGACTTCAAGTCATAGTGACCACTGGTGGTCTAGCAGTCTCAGTACAACTAGATTACGTATGGTATCTGAATCACTTTTAGCCATTAGCTATTTTAGTATAAAGCAGGGTAACTTGAGCTAGAGTAAAAATCAAAAGAAAGCAAAACAACCTCATGCCCCCATGCCCTGAAGAACAAACCACTACTCTACTTCAAGTGACTGGAATCTGTTTGCAATGAAAACATTTGAGGCATTCTAATAAACATTAAAATCACCATTTTCCTACTTCCTAAATATTTGGAGGGGTGATCATGTAGAAACAATCTTAATTTTCATGGTAATATATTTCTATGTGGCTTACCATATTTCCTGTTATAATGGTTGACTTTGAAAATAAAAATGTAATCTTACAATAACATTGTCAGTGTGATTCATATGTCCTAGTAAATGAAGGAAGACAACCATTATTTGAATTGATAGGAAAAACTATAACTTGAGTGCTTGATGCATAGCCATGATTTAGGGCTTTACAATAAATGGTCAAGATGATGAAGTAACGAGAGTAGAGGCCCAAAAATATGAAGGGTACCAATGAAAGTTTGATGGGGAAAAATTCATTTATCTATTTTTTGTAATCACTATGGAGTACGAAAACTATTTTACTGTCTCCATTGTCAAAATACTATTTTTAGGTGTTTCTATCTTTAACTAGTTTTAGTGCTATCTTTTAAAAATTGCATTTTATTGATATCTTTGGTTTTCATCTCACCAGCATTTCCCTGCTATTTATCCTTTTCCCCATGCAGAAAGAAATCCCTTATGATAAAGAGTAAAAATGTTAAAAAGAAAAAAAATACTAAAATAATCAGTATGCCAAAGAATCTGATGTTATGAAGTGCTCCAGTCCCCCAGCAACCAATATCTACAAAAAAGTGGGGCGTAATGTCTCCTCATGCCTTTTCTTTGGGAACAATTTGTCATGATTTGATTACATTCAGTTGTGACTATATTTTGTAAATGCTATTCTTTCCATTTATATGTGCATTATTTTTGTGGTTCTGCTCACTTCATTTCCATCAGTTCATATAAATCATCATAAGTATCACTTGTATTCAGTAGAATCATTGTTTCTTAGGGGACAGTAATATTCCACACATGTACCACAATTTATTTTACAATTTCTTAACTGACTGAAGTTTAACTTGTTTCTTTGATACAATTAAAAGTTCTGATATAAATATGCAGATTTATATCAAAGTTTATCTTTTATTTTGTAAACCAATGATTGGATCAGTTCACAATGTTATCAACAAAGTATTACTCTTCCAATTTTCCACCATCTCCAACATTTATCATTTTACTTTTCTGTCATATTAGTCAATCTGATAGGTGTGAGATTGTATGTGTGAGTTGTTTTAATTTAAATTTCTCTAATCAAAAGTGATTTAGAACATTTTTTTTTCATGGGGCTATAAATGGTTTTAATTTTTTCATCTGAAAACTGCCTGTTCCTATCCTTTGGCCATTTATTATTATAAATTTGTCTCAGTTTTCTACACATTTTAGAAATGAGGTCTTTATCAGGTAAAGTGGCTGTTAAAATTGTTTCCCAGCTTCCTGCTTTCATTCTAATCTTGGTTGCATTTAATTTAATGTAATTTAATTATAATTAGTTTTTAATTTAACATAATCAAAATAATCCATTTTGCATTTTATAACGTTCTCTGTCTCTATCTCTTGTTTGGTCATAAATTCTTCCCTTTTCCATGGATCTGGCAGATATAGTACAGTTTGTGTTTTTAATTTGCTTATGGCATCACCCTTTATGTCTAAATCATGTATCTATTTTGATCTTATCTTTGTTTGGTTTGTGAGATATCAGTTTATGCCTAGTTTCTGCCATACTGTTTTCCAGGTTTCCCAGCAGTTTCTGTCACATCATGAATTCTTATCACAGAAGCTAGTCTTTGAGTTTTTCAAACAGTAGATTACTATCATCATTTACTTCTATGTCTTGTATATCCTATTCCACTGATCCAACATTCTATTTCCAATAGAATAGTTTTGATGATTGCTCCTTTATAATATGGTTTTTAGATGTGGTATGACTAGGCCACTTTCCCTTTCTGTCCACTACCTCCCTCAATCTGCCCTGCCTTCTATCAGCCCCCTGTTTTCTTTCCCCTCCTACTCCTGTCCTCCCTTCTGTGGATTCTCCTATACATCCTTCCCCTCCCTTACCTTTTCTTTCCTCTTTTACCTCCTAAATCCTGATAGAATAAGATAAATTTCTATAGTCAACTGTTATTGCCTCTATGAGTTATTCCCTCTATGTTATTACCTCTATGAGTCATATCTGATGAGAATAAAGTTCAAACAATGCTCACTCCCTCCCTTCTTTCTTTCAACACTAGTAGGTCTTTTGTATCTCTTCATGTGAGGTGATTTACATGAATTTCTGCCATTTCCTGTTCTCTCAGCATAATCTTTTTGTTTCACCTTATTTTTTATATCGTCACATCAAAGTCAACATATACCCACATCCTCTGTCTATGTATATTCCTTCTAACTGCCCTAATAGAGATTCAGTTCTCAAGAGTTAGAAGTATCATCTTCCCATATAGGGATGGAAACAGTTTAACCTTATTAAATAACATGTGTTGGTTTGTTTGTTTTTTCCTGTTTTTTTATGCTTCTCTTGAGTCTTTTATTTGAAGATTGAACTTTCTTTTCAGCTCTGGTCTTTTTATCAGGAAAATTCAAAAGTTCCCTTTTTCATAGAATGACCATCTTTTTCTCTGAAAAACAATGCTCAGTTTTCCTGGATAGTTGGTTTTTGGTTGTAATACAAGCTTCTTTTGCTTCTGTAATATCATATTCTAAGGGGGCAGCTATAGGAGTCAGGAGGACCTGAGTTCAAGTTTCACCTCAGACACTTGACACTCATTACCTGTATGACCTTGGGCAAGTCACTTAACCCCAACCGCCTCATCCTGCGTCATCTCCAGCTGTCCTCATGAATATCTGGTCGCTGGATTCAGATGGTTCTGGAGGAGAAGTGAGGCTGGTGACCTGCACAGCCCTCCCTCACTCAAAACCAAGTCAAGAGCCAGTCATGTCATCATTTCTCTGATGGCATGGTCTTCTTCGGCAATGAAGGATGAATATACACATCATATTCTAAGCCCTCTGATTCTTTACTGAATAAGTTGCTAAATCCTATGTAATCCTGACTGTGGCTCGTTGATACTTGAATTGTTTCTTTTTTTTTAATATAAATTTATTTATTTAACTTTTTACATTCATTTTCACAAAATTTTGGGATCCAAATTTTCTACCTATTTGTCCCCTCCCCCACCCCAATACACCGATCATTCTAATTTCCCCTACCAGCAATTTGCCCTCTCTTCAATCATTCCTTCCTTCTCTTGTCCCCATCTTCTCTTTTGTCCTGTAGGGCCACATGACTTTCTATTCTCCATTAACTGTATTTCTTATTTCCTAGTAGCAGCAACAATACTTGACAGTTGTTACTAAAACTTTGAGTTCCAAATTCTCCCCATCCCTCCCTCCCCACATATTCCCTTTGGGAAGGCAGGCAATTCAATATAGGCCATATCTGTGTAGTTTTGCAAATGACTTCCATAATAGTTGTGTTGTGTAAGACTAACTGTATTTCCCTCCATCCTAGCCTGCCCCCCATTGTTGCTATTCTGTCTTTTGATCTTGTCCCTCCCTGAGTGTTGACCTCAAATTGCTCCCTCCTCCCATTGCCCTCCCTTCCATCATCCCCCCCCACCCTGCTTATCTCCTTCTCCCCCACTTTCCTGTATTGTAAGATAGGTTTTCATATCAAAATAAGTATGCATTTTACTCCTTCCTTTAGTCAAATGTGATGAGAGTAAACTTCATGTTTTTTTTTCTCAGCTCTCATCTTTTTCTCTCCACTAAAAGTCTCCTGCTTGCCTCTTGAATGAGAGATAATTTACCCCATTCCATTTCACCCTCTCTCCTCCCACTACATTTCTCTCTCACTGTTTACCTTATTTTCTTTTAAGATATGATCCCATCCTATTCAATTCACTCTGTACTCTCTGACTCTGTGTGTGCGTGCATGTGCGTATGTGTGTGTGCACACATGCATACGTGTACGTGTGTGTGTGCATGTGTGTGTGTATGTGTGTGTAGTCCCATCTACTACCCAGATACTGAAAAGTTTTGAGTTATAAATATTGTCTTTCCATGTAGGAATGTAAACAGTTCACCTTTGGTAAGTCCCTTATGACTCCTCTTTGCTGTTTGTTTTTTCATGCTTCTTCTCATTCTTGTGTTTGAAGGTCAAATTTTCTTTTCAGCTCTGGTCTTTTCATCAAGAATGCTTGAAAGTCCTCTGTTTCATTGAAAGACCATATTTTCCACTGAAGTATTATACTCAGTTTTCCTGGATAGGTGATTCTTGGTTTGAGTCCTAGTTCCTTTGACTTCTGGAATATCCTGTTTCACACCCTTTGATCCCTTAATGTAGAAGCTGCTAGATCTTGTGTTATCCTGATTGTATTTCCACAATACTGGAATTGTTTCTTTCTAGTTGCTTGCAATATTTTCTCCTTGAGCTGGGAATTCTGGAATTTGGCCACAATGTTCCTAGGAGTTTCTCCTTTTGGATCTCTTTCAGGTGGTGATCGATGTATTCCTTCAATACTTATTTTGCCCCCTGGTTCTAGAATCTCAGGGCAGTTTTCCTTGATAATTTCATGAAAGATGATGTCTAGGCTATTTTTCTGATCATGGTTTTCAGGTAGTCCTATAATTTTTAAATTGTCTCTCCTGGAACTATTTTCCAGGTCAGTTGTTTTTTGAATGAGATATTTCACATTCTCTTCCATTTTTTCATTCTTTTGGTTTTGTTTTGTGATTTCTTGGTTTCTCATAAAGTCATTAGACTCCATCTGTTCCATTCTAATTTTGAGAAAACTATTTTCTTCAGTGAGCTTGTGAACCTCTTTTTCCATTTGGCTAATTCTGCTTTTGAAAGCATTCTTCTCCTCATTGGCTTTTTGAACCTCTTTTGCCAATTGAGTTAGCCTATTTTTCAAGGTGATATTTTCTTTAGCATTTTTTTGGGTCTCCTTTAGCAAGGTATTGACCTGTTTTTCATGCTCTTCTTGCATCTCTCTCATTTCTCTTCCCAGTTTTTCCTCTACCCATCTAACTTGATTTTCAAAATCCTTTTTGAGCTCTTCCATGGCCTGAGCCCATTGGATATCTATTTCGGATGTTTGGGATACAGAGGCCTTGACTTTTATGTCTTTCCCTGATGGTAAGCATTGTACTTCCTCATCAGAAAGGAAAGTTGGAAACATCTGTTCATCAAGAAAATAACCTTCTATGGTCTTAGTTTTTTTTCCCTTTTCTGGGCATTTTCCCAGCCAGTTACTTGACTTCTGAGATTCCTCTCCACCCCTGCCTAGATCTGCCCAGCTAGTGCTTGGGGTCTGAGATTCAAGTGCTGCTCCCCAGCCTCAGGGCTTTCAGTGGTAGGCGGGGCTGCTATTCAATGTGAGCTTAAGTTCTGGTGCTCAGGTGGGGTCAGGGCCGCCTCCCAGGCTCAGTTCCATCAGATGGTTTATGCAGAGACCTTCCATAATGGAGCAAAACCCCTGCCTTCTCCGGGAGCCCCTATCTGCTGCTGCCTCCTGAGGGGGCCCAAGTTACGGAGACACCACTCTCCCCTTTCGGCCAGCCCAGAAGTCTCTCTCATTGACCTGTTAGTGCCTGTGGGTGGAAGGACCTTCCTGGCCGCTGTAGATTCTGTCCCTGAACCCTGCTTCTCTGGGGCTGTGCAGACAAGGCTGGGCTCCACTGTCTGGTGCGTGACGGACCTTTGGAGTCGATTTTTCAGGTCTCTCTGGAACGGAAATCTCCACTGTGTTGCTGTGCAGCTTGCACTGCTCCAGAATTTGTGGGGAGTTCTTTTTATAGGAAATTTATGGGCTTTGGGTTCAGAACTAGCATACATGAGTCTTTCTACTCTGCCATCTTGGTTCCTCGTTGAGTTGTTTCTTTCTGGATGCTGGTAGTATTTTCTCCTTGACCTGATAATTCTGGGATTTGATAGCAATATTCCTTGGGATTTCCATTTTGAGATCCCTTTCAGGAAGTGATCAATGTATTCTTTCACTGAAAGAATCTAGTTCTGATCTTTCCATTGTTCGGTCAGGCAGAGATGGAAATGCTGCTGGAAGAACCATTACAATAGCTACCCAAGGAGATACCCAAGTGCAGTTCAAACTTGTATTAGTTGGAGATAGACGTACTGAGAAAACCACATTTGTAAAATGTCATTTGACTGGTGAATTTGAGAAGAAGTATTTAGTTACCCTCAGTGTTGAGGTCCATCCTCCTGTGTTTCATACTAACAGAGATCTATTAAATTCAACGTGTGAGATACGATTGGTCAAAAGAAATTTGGTGGTCTGAGAGATGGTTATTACATCCAAATTCAGTGTGCCATCATAATGTCTGATGCAACATCAGGAGTTACTTACAAGAATGTACCTTACCTGGCATAGAGATCTGGTATAAGTATGTGAAAGTATCCCTATAGTGTTGTGTGGCAATAAAATGTGTATTAAGGACAGAAAAGTTGTCAAAATCACTTGTCTTCCACAGGAAGAAGAATCTCCAGTACTATGACATCTTAGTCCAAAGTAACTACGACTCTAAGAAGTCCTTTCTTTGGCTTGCTAGAAAACTTATTAAAGACCCTAATGTGAAATTCGTTGCCATGCCAGCTCTTGTACATCCAGAGGTTGTCATGGATCTAGCACTGGCTGCACAGTATGAGCAGAACTTACACATTGCTCAGACAGCTGCACTCCCTGATGAAAATGATGACCTGTGAGGGAATGAAGCTACAGCCCAGAATCAGAGGTTTAGTTTTATAGATGACTGTCCTGTGATGTCAGTGGTGTAGTGTGTTTGCCACTTTATTATATAGCTGAGCAGAACATGCGCCTAAACTTTGGGTTGTTGAAGGAAATGAATGGGCTTCGGAGTGAATGTAACAGTTTAAAAAATATATAATTCATATTTTGGTCCTGCTTATTTAGCTGTTTTGTACAGCAATTACATCCCCTTGAGTTTCAAATATAAGACTATTGCAGCTCCATCACAATATTCAGTGGTGAATCTTGTTTTCTACTATCATTCCCATTCCTTTTTCATTTTGATCATAATAAAGTTGCACTTGAAATATCTAAGCAAGTGAGCTCTTATCCCTTGTTTACAATAAGCATTTTAAAACTCGTTTTGTAAGGTCTGTGGTAGATGTGCACCATGTTACTATTTAAATGGTCTTCACATTTTTATGACCGGTTGTTTTAAAAATGTATTTCAAACGTACCAGTAAGATACATCTGTGTCATACATTCCACAAAGTAAAGCTAGGGGCTGGACAGGTTAAAAGCTTTGTGCTACTGTTAGATGACTGGTCACAACTTGGTAATACAGTTAAAAGGTGTGAGCATATATAATTTAGACAGTTAAGCTAAAAGTTTTCGCACTAACTAAGTAGTTTACCTTACTTACGGTGGCTTGTGGAAGAAGAGGTAAAGTTGAAGAGAAAAATCATATGAGTATTGTACATTTTTCCTGTGTATGACCTGTCAATAGAATAGAATTTTAATTTATGTGGATTGTGTCAATTGAATGCAATTTTTAAAAATACTATATTGCTTAACATAGATGGGAATGGTAACCATGCCTTAAAAGGGTGGCTTGAGGTGATTATGGAATAAAGCTAGATTCTGTTAATTTCAACTTTGATAAGCTTTTTAAATCCACTGTAGGCAAAATATTCTTGTTGGGAAGGAGGCATATCAAGACAAAAGTCATTAATCAGGTGATACTGTGATGACCATCACCAGAATGATGAGAAAATGGACCATATTCAGTGATGTCAATCTAAATTGAAGCCTTGGAATGAGTTTTGCATTTTGGGTTCTATAATAAAAGTGAAGCATTTAATTAAGCTAGTTCTATGATATCAGGGTAGCTTCCCTTAATAATTTCTTGAAAAATGCTGTCTAGGCTCTTTTTCCCCATGGATCTATTTGTCAGTTCAGTTGTTTTTTTCCAGTGAGGGATTTTACACTTTCTTGCAGTTTTTTCATTCTTTTGTTTTTGCTTGACTGATTCTTTATGTCTTCTAGAGTCATTAGCTTCTACTTTCTCAATTCTGTTTTTAAGGGATTGTCTTCTTCAGTTAGCTTTTGTCTACTTTTCCATTTGGCCAATTCCATTTTTTAGGAGTTGTTTTCTTCAGTCAATTTTGGGGCTTTTTTTCCCAAGCTGATGACTTTTTTCCCCACCATTCTCCCGTATAACTCTCACTACATTTCCGTTTTTTCTTATTTGATTTTTAAAATCCTTTTTGAGGTCTTCCAAGAGGACATTTTGCACTTGTGACCAATTCACTTGTGACCTTTGACCCTTTATATGTAGGAATTTTGAAGTAATTGTCCTCTTCTGAGTTTGCGTTTTGATTTTCCCTGTCACCACAGTAACTTTCTACTGTCAGGGCTCTTTTTTTTTCTCATTTTTTTAAAGTTGAGCTCTCCTCCTGGGAAAAAGGGGGTACTGTTCCAATGTTTTTGTGCTGAGTGCCAAGGGCCTGGCCTCTGGCTTTCTGTGCCAGGGCCTCAGGTCCTTAAGGCTTATCTTTCTAGCTGAGGTGACCTGGCATAGTCATGTTTATTGTGCCAGATTTCTGGGGCTGTTCCTGCAATGGGGCTAGAGGACTCACATCTGACCTATTGTGCAACTAGCCATTGAATCAGGATCAAAGGACCTCATCTGTTGATCTGTGCTGTGGTTAAGAGCCTCCCTCTTTCTTGCCCAGATACCACCTGTGCTGGGTTGTGCTCCCATTTTAACAAAGTGAGACAGATCTTTCCTGAAGTCCTTCTCAGGACTTAAGCTGGAAATCGTTTCACTCTGACTTTTATGGGTCCTGTCATTCCAAGACTCCGTTTGGAGGCTTGATTCAATGTTGCCTGCGAGGGAAGCTAGGAAGAGCTCAAGCAACTTCCTGACTTCTCTCTAACATCTTGTCATATGGTTGTTAAGAGTTGCCAGTTCTTTTGAGGTAGATAGGTTGTTTAGTGGATAGAATGAGGAATGCTTGGCCTGGAGTCAAGAATACCTGAATTCAAATATGGCTTTAAAACACTTATGAGTTCTGTGATTCAGGGCAAGTCACTTAATCTCTCTCTTCCTTAGTTTCCTCATCTTTAAAATGGGGATGATAATAACATATCTCTCCCAGAGAAGTTGGGAGGTTCAAATGAAATATCATCTGCAAAGTGCCAAAGTGACTACAAGCGCACAATTGGTACTTAATAAATACTTCCTTCTTTCTTTCTTCATGAAAAGGCTTTTCATTTTCATGTAATCAAATTATTTCACATTTTGTAATTACTTCTAGTCCTTATTTACTGCCTAAATTTACTGTCTAAAATAGTTACAAAATGTATCCAATCTGCTTCTCTTTGAATTTTATGATATAATTTTTATCTTTAACATTCAGATCATTTATCTATTTTAGTATTAAATAGTGATCTGAACCCTATTCTTACAAGATTGCTTTTTGTTTCTCCTGTAATTCTTTTTCAAATATAGTAATCATTTGAATCAAAATTGTAACCCAAGATCCTTACCTCTAGCATCAATGAATGCTCTTTTCACTGTACTACATGATTTCAAAGGTTAGTGATTTTTATCTCTCTGGACATTCTTTCCATGTATTTAGATCATGGCTCTCTGCATCATTGTAGATAATAGCTGAGAGCTATGGGGTCTAAAAAATCCATCAGTTCATAGCCTGTTTGGGAGCCAATTTAGTTGGGCTGCTTCTCAAACAATAGAGATACAGTCTTTGGTACTTGAAAGTCTTCCAACTTGGCAGGAAGGACCTGCCAAAGGAAAACAACCTTTGGCATAAGCTTTAAGAAACTAGGATAACTTCTATGTCATGATTGCTACCTGTATGACTTAGGCAAGTCATTTAACGTTTACTATTTAACATTTAACATCCTTGGATCTCAGTTTCTTCATTTATTAAATGAGAGGAATTGAACTGAATCTAGTATCCCTATGAAAAGTATTAAAGAATCTGTCATTATAAAGTTTACAAAGGTCTTTCCTGATAGCCATCCTGTAAGATAGTTAATAATAGTTCTGTCATTCCCATTTTAAGAAAAGAAAGAAAGAGGACAAACAGGTTTTACAGAGTGCACATGGTTATATATTATAGAAATAGTAAATATCAGGGCCAGGAATCAATCCTCAGTCAGGCCTGGATCTAACATCATGTCTCTTTCACTAGATTATAGTATGAGTTTAATGTTCTCTGTTTTCAGGAGAAACTATAAGAATATTTAAAAAGAAAAAAAAAAACATGCTGACCAAAACTATGGTACATCGGAAATCTTCAAAATGGTGGAGAGGGAATATTGGAGAGTTTCAGAAAGGGCTTTTTATGAATCAGACCCCCACCCTACTCTATTGTATCTGAGTGTCTTAGTAAAAGAGGACAAGTTAGTTAATCAACCAAAAAACATTTCTTCTCTGCTATGTGCTATGCAAGAAAAAAAGCAAAACATTAAAATATCCCTTACACCAAGCTGCTTGCATTATATACAAGACAGCCTGTTTGAGAAATGCCATAGGGGAGGGGAGAATGCATTCCAGTGATAGGGAGAATCCAATTCAAAGGTCTAGAGATGAGAGGTACTACATTATATGCAGCTAATAAGCCAGAATACTAGTTTGGCTGGATAATATAAAGCATTAATGTGCAATGTGTAATGGAGTCAGAAAGTTTGGGAAAGATTATGAATGTCAAAGAAGATAATGTATATTTGATCTAGAGCTTATTGAACAAGGTAGTAATGAGATCAGAATTGTACCTTAGGAAAATCACTTCAGTACCTATGTTAGGAGGAAAGGAGTGGAGTAGAAAGACTTGAAGCAATCAGGACGCTGTTAAAATAGTTGAAGTGAGACAACTGGGGCCCTGAATTAGCAAAGTGGCTGTAGAGGTGGTGAGAGTGAAATGGATTTGGGAGATGTGAAAATAAACTGACAAGATGTGGTAACTCTTTGCCATGATGAAGTATCAGAAGGTGACTTTTATGGAAGTTAAATGCTAAATAAATGTGAGTTGTAATTATTATTCTTATAATCCCATGTATATGATGAGATGAAGCAGTAAAGCAAAGTAAAATTTGATTTTCTTGGATTCAAGAGAACTAGTTCTAGTTCAGTTTTTGCTAATAACTCTCTATATAACCTTAATGAGATCATTTTCCCCCTCTGAGTCCCCATCTCCTCATCTACTATCTAAAAAAGTGGTCATGTGGAAAGTTCTTTATATACTTTAAATCATGTACAAATTAATATTATCCAAAAAGCATAGCTGAAATGGAATTCATTTCCAAGTATCTTTAGAGTTCTAAACTTCTCAATATCTGTGATATTAGCCACATTAAATATCTTTAAATATTGGCAGTATACTTATCTACCCAAACCAACTTTATAATGGGATTCTGTGGTGTTCTGGAAAATAAAATAAACTTCATGGGCAAATTCACTAAATGGAAAATAAAATGAACCTACAGGGCCATCTCTATGGGAGATAACATGCTGAACATATTCTGATAATATTTATATGATACTTATTTTTGAACATTTTTTAAATAAGCACTTACTATATGTTTACAATACTCTCTTAGAAAGTATGGAGGAGCATGTTAGATTTCCAGAATTCCTTCTTCTGTAAAATTAAATGATCGTACTAGATTGCCCCAAAGGTCTTTCCAACCCTAAATTTGTGATACTCTGGGACTAAATTACAGGCAATGTGGGGGGTATGGGAGAACAGTGTGGCATAATGGAAAGAACATGTGATGTACAGTAAAGGGATTTAGGTTTGAATTCTATCTCTGCCATTCTCTATATTAGTTATGTCAGAGAAGTTCCTTTAGTTTACTCACTAATATAATAGTGAAAATAATTATTTTATTTAATCCAGATGTCAGTTATGAGGATGAAATGAGAAAGTGCCTTAAGGTTGTTAACTCATAAATTGCTTTGTGATAGCCATTCTGATTACTTTATTTTTAATGTTAATTCTAAAATACTACCTGAAAAAAAGGTAGGAATTAGTAGAAACAAAGGGAAGAATAGGTATTCTAGGTGAGGTGAATTATATTTGGAAGAAAAAAAAAAGGTTCAGCAAGAAATAAAGCCACTTAAACACAGGGTATTGCAAACCGACTGATTTGTTTTCTTTTTTGAGAAAAGGGTCAATAGAAAAGAGTTAAAAAAAATAGTTATGCTTGGAAAGGAATGAGAGAAGACACTTGAGGGGAATATCTTGAATAGGTAAGTCAGGATGTTTATATCAGATAGACAATTCTTATGAATTCTCAAATGATATGTGTGTGTGCATGTAATGAAAAATTTATCAAAGATTGTTCTGACAGCTGTATGAAGTACTGGTTAGAATCTAAAATGATTAGAAGAGAGGAGAGCGGTTAGGGCGATGTAAGGATGGTGTAAGGTGAGGTATTAGGCGATGAAGACCTGGGCCGCAACAAGGTAAAGGCACCATTAGGTGTGATCTCTATTGCGAGGCTTTCAGCAGCAGGGTTAAAAGTCAGAAGAACATTGACTGTAGAGCTTAGAAGACAGGGGTTTCAGAAAGAATGGAATGCTTCCCATAATCCTTAGCAGAAGAATTTCTACAAATGGGAGAAATAAGTTTTGTGTAATATATATTGCCAAAAGCATCCCATTGGACCTAAAAATCAAGACTACATCTCCAAAGTGCGTTTGTAGGACTTTGAATAGCCAAGAGAACATGGAAATTCTTATGCACCACTAGAATTAATCAATAACCAATACATATTTATTAAGTGCTTATTAAGTATTAGGCACTATGCTCCACCTATTCTTTCTATTTCTTTGAGTGACTTTTACATTTCTGTCATTTGAAAGGCAGAAAAGCTTCCAAATAAATAAAATTATAATATCTAGGGCAGGTCTGAACAACCTGTGACCTGACAAAGAATTTCCTGTACATTCAAAGGATGTTTTCCTCTACATTTTTCACACACTACCCGAAATCCTTTGGCATGCTACAAGCTTCCTGTGGGCCACAGGTTATGCAAGCCTGACCTAAAGTTATCAGAGAAATTGGAAATAATTTTTATACCCTTATTTTACATATGAAGAAACTGAGATTCAACAATATAAGTGAGTTATGCCACATCATCTGGTAGTAAGTTAGACTTGAATACAGGTCTTCAGACTCCAAATTCAGTGTTTTTTCCAGTGTATTTTGCTGCCCCCTACCTGCTCTTCTAGGTAGAACAACTGAGATCCGGAACACTCTCATGTAAGTTATGTTTTGTTCTTTCATAATATTCCAAAGCATTTTATCTCAGAGCTTTTCTTAATGGCCTCAGTCAGAAACCACATTGCTGAAACTGGCATCTTTTACTAACCATATGGAAAACCATGGGGCAAATATAGGTTGCTAAGATTATGTAAGTTTTTGTCTTGAATTTCTGAGTGCCTGCAATTGTATGTGCAATTTTTCACTTTAATAGTTTGGGAAAAATGCTCACCCCAAACTTCCTTAAGTTTTTTTTATATGCAAGAATTTTAATCAGTATCTTAGATAGAAGCTCACATCTGCATTTTTCATCCATTATTACTATTATTAGTAATATTAACTCAACTATAAAAAATTCCTTGGATATTATTTTATCACAATGAAAAATATCACCCAATAGTTTTAAACATAAGTATGGTGATAAAAATGTGATTTTTCCACCCAAAAATATTTTTTCCTTCTGATCATAATAAAAAAAATATTCTTTAAAATGGCATTCTTCCCTAGTATTTAGTGATTTGTGTGCCATATATGGCACATGTTTAGAATTTACTAGGCTTTTTCATCCCGAAAGCATCTTATGAAAGCCCCTATTATCCTCGATTTTTCCATAGCCCAGACATCTGCTGAACAGGAAAGTGAGCAGCTATTCTACCTTCCTGACCTGAGAGAGCAGATTAATCAAGACCTTAATTCAAGATGATGTGCCAAAGCCATAAGGTGCTATAAAGAAATCTTGCAGAAGGTGCCTATAATGTCAAAACTGTCATTGCAAAGCAGGTGGATGACAAACACAGCCTGTGCAAATTACAAGCCATTGTGAGGCTCGAGCAATGTGGAGAAGCTGGAATCCTGCCTGCTTGGAGTATCTGGATGAAAAGAGAAACAAAAACATCAGGCGCTCATGACCATATGACCTTCAAGGCATAATGTCTATTTCTCAACAATTCAAGCTGTCTTAACACCAAGGTTACAGTTTGGGGATTTCATTGCTCCCAGGACTGGGTCACAAGTGACACCTCAAATGTGTCTGCTCCATTTCTAACGCATGATACTGCTTCCTAAACCTTCACTCTTCATTTCTTTCAGTTCCAACAGTATTCAAAATGCTAAAGTTCTGTTTAAGGAGCCTTCTCTTGCTCAAAGACTTCCTTTTTTTTTTTTTTTAATGGAAGGTCTTTAAAGACTCTATACACATTCCAAATGACTTAACCTAGTGTTAGGGAACAATGTAGATAAATGAGACAATCTCTTTTTCCATCTGCCTTAAAAAGCCTTGAGTTTCCATGAAGATAACTGACTGATAGTCCATTATTGTTGAAAAGGAAGTAGAGCTACACCCATGGATGCCATATTTATACAGTGTTTTACAGTTTACAAAATACTTTCCTCACAACAAGCCTGTGAAGTCAGTAGTACAAACATTATGGACCTCATTTTTCCAACGAGGACATTGAGACTTTGTGAGATCATGAAACTGCTGCCATTTATAGAGCTAGTAGGTGTCTGAGATGGGATTCAAAAGCAAGCAGTCTGACTCCAACTTCATCCCTTTCACAGAATCCCAGAGTAGTCAAAGGAACCTGAGGTCATGAAGGGCAAAAATACGTCACCCAGAGTTTCCTCTATGACATATATGTCAAGGGTTCATCTGACTTTCACTTACAGGGGGGAAGCCAAGACTTCCTGAGTCAGTCCAGTCAACTTGAGTGTTAATCTAATTATTAGGAATAGTTATGTGGAACAAGGAAATTCTTCATTGAACCTTCTCATTGTCCTTTTGTATTCTCTAGAGGCAAGCAAAACAAGTTTAACCATTTTGTTTGGTTTCCAAAATGGCATCTCTTTAAATACTTGATGACTTTTATAATCTTTGCTCTAAGTTGTCCCTTCTCCTCACTTCCTTCAACCAATTTTCAAATGACTTCATCTCCAGGCAGCTAGCTGGTACAGTAGATAGAGCACTAGACCTGACACCAGGAATATTAGAGTTCAAATCCAGACTCAGATACTTACCAGCTGTTTGATGTGTTTGCCTTAGTTTCTTTCAGTTGTAAAATAGAGATATTAATAGCATTCTCAGGGTTATTATGAGGAAAAAATTGAGATAATATTTCAAAAGCTCTGATTACTCTCATCATCCTCTTCGGAATACTTTTGAGTTTATCAATGTCTTCCCTAAAGTGTGACACTCAGAGTTGAACATGGTATCTTAGATGTAGTCTGACTACAGCTTATCAAGATAGTATTCTCATTTCCTTCATTCCACATGCTAAGTCTCTTTTTAAACAACCTAAGAACTGTTTGCTTTTTTATTTCATAGTACCAGTTCATATTTACCTTCTAGTCCAATAAATTCCCCAGATGCTTTTCAGGAGAACTGGTTTCTAGCATCTCATGCTTTTGAAACTGATTTTTTTTTTAAAGCCAAACATGGAACTTTACATTTGTCTTTATTAATTTTCATCATGTTAGATTCAGCTAAATAGCCCTAGGTGCTTAGGATCATAAGTTTAGAGCAGTAAGGGACTTTAACAGTCATATAATTCAATAATATCCTCATTTTCAGATAAGGAAGGCCCAGAGATGATAAGCAATGATGTGAACATAAGTAAGTCATTTACCCTTTTTCAGATTCAGTTTTATCATTTATTAAATAGGAAGTTTGGACCAGATGACGTCTAAAGTTCTTTCTAGCTCTAAACGTATGGTAAGACCTTTCTCTGTCCTAGTTCATACAACTAGTAAATGAGAGCCCAAATGTGAGTTCTGGTCCTGTGACTCCCAGTTCATTCATCCTTTTACCACATCTTTGTTCTGGTCTGTTGAGATCTTCATCCTCATTTTGATCTTACATTTTAGCTACACTAATGTGTTAAATGGAAAATCATGCCTAGAAATGAAGTGATCAATTTTATTCTCAGAAGTCGAAGTAAAATGTTCTAATAGAATATCTACTTAATCTTTTGGATTTTTTTTCCCATCACTTAGACTATTAAGAGAAAAACCAACTCCAATCAATCAGTATGCTTTTATTAAGGGGCTACTACTAAGTTTCGGGTGTGTTCTACCTTTGTTGTCAAAGAAAACCATGTCATCAGTGAAATAACGACATGACTTGCACTTGACTTTGTTTTGCATGAGAAAGGGCTATGCAGGTCACCAGCTTCACTTCTCCTGCAGAACCATCTGTATCCAGTGACCAGATATTCATCAAGATGACTAGAGATGACCCATGATGAGGCAACTGGGCTTAAGTGACTTGCCCAAGATCACACAGCTAGTGAATGTCAAATATCTGAGGTGAGATTTGAACTGAGGTCCTTCTGACTCCTGCACTGATGCTCTATCCACTGTACCACTGAGCTGTCCCTTATGTTTCAGGTACTAGAGAAACTAAGACAAAAGTGAAATAGCCCTTATTCTAAAGGAATTTATATTCCACAGGGAGAAACAGTATGATTACATATAAACATATACACAATAAATACATGTAATTTTGGGGGAAGGGAGTTATTAGCTTTTTCTTTATCACTACAACATGACTCAAAGACTACAGCCTGTCAAAACTGCAAATTTTGAAATGTTAAGTAACAACGGCATTTTTTATTTTTGTTTCCCAGAATACTTTCATAGTACTTGAGTATCTCCCAAAGAGAATATTTAAGGATTTTTTTTAAAGCCATTTCATTTTCTTCATGTTGAGGCATCATGAAATCTGAAATGCCAAAGTGCATGGACAGATTTGGAAGGGAAAATATAAGGGAGAGATGCTCTTGATTTGAGATTATTGAAAAAATCTGTGAGAGATCATGGCCAAGCCAGACACAACTTGCTGTACTGTCACTAAGTAACCAAAGCTGAGTTAAAAAATACTTGGGAAATGAGAATACCATTCTGGTTTTTAAAAGAGTCCCCCTAATGAGCTGAAGAGAAAGTCAACCTATTGTTTAAAAAAAAGGGTTTTTCTTTTTTAGAATTTAATACAAAAAAATGTTTTGCTTATTCCCCACAAAAATGAAAAATCTTAAATTAGTTTCAGTCTTAAATAGTAGTTTGGATAATACACTGATGCATCCTGAAGGGGCCTGACAACAATACTCTTAGGGAAAAAAAAGATTGAATAATTCAGTTTTGAGTTTATGCAGTCTGTCTTCCAAGAAAGCTGAAAGTCATCCTGATTATAAGGATTATGAGAAACTAAAATCCATTACCAAAATTGTTTTCAAGTCTTACAAACTAAACAAAAGAAAAAAGGAAGTTCTTTCCTTCATCTTCTATCCACTCCTCTTTCTACTGCCTTCTCTTCTCTCGCCTCACACAATGTTTCCTCTTTTAATCTTTTCCCTTTCCTCTCCTTACCTTTTTTAAAATTCAAGTGTTACCTCTGATACCTCTGATTTGGGCAAGTCACTTAAGGTAAAGTCACATAAAGCATTTATTAAATGCTTACTTCATGCAGGGACTTTGCTAAGCACTGATAATACAAAGACAAGCAAAAAATAAATCAAGGAGCTTATAATCTAAGGGGAGAAGACAAGACTTGGAGACACATAAACAGGAGATGAAAAGATTGGAGGAGAAGATGTCCATGTACCAAACAGGTGTAAGGTAGAGAAGTCTTGAAAGTTAGGAGCAGAGAAAGGAGTAGAAGGAAGGAGGAGGCATGACTGGCTTTGGAACTTCCTCAAAAGGGTGTCCCAAGGAGCAGCTCATAAACTTCTATAGGAGGAAAAAAGTTTGAGGCTGGTGGGTCATGAAGAATTAAAGAGAATCAGAAGTGAAACTGGGAGAGGAGTGAAGTGACCTTTCTGGGTCTCATTTTTCCTATCTATAAAATGAGCAGATTGTCCTAGAGGGCCTTTGAGGTATTGCTGCACTTTAAATCTGGCATCTTATGACCCTTGGATCCTATATTATTTCTCCTCTTATTCAAATTACCAATTGCCAAGTTCAAACTTTTTCCCAAGGCTCATCCTTCTTTCACCTTTGATGCTATTGATTATTGTCTGCTTGATACCTTTTCTCTTCTGCTTACATTTTCATGATACTGTTCTCTTTTGGTTCTCCGATCTGTCTGATTATTCTTTTTCTGTCTCTTTTTACTAGAGAGAGGTCAAGTCATTTGTGCATGTTCCTGCTGAGGGCCAAGGTGGAGTGCGGTTGACAAGATAAGGATAGACCTTCAGGGAAACTGTTCTTTGAGACTGTGCTCATTATCATTCGGAATGGTTCTCCATGACCCCAGATGTTGTTGTCTACTTGAGACAAATGAGAGAATTACAGAAAACAAGGGATATGTAAAATAGATGCTCCTAGACTCATGTCTGATTAAATATATATTTAATCACTGGGACAGGAGACAAGCAGAATGTCATGTAGACTTGCAGTACCTTGTCTATATAAACCCTAACCCTTAGATCACTAAACGGAATTGGCCTATCTTTTCCCACCTCCCGTGACTCTTTTTTTCAACCACATTACCGAGCCATGTAGGGACGCGGGTCGTCCGCTACATGTTCCCCCAAGATTTTGTCTTATAGGTTTTTTTTCCCTCTACTGTTTCACTTGATAAAATCTGAAGTTTCTTTGGTTTCAATGATTATCCCTATGCAGATGACTCTCAGATCTATTTCTCCAGCCCTAACCTCTCTGCTCACACCCAGTCTCATGTGTCCAACTTTCTATTATATATTTCTAAGTTTTGTCTTACTCTGAACTTCTCTTTCCCCTCAAAACATCATCTTTTCCTAACTTTTCTATTGTCATTTATGGTACTATCATTCTTCCTTTTATCCAGCTTTATAAGCTAGGTTTCATCCTAGACACTTCACTCCCTTTCATTGTCCCCTACCCTTAGCCAGTCAGTTGACAAATCTTGAGATTTCTACCTTTATAACATCTTTCATACAGCATATGTTCTTATCACCTCTCCTCACTCCTAGATTATTGCAACAGATTGCCAGTTGGTCTCTCTACCTCAAGTTTCTTCCCAGTCCAATCCACCCTCAGCTCCACTGTCAAGTTGATCTTTCTAAAGCATAAAACTGATCACTTGATCCTCTATTTAATAAACTCCAGTGGCTCCAAGATGAAATTAACTTCAAGATGAAATCGAAAATTCTCTGTTAAATTTTAAAACCCTTTGAATGGTGTTCTTTTCATTTCTTTCCAGTCTTTTACCTTACTCTACTCCATGTACTATATGATCCAATGACATTTTTTTGAATCTAT
Source organism: Bettongia penicillata ogilbyi (assembly GCA_023548195.1). Taxonomy (NCBI): domain Eukaryota; kingdom Metazoa; phylum Chordata; class Mammalia; order Diprotodontia; family Potoroidae; genus Bettongia; species Bettongia penicillata. The sequence goes on along the minus strand of JAJHZJ010000049.1, from coordinate 24,495 downwards.
CCCTGAAGGAACATTTTCACTGACTCTTCCAGTGCCTAGAATGAAATTCCTTCTCATCATAGACTCTCAGCTTTCCTGTCTTCCTTCATATCTGAGCTAAAATCCTATTTTGTGCAAGAAACCTTTGTCAGTTTTCCTTATCTTAGTGCCTTCTGAGATTATGCTCTATCTATTTGGTGCATCTTGTTAATACATAGTGGTGTGCATGGAAACTTCTTGAGGTCAGGAATTATCTTTGGTCTTTTCTTATAACTCCAATGTTTAGCACAGTCACTAGCATGTATGCACTTAATGAATGATAGATATTTGGCAGACTGACAGGTTTGTGATGTCGCTTGCAATTCATGTTACTTTCCTAAGGTACTAATAGGTCAAGTGACTTGAACTACTTCACAAGACAGACACAAGACTTGAAACAAATATTCTTGATTCTTTTATATCCTCCTTCTTATCATAGTCACATAATTGCTAACATTATCTTTTATTATAGCGGGAGAGGAGAGTGTTTTTTTTTTTCCTAAGCATTTAGCTTTACTAATACTGATGTTAAAGTCCAGAGTAGGACTTTATATTTACCTAGATTTTTCAGGGGCAGGAGATTTTTTATTTTTTGGTAGAAATACTAATACAATGACTCAAAGATCGTGAAACCAGAAAGAGAGCTGAGGTTTCATTTCTACCTTTTTGTTTGATTCTACTACTTTAAATGGGGAGGGGGGGTTGGGGGGGGCATAATAACCATAATGAATATAAAGAAACCTTTTCTTGACTCTCACATCCATTATTTTTATATACTGGTTTAAGTCAAAGGCAGAAATTGACTTCTATTTTAAAAAGAAAGTGTGTTGATTTTAGCTAAGTAAGCTATTTTATTACTCAAATTACTCCAAATTTCAATGAGATCTTTTGGGATTTTGGCTGGAGCAGTGCTGGAATAGAATTATCTCACAATTGGTTGTGTTTCAGTTTATGTTCCAAGAAAGTAGGGATGAGTTTACTTTGGCAGATGGAAGAAAATGTCACTGATTTTTTTCCCTTTTTAAAGAAATGAGAAATTGGCAAATTGTCAAGGAATTTATTTGTTTATTTTTAGACTGCAAAGCAAACTTATTATCATTTGCTAGCTAGTGTTATGCTCTAGATATTAAAGAAGTGTGTGGAGAAAATTTGCATTCATTTATTTCTTTGGTTGACTGTATCTGAATCAGATGGTACATGCCAATTATTATTTTGAATTTTCAATTGTCCTTTCCATTCATCAATTGCTATACACAAAGGAAATTGATAAACAAGAAACAATCCTTTTTTTTTCAAAATGACCATGTTATTTTATGAAGAATAAGTGTGTTATATCTATTCAGTGCCTTCCCTCTAAATAAGTCAAGTCATATTGAATATACTAGTACTCCTAAATACTTTTAGCATAATCATTATTTATTCATTTATTCTATAAACATTTATTGATTGCCTACTGTGGGTCATGGAATAGCAAGATTTATGGTGTCATTTCAGTAGATGCTTGAGAACTATTGCCTCCTGTGGTGGTCTTTACAGAATTGACTGCAAACAAAAAAAAATATAAGCCCTAAAGAATTTTTCTTATTCCAAAATATTTCATCCTCTTTTTTTAGCAATGTTTGCCAATAACTGTTATAAACTCCTGGAAGTGGAAATCATAGCTCCTATAAATGTGGTAAGGAAAAGAAATATTCTTAACTTGTTTGTTACCTATATTTGATGAGACCCTGAACCTGTGGTACATGCTAATTTTAGGTCATATTTATATGTGGTCACTAGATAATTAATTGTCCCTTTTATGGCCATCATGAATGATCAATTTCTTCAATCCCATTAGCCGTATTAGTTAGGCAAATTAAGTCACTGAAAGTACTAGTCAGATTTTTTGGGAGTCAATTAAGCAAAACTAGTATTCGTTTAAGTTTTGAATTCTTCATGGTCCTCTTGGTGTTGTGGAGTCAAACTTAGATAGCTAAACACACATTTGAAAGTTTTTTGATAGGTTAGCCCTATATGGATCCCACTTGAAGTAGTGTTTTCAGATTTCTAGTTCTCTTAACAGTCTAGAAAAAAAGCTTTAAATGGCATAAATATTCAGTGAAGGATATTGGACTATTGGGCTCTATTTGAACAGTTCAAGGAAAGTGCAGATATTAGCACTAATTTTTCAAAGCATAATTCCTATGTTAATTGCTGGTTCTTTACTTAACAGTTTGAAAAAAATATTGCCTAAAGTATAAAATGATAAATAATTTTCTCTAATCTGAAACTAGCTAAAACTCTCACTGAGAAATGAAAGGAGAAAAAGAGCTATATGTGTGTGTATACACACACACAAATATATACACACGCATATATGCACACATATATACAAATGAGTATATTCATATGCGTTATGCTTGTATGTATACATACATCCCTATTTTAAACTGAATTTAAGTTCATTTTTACATGGTAGACCTAATTATTTTTTACTTTCACAAGTGATATTGATATAGATCACATCATAAGATTTCAACAACTGCAAAAGTTTAGGCTATGAGTTGACATTTTTCAAGGTGTATTTTCTCATTTCCTGTAGTGTGGTTTTTAGAAGCCAGTGATGTAATTCCCTGAGAAGTAAGCTAAAAATATTTTAGATCTGTTCTCTATGTTCAGATATGAGTCTAATGGTAACTATAAGTTGCTTTACTTGGGACAATATTTTCTCGAAATAGATATATTAGAAAAACTTTGATTTACTCTCAGAAAGCTTTGCTTTGGCTAATGGATTTGCCATTTTCTAGCTGTTCAAGCTTTATCAAATCACCTAAATTTGCTAAATCAAGTCATTAACAAATATTTATTAGGTGCTTAGTGTGTGCTAGCTACTTAAGAATATTTTGACTTGCCTTAACAACTTCATGTGAAGCATAAGTACTTTCATATATAAATGAGGATAATCTGTCCCTCCTACATTTTTTTGACCAGTAAGTAGAGAGATGATATTGTTACTTTGTAAAGTAAATGATAATGTTACTTTGCAAAACATGACTATATATGCAATTGAATTACACAATGAATATACATACGTCTGAATATACTATATATCTAAATATATACAAATGTGTATATATACGTATATTATATATATATATATATGTAGAGAGATTTGTGCATTTGTATATACATAAACACATATTTGTCATTCTTACTTTAACATATACTTCATTCCAAATATTTTGTCTTATTTGCTGCCAACAAACAGGAAATTTGCTGTAACAGGAAATAGTGAGGTGGTTTATCTTTTTTTCTGGGACACAATTCTACTTTCCTCTGTAAAATTTAACTATAGAAATGTCTCAAGACTGTACTTACTGCTTTATCACTGATTTCTAACACTAAAGGAAGATGTTAGCTTATTCACTTCATATTGAATTGATTTGTTTTACTTAGGTATGAAATGGATTTGTGATCTTAACTATATAGGTATTCTCCCTCTAGTAAAGGAGATTGCAACCATTCAATTTCCTATTGTATGTTGAAATTATTTTTCATGTGTATTCAATCTACTGAATGTATTCATTTATTCACATGGGATCTGCTGCTGCACTGTAAGGTCCTTGAGGGCAAAAATGATTTTCTTTTTTTCTTTTATATTTCCAGTCCCACCATGTAGGAGGCACTTAATATATTCTTGTTGATTAACTGTTTGATCATGGTACATGGGTACCTCAAACTGGAGAAGCGGGTCACTTGGGGAATGGCTGAACAAGTTGTGGTATATAATCATGATAGAATACTACTGGGCTATAAGAAATGATGAGCTCTATCATCTTAGGAAAACATGGATCGATTTGCATGAAATAACAAAGAACATATTGAGCAGAATAAATAAAACATGTACAGTAACAGCAATATCTTTTAAGAACAACTTTTAGCAACTAAGTCATTCTTTTATAAATACCCAAACTAACTGCAAAGGACCATCTAGAAAAAGAACTGATAGATAGAAGTATAAATAGAATGATTTTGCACACACACAAACACACATATTTCTGTCTAATGGTAGCCATCTCTTGGATTGGAGAGGAGGGAAGGAAAAAAGTTACAATAATTTTGTTATATTTTTCATTGGGATAGCAAGGTGTACACAATAGATTTGCAGTTTCATATGCAATCATCTTTTTTTCCTCTCTGTTGTACTATATTGTAGAAATGTTTGCTTTATTTTTTAAATTCAGAATAAAATAACATTTAAAACATCTCAGTGATCCTGTGGCATCATCAATGTGAATACTCCCTACAATAGTACAGACCACAACTAATCTATACCTTCTCATCCTGTTTGATTCTTATGCAATTATTTCTACAAACTCTACTCTATACTGGTCACCTTATTTTGGAACTTTTACACTCTGGAGATAAAGGTACAGAATTGAGGGATCCATGTCTTATCCCTTGCCCTTGCTACATGACCAGCAATCTTCTTTTTCAAACATAACATTTCATGGATGATATCAGTTATGTCACATCTTGTATGCAGTTCATCATTGATAATATGTTGCATTTTATTTCTTTTCACCATGAGTTTTTCTATTCCTTTTTGTATTATTTGTAGCTTGGAGTCATAGAGATCATAAGAAGAGACTATTCCATGAATTGTTCTAACAATGACAAAGGGATACTGATATTCTTATGAAGATTTGTATGCATGCATGTTTGTGTTAGGGTGGGTGTTTGTGTATGTTGGGGAGCCATTTGATATTATTAAAAGTCCAGATTGACAAACCCACATCCTTCCTACTATTTAACTCTAAGGTCACTTTATTATCTATTTTCAATCTGTCTAACATAGATATAATTTTTGAGGTAAGAGCACACTGACTGCCCAACTATACACCATAGTCTAGATAAGGAGTACTCTTTATTTAGTTAGTCTTTCTTATAGACACTACTAGTCTGATCAGTTTCAAGTACTCAAGTCTTGTTGAAAATATCTGGTAGTATTGTGGACAAAATGGAATCAACAAAATTTCATCTGCAATCTAGATAATTAGGATGACTTTACTATCAATAGCAAATTCTTTTTCTATTTGGACTCTGTAGAATATTATCCATGATAATATTGATCAACTTTGGGGAACTTAATTGTTTGTTGGGGGGAACATGATGCAAGAAGATAAAGAATTGAGGCACTAAAAGCTGACAGAATCAGAAAAGCTTTCAGGTAAGAGGTGAGACGAGCTCAGTTTTGAATGCAGTTAGGAATCCTGGGAGTGGAAACTGAGCATGAAGTATATTCCAGGTCTTCTGGTTTCACTGGACATTACTCCCCTTCCCACACTCTATAACAATACAAAACTGCCCTTCAATACTCTGTTCCACACACACACACACACACACTCACACACACACACTTACACACACACACATACACACACACATTTTAATGTCCTGTCTTTGTGATTTTGCACTGGCTGTTCTAGGCATATGGAATGTATTTGTTTACTATTAAGTCCCTCTTCTCCTTAAAGAAATTGTTCAAGAACCACTTTTTGAGTGATTCCCTGATTTTCCCAACTTCTAGATTCCTCCTAAGACTACCTGTCTTGTAACACACATACATGTATGTAATATATAATACATAACACACACATATACATACATAAAATAATTTTACATATATTCTGAGTATATTTTATAGATACTTATTGCCTCTCCAATAGCATGTAAACCCCATGATAATAGAGTTTATTTCATTCTTTCTAATTGTATGCTCAGTAACTAGTATGGTTACTGACATGTATTAGATGCCTATTAAATGCTTATTAATTAATAATCATGGATATTTTAAAGAGCATATTTAATAGTCAAATGAATCAGTAGTTATTGATGTGATCGTGATTTTTTTCTGCTTATATAATTTCTTTCCCTATTCAGCTCCCATCTTTACTTCAACTCACTTAAAATGGGATACCCTAAGGCTTTTTAAAACGTCACCTCAAGCTTTGGTCTCTCGGGTGATACAGTTTCTCTTCTTGACTTCATTTTCTTAAAAATTATTTCTAGTTTCTCATACAACAGATTGGAGGCTGAGGTATCATAGTATACTATAGTTAGAGGTGATTTTATTGATATAGATTATGAAAGTTGTTTGCTCTAAAAAAAAGCGGCAGATTTGTTTCATTTTTTATTTACTGGTTTTTCTCCAAGTTTTATCTATGAATGCTAAGGCTGTTGGCTTATTTGGGTCAGATGCCAAGTCTTTTCCAGGCTCATTTTTTTATTTCTACCGCAACTGGATATTTTATGATGTGATATAGCTGTAATCTTCTAGCAGACTACTCTGTAACATTTTGCAAATGATTTTATATTCTAACCTGTCTTGACCTTGGTTTTCATGTCTCTTTCCTTGGGGAGGAGATCAAAGGTTTGCTGACTAAAAGAGGTTCTGTGTTCTTTAAGGTCCTCTTCATTGTGCTGAATGCTTTAAATTGGTCAAAATTATACAAGAAACTTAGAAAACAAACTTATTGTTATAAGTATCATTTAGGTATTTCTGTTTTTTGTCATGAATAGCTTCATTAATTAGATTATCATGGTGATGAGATAATTGTCTTCAAAATTCCTTCCCAACTCTACCTTTTATCTATTTTGATGTTCATTTTGATGTTTGCCTTAACTAGCTAATAGCCTGTATGCGCTCACATAGCTGATTCAGAAATGTCTCACATTAAAAACTAGTTACATTTGGTCCAAGAACATACAGTTTATTTTTTTTGAGATCTCACTAGGAGAAATGTAGCAGTAGAGTCAGATTCATCATGGGCAGAAGAGACTGAGGAGGACAATGCAGACCTGGGCCATGAGTTGCCACTAGCCACAGCTACAATGATAAGCTGTAATACTTGGAGAAAAATCCGTGAGTACTGCTGGAGGATCAAGAAGGAATTTACGTCCATTATACTTGTGAAATGAGTGTTCTAGGTGAATTATTCCCTTGAGAGACTATTGTTTGAGGAACTAAGAAATGTCCACTGAAATGGAGGTGTTAGTGGCTTTCTTTCAGCAACAAATCAGATTGGCAACATTCCGTGGGTTGCACACAAATCTTTTGGGCTTCCAGATGTTCATTCTGGTGATGGATTCACTGTTGGTAATATGGCTGTTTTTGATATGATATGAGTGAAACCAGAAACCATAATGTTCCCAGATAGTTTCAGATGTTACATAAACTGTGATACCTGCTTTCTGAGAACCAACCTTAATAAAAGTGATGTCCAGCTTGTGTAAGAAAAGCTCACCAAAGTCATATTTAACCATATTCCTTTTGGGATGAGATCAAAAGGAATTATCCTAATGAATATCAAGGATTTAGAGGATGCTCTGGAGATGGAGGTGCATTGATCTCCTTGATAATTTCATGGAAGATGATGCCTAGGCTCTTTTTTTGATCATGACTTTCAGGTAGTCCCATAATTTTTAAATTGTCTCTCCTGGATCTATTTTCCAGGTCAGTTGTTTTTCCCATGAGATATTTCACATTCTCTTCCATTTTTTCGTTCTTTTGGTTTTGTTTGGTGATTTCTTGGTTTCTCATATAGTCATTAGACTCCATCTGTTCCATTCTAATTTTGAGAGAGCTATTAAATTCAGTGAGCTTTTGAGCCTCTTTTTCCATTTGGCTCATTTTGCTTTTGAAAGCATTCTTCTCCTCATTGGCTTTTTGAACCTCCTTTGCCAATTGGGTGAGCCTATTTTTCAAGGTGTTAATTTCCTCAGCATTTTTTTGGGTCTCCTTTACCAAGGTATTGACCTGTTTTTCATACTATTGTTGCATCTCTGACATTTCTCTTCCCAGTTTTTCCTCCACCTGTCTAACTTGCTTTTCAAAATCCTTTTTGAGCTCTTCCAGGGCCTGAGCCCACCCACCACCCCCCTGGGGTGTCTGGGGTACTGAGGCCCCACCCTCCACGTCTTTCCCTGATGGCAAGAATACGTCCTCATCTTCGTCAGATCCGAAGGTCGGGATCATTTGCATTTGTTGGAAAAAACTCTCTAAAGTCTTATTTTTCTTCCCTTTTCTAGGCATTTTCCCAGCCAGTTACTTGACTTCTGACATTCCTTTCCACCCCCGCCTGGATCTGCCCAGCTAGTGCTTGGCCTCTGAGATTTAAATGGGCTTTCCTCCTGCTGGCTGTCAATCAGTGAGCTTTAGTTCAGGTGCTGGGGTGGGGCCAGGGCTGCCTCCGAGACTGATCCCTCGGGGGCTTTATGCAGAGACTTTCAGGAATGGAACGGGTGGGGGCGGGGTGGGGGGCCCGCCTCCCAAATCCCGCTCCTTTGGGGGCTTTAAGCAGGAGCCTTCAGTAACAGAGCGGAGTGGGGGCAGGGCCGTCACCCAGGCTCAGCTCCGTCAGGTTTTATGCGGGAATCTTCCGTAATGAAGATCCTGCCTGCTGTTGGGGGATTCCTGAGTCTTGGGCCGCTGCCGCCTCAGCCGCCGCCCACACCTCTGCCTCCGCCACTTCCTGCCCCCGTCCCCGCCGCCGCCGCTTCCTCCCGAGGGGGCCTGAGTCACGGAGACGCCCCGCTTCCCCTCTCCTTCAGCCCGGCTTTCTTTCTCACTGACCTGTAGCTTCTGTGGGCGGAGGGACTTTCCCGGCAGCTGGAGCTTCCGTCTCTGAAGTCTGCTCGGATCAGCTTTTCTGCGGCCTCGGCCAGGGCAGCGCTGGGGGTCGGGTTTACTTTCCGGGGTGTGCCGGACCCTGGGGACGGGTCTTCAGGGCTCCCTGGAACGGAAATCTCTTCCACTCTGCTTATGCACACCTTGTATTCACCCAGAAGCTATGGGGGACTCTTTTTACATTAATTCTATGGGCTTTGGTTTCGGAGCTCGTAAACGTGTGTCCTTCTACTCCACCATCTTGGCTCCGCCCCCCATTGATCTCAATAAGAAGTCTATGCCTGGGTTGAAGACAAGGATCACTGTTAGGAATATGGGTGTATGCTACAAGTTGACCCAAATGAGGTCTTTTTTTTTAGGGCTAATAAAGAAAAAATTAAGAAGCATTTGAAAAAACAAAATTAATATAACTAGTATAAGGAGGGAAATAAATTATACACACATGCATATATACATATACAGTCCATATGTGTATGTCTATATGCATGCATATATATATATATGATATATACATGTATGTATCACATATCTCTGATAGGAATTAATGCAACAGATTCCCAGAGAATTGACACAAACATATGACAAAGGGACATTTCCCAATGTGGTCAAAGATACAAGTGAAGTTCTTAAAATCCTTGAGACTACTGATAACCATATGACAGATTCTTCCAAATCACTAATAAAAATTTAAGTAGTAGGAAATCTGTACTTTTTATATCTAATTCCTCCCCCCAAAAAATCTGAAATAGATAACAAGAGATGGGAAAAATCAATGTTTCCGGGGCTGCAAGAAGACAGGTACACTAATACACTATACATGGAGTTTTAGCTCAGTTGAAATATTTGGAAAGTAAGGAATTATGCAAAACGAATTGATTGAAATGATCATGTCTTGGATCCAGGTATCCCATTACAGGGTGGTCAAGGACAAAAAGAAAAATTCCATAAACTCCAATATATTAATAGCAGTACTTTTTCTTGGTAGCAAGTAATGTAGATCAATTGTAAATTTATCAATTAGGAAATGACTAAACAAATCACAGCACCTGAATGTAATGGGATATTACTCTACTCTACGACATGATGAGTATGAAGAACATGCAAGCATGAAAATATATGAGTAAATGTAGAGTGAATCATAATTAGTGAAATGAAATACCCAATAACTATAACAATATAAAGAGAAAAAAATTAAATTTAGCTTTGCTTTCCCTCTGTCATACATTTTCATCATCCCTATTGTCTCCTGAGTCAGTCGTTGTTACATGATACATATATCTATTGTCTAAAGAAAAAAGTAGCTAAGTTTGAAGAGGTTCGTCATCAAGAAGTTGTTCAACAGGCCATAGCCACCCATTAAGTACACCTATGGAGCTTTTGAATGACCAGCAATCTGTGTCAGTACAATCACTATGTACCTTATTGAAATCATGGAACTTTAGTAGTATTAACATTTATTTTTCATTTGTTCAGTTGTGTCTGACTCTTCATGACCCCAAGGACCATAGTACATCGGGTCCTTCTATTCTCTACTACCAAAGGCTGTCTAAGTTCATGTTTGTCATTCCTATGGCACTATTTATCAATCTCATCATCTTCTATCCTCTTTTCATTTTGTCTTCAATCTTTCCCAAGGTCAAGATCCTTTCCAAAAAGTCCTTTCTTCTCAATATGTGACCAAAGATTTTAAACTCTACCTTCAGTATTTGAACTTAGGGAATACTCTCATTAACCACTTTGAGTATTGAATGATTTGATCTCCTTTCTATATAAGGGTCTCTCAAAAGTCTTCTCTAGCAATAGAATTCAAAAGTGTCAATTTTACAGCAATTAACTTTCCTTATAGTTCAATTCTCATGTGAAGAGTGTGAAATAAAAAGAAGGTAAAAGCTGGACTTATGAAAAGTTACTGTGCTAGTCTTCTCGGATAACGCAGTATCTCAACAAAAGAAAGACACACGGGTCCACAAAAGCTTTTGAGAAATGACACTAGGGTTAAAAATTCTGCCTCTGATGACAAGTTGTTTTTCATGAAAAAACATTTTTGGTGCCTCCTGAATCATAGGAGAGAATGAGTCTGATGACTTTTGTGTAATTCTTCCTCACTTCAACTCATTTCAAGTCAAGTCCCATCAGGAAGTAAAAACAACAGCACCAAATACTTGTTGAATTGAAAATGTAGTGTTATGTGGTCTTATATTCCTTGTTGTTTCCTCCATATTGTGGCATTAGATAAGACAATAGAATTTTAGTCAAGAGAACCTGGATTCAAATCCCACCTGAGACACTTTCTAACCTATGGTCTTAGGCAAATTATTTAAAATTCATTTTTCCCTCAGTTTACTCATATGTAAAATGAGAGGATTAGACTTGATGATCTTTAAAGACTCTTTTAGCTCTAAATCTCTGACCCTTCAACTCTAAGTGTTCCAGAAAAAAAAAAGCAGTATCAATTTTAATCTGGGATTTCTTGAGTTCCTGAAACTTAATTTAATTTTATTAGCCAGAAAGAGTAATTTATCCATTGTTCAGGAAACTTTGCAAGATTTGCCGCAAACCTGTTTCAGGTGTTGATTAGAGCCTGAGATGGCATTGAGATTCTCACTAAGAACATTAGTCTTTGCTGAAATTTCTCTTTTCTTGGAAGCTTCTCTCTCTGCTTCAGTTTTCTCACCTGCAAAATGAGGGGTTTTATCTTGAAGGCTTCTGAGGTCCCTTTCAGATTTCTACAATTCTGAAATCCTAGTCATATGAATTTCATTCATATGACTGTATATTCAACTCCAGATTATTGGCAGAATCATTCATCAACATTTTGAACTGAAAAATTTACAAGAAGGTTGGTGAATTATTTAGCTTTCAAAAGATATTGTATATAAAACAGTTGCCCAAGTCATATATCTACAAATGTATTATGAATATTAGACTGTCACCACATCTCTGGTACTTCCTTCCCCATTTACTGATTCATCTGTCATTGTTAATAGCTTTTATTGTAGAAACACACACACACATACACATAAACACAAAGTAGAAAGTGCTCCTGAATACATTTTACTTCTTGAAAATCTTCAGATATGTTTCCATTATTATTTTAAATAATCAACCAGCAATATTCACTGATTTCTGGCTCAAAGAAGCAGCCTAATATTTTCTCTAGTATTGTGGAATTTGTGGCATGCAGATGACAAAATAAATTCTTCATTATTAAGAAACTCTGAAAAAAAGTCTGAAATTGACTTACCCTTATTGAAGACTGCTGTCATTTCCCTCTCATCGATTGTGTAGCCAGAGTTGAGAGATCTCCTTTGAGTTTACTTTTTAGTGCTCTATAATTGTTGTTCAGATGGTGGACATTTGCTGACTTAAAGAACTGTGAGCTTTGCAAACATGTGCCATCTTTTAAGTGGTGACAGATTTTCAATTCTATGAGAGTTGAAATTCACATTATCTACCAGTCAACTGAGTTCAGTAAGATTTCCATAACAAAGGCAGTAACCCTTACAAACAAGGAAAGAACACAAAAGCTATAGGAGAAATAAAATGTGTTTTTTTTGGTGGTGATTATTTTTTCTAACTTGTCATCATAGTTGTTTTAATAAGAGAGTAAGTAAAGAAAAATGAACTTTTGAAAGATCTGGAATGTTCATTTGGGTAAGTACAACCCCTTGCCCCTGCAAAATTCTTTATATTGTTCAAATTACTAGGTACAATTGTTAGATTGGTTTATTGGCTTGTACCAACAGACTCCCCTCACCTCCTGAATGCCCTCTTTCCTTATCAGTCTCTTAGAATGCCAAGTTCAAGTCCTTCTCACCTTTACCTGGTTATCACAGCCACCTGATTGATCTTCTTGGTTCCAATATAAGCTTCCTAAAAAACCTTCAACCATATCACTCCCTTACTCAGCAAACTTTACACTGTTGTTATTGTTCAGTCATTTCACTTATGTTCTACTCTATTTGGGATTTTCTTGGCAAAAATACTGAAGTGATTTGCTATTTCCTTTTTCAGCTCATTTTACAGGTGAGGAACTGAAGCAAACAGTGACTTGCACAGGGTTACATAGCTAGTAAGTGTTCAGCCAGATTTGAATTCAGGAAGATCAACCTTCCTGACTTCAGGTCTGGCTCTCTATCTACCAAGCCACCTACTTGCCCTTTACCTCCCTAGTACCTCTAAAATCCAACGTAAGGTCCTCTTTTGGGTGTTCAAGATATCACTGATAACTAGAGATTTCTAAACCTCCCACCTACGGTTCCTGACTCATTACACATTACTGCTTTTCCCGCACTCCATTCTCTAGCTAAACTGGCCTGCCTGCTGCTTCATACACATGACATGCCATCTCTTATCTCTGGCTCTTTGCACTGGCTCTTCCTTATGCTTGTAATTAATGAGTGACCCTCATCTAGACTTCCGCAATTCCCTATTTTCTTTAAAAACTCAGCTCAAGTGGCAATTTTTATATGAGGCTTGTTCTATTACTCTACAGCTGCTAGTCCCCCCTACTCCCATTATACTGTACTTATTTTACATATACTTATAAAGACATAGGTAATCTTCATTGATAGATGAGTTAATGGAATACAGATACTTTTTTTTCATTTTCTTATCCTTTTATCCAAATTATTTGGCACAGAGGAAGTGTCTAATAAATGACTGTTAATTGTTTGATTGACAGTTATCTAGTCATCTTCTGGTAAGGTATCCAATAGATTGGTCAGTCAGTCAACAAACATTTATTGAGTGCCTACTCTATGTCAGGCACAATTCTAAAGAATAGGAATGCAAAGAAAGGAAAAAGGCATACACTTTTCTCAAGGAGCTCACATTCTAATATGATTCATGGAGAAAGAAGAAGAAGAAGAAGAAGAAGAAGAAGAAGAAGAAGAAGAAGAAGAAGAAGAAGAAGAAGAAGAAGAAGAAGAAGAAGAAGAAGAAGAAGAAGAAGAAGAAGAGGAAGAGGAAGAGGAAGAGGAAGAAGAAGAAGGAGAAGAAGGAGAAGAAGGAGAAGAAGGAGAAGAAGAAGAAGAAGAAGAAGAAGAAGAAGAAGAGGAAGAGGAAGAAGAAGAAGAAGAAGAGGAAGAGGAAGAGGAAGAGGAAGAGGAAGAGGAAGAGGAAGAGGAAGAGGAAGAAGAAGAAGGAGAAGAAGGAGAAGGAGAAGAAGAAGAAGAAGTGGAAGAAGAAGAGGAAGAAGAAGAGGAAGAAGAAGAGGAAGAAGAAGAGGAAGAAGAGGAAGAGGAAGAAGAAGAGGGAGAAGAAGAGGAAGAAACTGGTTTGGCACAACACTGTATCTTCTATTATTGTTTTCCAATCCATGTTTGAATTCTCAAAGGAGATTTATACTCCTGCTAAAGTTTCTTAGCCTTTAAACAGAAAATGAATAGATATAATGAAAGTCATTAAGGCAAATTGGATAAAGTGACTGTGAAATCATAGTATCATCATTCAAAAATGGGTTGGATTTGGCCTTATGCTTTTGCTTGCTGACCCCTGCACTAGTGGAATAGTTGAATTCTAGGTCACATTTTGTCCCTCTTAGCTCCCAATGACTTCACCAAAAATACTTATTTTCCATTGTCTTTGAAAATGAAGGGGAAAAAAAAATCTCCCCCTGCATCCTTCATTTTCAGAATTAAGCTTTTGGCTTCAATCATTGCTATTTTCTTTGCACAAAAGAATTCTTTGTGTATTGGCATGTTAGGAAGTGATGAGAGTAATAGGAGCATTAGTGATTTACATTTAACAATTGCATTTACTACAGATTGAATGGGCAGGCCATAGTCACACTACAGATGTTCTTTGTATTGACTAGACATTAAGTCAATGTAGGTTGAATTTTCATATATAAACATTCAGTTTTTCCTTGGAATGGTGTCAGGTAAATAAGACCACATGGATCCCATTTTCCAAAGACTGCTATTTGGAAAATCCCTCTAAAGAACAAATGCCCAGAACCCTGATCACTTTCCATTTTGAGATACTATAAAGCTGTAAGTATTTCCATAGTCTGAAATTGCTTTATACAGCTCAATAGGATTTAAAATTAATGCTGCTCCTCACATTTGTTTTTATAAGCACCTGAATATGGCACCTAGTCAAGTGGCACTTTAGCATGCTGGTCAAGACATCTTGCTTTAATTTAGAATGTGTATCATTCAAGAAAACACAATTTATATTATCAAGCCACACGGCAGAAATGTACCAACAAAATTCAGTCACGCAGGAAAGCCCCATTGCTGGTAAAATTCAAAGGCAATCAGAGACAGTAAGATATAGATCATAAAACAGTTCATTTGGAAATGATTCATTTTCCTCCAAGTGCTATTTATTAGACAAGAAAAGGTCTAGGAAATAAAAAAAAGTAAAATCTGTCAATAAGCAACTCCCTTAGCAAAGTAATTTTTTTTTTTTTAACATGGAAAGCATTGCACTAATTTTCCCTTTGCGAATAGTGCCATAATTCTCCTCAGTCACTGGATCAAACATTTACCTGAGCAAAACTCAAAGTGCTCATTATTTAATATGATTTGACCTTCTTTTTCTTTATGGAAAGACTATTTTTTTTCCTCCCAACTAACTCTTCTGTGGTTTTTAAGAAATAGCTAATTGACATTCACGTTTGTTTTTGAGAGCTTAATATCGAGTTGAAGTTATAAACTATTGTTGTTTATATTTTATAATAAATCTGTTATTATTATCTCTGAAACATGATTGTGGCTCAATATATATTTTATTACTTTCAATGATATCATTGCTTCTAAATATGGTAGTGATAATTCTTTCAGTATTGATGGGATCGATGATAGCAGTTATAATTGAGATCAACAATACAAAACTGTTCTAAAAAAGAGAAGCTGTTCTCTGATGATATGATTCTTTGTCACATGTAGAATGAATGATTTGAATGAATGAATGAATTAGCTAGGAGCAATAGGTAGAAGTTACAAAGAGGCAAAGTTTAGCTTGTGATAAGAAAGAACAACTATGTTCAACTAGATCTATTCATGAACAGAACAAACTGTTTAGGGAGATAATGCACTTCTCCCTTGTCCTAGAAATGTGATTAAATATTCCAGACATTAGAAATAAAAATTCTAATTAAAAAGTGTTCAGTCTTCTAATAAATTTGGTTCTGAGAAACTTTGAATATAAGAAGTGGAGGAATGGGGGAGGGGGAGGAAGTGAGGGTTATGTTTAATGGAAACATGGTTGTTATGGTAGGATGGAGTTCATGTCCTTGGAAAAAAACTGGTGATGTCTATGTAAGGACACAATTCTTTGAAAGAAGATTCCAGTACCTACCTTTGTAGGTTCATGCTTCCCAGGGGGTATAGAGTAGGGATTATGGGAGAAGATGTTTCTTTTGGTGAATCCCCCAGTTCCAGAGTGAGTCTGAAGCAGGCCATTATTTCATCCACAGCAAACAAAAGTTTTACTCAACAGCTGAAAAGGACAAGTGATTGAATCTGGGAGAGTATCAGGAAGGATGGAGTGCTGGAATGAAATGATCAGGTTCATGTGGTGCTTGATGCTAACTTTTTACAATTCATAGTGGATCCCTCAATGGAAAAATGTGAATATAAAACAGGAGCAGGACTACTGAGAGAATGACATTTCCTGCATAGTTATTGATCCAAAATAGTTATTGATCTCTGTTATGAGACTTCCCTGATCTCATGACAGATATGAGAGAATTGCTTTGGGTTGCTATCCACTTAGTGTCTCCTGTTCCATGAACCAGAGCCTTTTCTGCCGATGAGTCCCAGGGAGAAGGTGAAGCATGAGGAATCCTTGCCCTATGAGAAGCCTCTGAGGGTCTGATCTCTTTTTCTTTTTTGGGGAACTGGTTAGATACTTTTACTCCCCCTACCCCACCCCCAACTTTGCTACTACAAAGCACAGTCTCTCCCAATGATTTCATTCTTTTTCCCCAGTAAGCTCTTCCTGGGGAAGAGTTGTACAAGGTTCATTCGTCCTTATTTTGGAAACAATGTAGAGATGTTAACCATTTTTATGTTAGAGTAATCAGTGTGCTACAGTGGGCTTTCTTTTGCCATTGGGCATGCCGGGACCCACTCCTCTACCACCTGATTTCTGCTGTTATTGGGAGCCCATTTGCTATCTGTTCCTGTGTCCATTGATATTGGGGATGTCATTGTGAGAGCCCTGAGCTGGTCTCTCTATATCACACCTCACATTTTCCCTTTTTGAAAGGTTCTTTTGTGTCTGGGCAGCCAGTGGCCTCCTAGGTGAGGCAGGAGAGGTCTGGACATTGCTACTGCTTGGTGCTTCATCGCATTGCCCTATGCTGGGGAAAGAGGTAAAATAAGAGTGCAAGCAGTAGTTACTTCTGCAGGAGACAGTGAAATATTTCTAGGGTCTGTGTTCTGTGCCCTTCAGAAGTCCTTCTTTGGAATCTCCAATGGTAGTGAATTATGATTCACAGTTCACAGTTCAGAATTGAGAGCAGAAACTTTTAAAATGATGCAACATCCCTTACTTATCCTTAGATAATTAAATCCATATCCTCAATTCCAGAAATGTCTCTGAGCACATGGGAGAATTTAACATTTTCTTCCAAATGCCCCCTCACCCGCCTTTGTCTTATACCAAAGAATCGTAACAAAATTCTTGTGGTGAAACTGTGCTTTGTTTCTCAAATTCCAAATTAAGAACAAACAAATAAAGCTCAGAGATTTTCCTCAGCACAATTGTTAGAAAATATTAAAATTCCAGGGACTTTCCATGGTTTGCATTGTCTCACTTTTGGCATCCCTCATGCCACCCCCTCAGAGATTGCCTTATACAATTATAGGACTGGGGATGACTACTGGTTCATTTACATGGTCATTACCAAAAATCAATTCAAAAGTGGTTTACATGAATATGAATCCCTTAAAGCTGAGAGGGACTAATACTGTTATGCTATAAGAAACAGCGAACAGGTGGTCTTCAGAAAATCCTAGAAAGAATTATATGATGCTGAGTGAAGTGAGCAGAACCAGGAGGACATTGTACACAGTAACAGCCACGGTGTGTGAGGACTGACTCTGATAGACTTAGCCCTTCTCAACAATGCAAGAACTTAAAACAATTCCAAAAGACTTATGATGGCAAATGCCATCCACATCCAGAGCAAGAACCATAGAGTCTGAAAACAGAGCAAAGTAAAAAAAGTCCATTTTCTTTTTTTGTTTTGTTTTGTTTTGTTTTCTTCCTTATGGTTCCTCTCACTCATTCTAATTACACAACATGACTAACATGAAAACATGTTTAATAGGAATGTATATGTAGAGACTATATCAGATTGCACACCATCTTGGGGTAGGGGAAGGAGGGTGAGGGAGAAAATTTAAAACTTACAGAAGTATATGTTGAAAATTAAAAGTAAATTTAATTATAAAAAAAAGTTGAGAGGGACTTGTTGATGCTGCTGTTGAGGCAATTGGGTGATCATGGGCATTAGCAATACAAAGACATCCAGCTGCAATAAGGTCTAAAAAATATACCTAATTCTGAAATTATCTTTTTTTGTGATAGGAAAATCTACTACCAAAAAAATAATCAATCACACCACCCTGCTTTGTAGGTGAACTGAGTTTTGAAGAGATTCTTCTAGTACAAATTGGAGGAGGGTTTTGTTATCAAATGTGAAAGCCCAACAAAGCTAGAGGGCCCAGAATACCATTTACCACAATGATCTTCAAGATTCATTTCTTAAGACCTTAAAGCATATTTACATTATTTTTTTCCTTTGAAATTGCCATAAGCAGTTTATGCTCTTATCTTTTGGGAGTGGGGAGTATAAAGAACCAGCTTTTTTCCTCTTTAAATTTATTATTGGTTTATTTTTTCACAAATTAAAAAAATAACTTCCAAATTGTCTACTCTCTCCAGCCTCTCCCTCACCCATTGAAAAGGCAAGCAAAATGCAAATATACATGTGAAATCATGCAAAACATTTCTATATTAGCAGTAGTGCCAAAAAATAAGCCAATATAAAGCAAAAATAATTATTTTACAATTTGTACTTAAGAGTTCATCAGTTCTTTCTCAGGAGGGGAACAGTATTTTTCATCATGAATCTTCAGAACTGTCTTGGATCATTGTACTGATTAGAGCAACTATATAAACATCATCATTACAATACTACTATTTTCCTGGTTCTCACTTCACATCAGTTATAGAAGTCTTCAGAGGTTTTTCTAAAACATCTATCTCATCATTTCTTGTAGTACAATAGTATTCGATCACAATCATATACCACAATTTGTTTAGCCATTCTCCAGTTGATAGTGACCTCCTCAACTTCCAATTTTTTGCTATCACAAAAATAGCTACTTTAAAAATTTTTGTACAAATAAGTCCTTTTCCTTTTTCTTTAATCTCTTAGCGATACACATCTAGTAGAGATATTTCTGGACCAAAGGGTGTGCACAGTTCTGTTATCCTCAGGACAGAAGTTCTAAGTTGTTCTCCAAAATGCTTTGGACTGGGGAAAATCAATTTTAGAGTCATCAACAAAAACTCAGAAGCATAAAATGTCTCCCTTTCCTCTATATGGATCATTTCCTGCTTTCGCATTACATTCCAATCTGGGCCTTATTCAGATAGTCTCCTGCTAGTTCAGATTCAATACTAGAACAAAATGAGACACTTTTAAGTCATCAAGCAACTTAGCCATAGCAGGATGAGGATATTAATAATATTAAGGAGACTCTAATTGATTCGACCGAGTCAAAACTGAACTACCAACCAAAGCTTTAATTTCTACTGGAATTTGAAGTTTTCAGCTACTGAGGAAATGACATCAATAGTCCTAAGCCTTTTTCCTTCTGAGCCAACCAGTTGTGGAAGAAGATCTCAATAATTTTTAAGGAAAAAATGAGCCTAGCTTGCATGAATGGTGGGTGGAAGACTTAGGATTTTGTTATCTATCACATGCTATCCTTTGCCCCCCACCAAGACAGATAAAATTATCCCAAAAGGATTGAATCAGACTTAAGTATAGACTTAGCTTTTTCAAAAGGTATATTATATTTTCAGTGTTCTTCTGCTTTATAATGTGATCTACTGTACCTGAAACTCCTATAAGGTGGGTTACACTTTTCATTCAACATGTAGATATAAAATTCATAAAGTATAAATGCTAATTGAATCTATAAGTTAATGATCTCATTCACAATAACATTTAATTAGGAGATTAATCAGTAGCTGTAAATAACTCATTGGGTCCTTCCTTATTTTACCCCCAATGAAATGGTTTGCTCTTTCCATTGTGGCAAGTAGAACAAAGGGATAAAGTAAGGGTAAAAAACTTCCCAAATCTAACAATTTCTTTCGGTTCTTTTTTTTTTTTAATTTTCAAGTGGATTAGGGCATGTACAAGCTGTTCCTGGAAATATTTTTATGAGGTTCATGTGTTTATCCAGTTCTGCTTCTTAAAACTTCATTCTTTCTTTCATTTATTCATCTATCTATTCATAATAACTAGTATTTATAGAATACTTTACAGTTTTGAAACCATTTTATAAGTATTATGTTTCTTCTTTCTTTCTTTTTTTTTTTTGAGAGGGGAAGGCAATTGAGTTTAAGTGACTTGACCAAGGACATACACACAGTTAGTAAGTGTCAAGGGTCTGAGGCCGGATTTGAGATCAGCTTCTTCTGACTCCAAAGCTGGTGCTCTATTTGCTGTGAAACCTAGCTGCCCCCCTCTCTCTCTACACACACAGACACACATACACACACAGACACACACACACTTATGTATATATGTATATACTATACTATATATGTATGTATGTATATATCTGTATATATATATATATATATATATATATATATATATATATATTTTCTTTATAGCAAATCTGGCAGTAGGTGGTATTATTATCCTCACTTTACAAATGAGGAAACTAAGACTGACAGAGGTCAAGTGACTTATTCAGGGTCATAAAGTTATGAAGTGTTTGAATACAGATTTGAAATCAGGTAATCCTGATTCTAGATCCGGTGCTCTCTGCCCTGCCCTGTGCATGTCTCATTCATTCATTCATTCATTCATTCATTCATTCATTCATTCATTCATTCATCCACAGAATAATAAAATTTTCGAGTAGACGGAGCCCTACATTTCCACTTAGCTCAAACAATCCCTGAACCATCAACTCCTTCATTAGATAAATGCCAAATGTTAATTTAGCCTTCATTTGAAGACGTTTACTGAATAAGGAACACTTCACCTTTTCAAACAGACACTCCTACTTCAATTGTGGATAGCTCTAAGTGTGTTATGAAGGTTTCTTCATTACATAAATTCTAATCTTGCATCTTTAAACCATTATTCCTCACTTATTCATTCATTGATTCACTTAGCCAGCTAACATTTTATTAAGGTGCTTTCTGTGTGCAAAGTTCTGTACATGATACAGAAAGAAATATAAATATCAATAAAAATAGAACTATTAGTGTGGTAGAAAGTGTACTAGATTTAGAATATGGTGGTCTGCTAGAGTCACTTCTCTCTGTGCTTCATCTGTAAAAAGACGATAGCCTCAAATATCCCTGGAGATTGAGAATTCTTTGAGGGCAACGACTACCTTAGGTCATTTCTCCAGTTTCCAATACATTGTCTGGCAGGCTTCTTGTTCAATCATTTCGGTGGTTTCTAGCTCTTAGTGATCCCATTTGAGATTTTCTTGGCAAAGATACAGGAGTAGTTTGTCATTTTATTTTCCAGCTCTTTTTACAGAAGAGGAAACTGAGGTAAACAGGGTTAAGTGACATACCTGGTATCACACAGTAACTTTCTGAAGCTATGTAGTCTCCCTGACTCCAGGTCCATGACTATATCCATTGTGCCGCATAGCTGTCCCTGGCATGTACTAGGTCCTTAATAAAAGTTTATTGGCTTTGACTCCCTTGAAGCTATAAAATTATAATCTAAAACAAAAACTTTGGACCATCGATTTTGAGCTGGAAGGATTCTTAGGGATCATTTGAACCAATTCTCTCATATTACAAATGAAAAAAACTGAAGCTTGAGGAGGATAATTTTTTTTTCCTGAAATTTGTCTGAGCAGTATATACTGACCCATAATTTTTAAATGTGGCAGTGAATTACTTCTGGAGATCAGTTTGGAATTATGCCTAAAAGGTTACTAAATTTTATATATTCTTTGATTCAGTAAAACTTTTACTATAGCTTATGCAAATGAAGGAAAGAGGAAAAAGGAGCTATTTGTTTTAAGAAAAAAATGGGTATTTATAGCTGCCCTTTTCATGGTGACTAAAAACTAGAAACTTAAGGGGTATACCACTATTGTGGAATGACCAAAAAATTGTGGTATTGTATGATGGAAAGTTATTGTGCTATAAGAAATGATGAAATTGATACTACAGAGGAACTGAGAAGAACTCTATGGATTGGTGCAGAACAATGTGAGGAGAATTACAACGATTTATATAATGACAATATTATAGAGAAAAACAAAGTTGAAATTTGAAAATTGGAAATTGAATATTCAAAGAAAGAAATAAGGGTAGTATGGGACACCAATGAAGACAAATTCAGTTGAAGGAAATATTCAAAGGGGGTAGAGGATTAATAAAAAATAAAAATGGTAATTGAGAGAATTTGAAACTGGATATAATCTTTTTTAACCTCCTTGATTTGGAGATGGGGAAGCAATCTCAGGGAGGTTAAATGATTTGCCCAAATTCAGAGAGGAAACCTGACTCCAAATCTAGCACTCAGGCCCCTATATCACAGCTGCCCCATTGAAATAATAGAACAAAATAAGTTAGGATTTTATAAATCCCAAATTCATAAATTGTAAAATTGCACATTATGTTAATAAAAGACAAATTAATGCATGCATCTTTACAATTTGTAAACAATAATTTATGAACTAGATTTCAATTAATGCCTGCTAAATATTCCTTGCTCATTTCATTAAATAAAATTGAATCCCTGGTAGAAAAAAGAATCTTTTCCATTAAATCCACAAGACAAAACACATACAAGTACAGATAGTTAAACAAATAAAAAATCTTCACTAGTTTTATTTCCTATTAAGGGATACTAATAAATAATGGGCTTTTTTTTGCAAACTTTTTGGCCCTGAGTTATTTTGGGCATCAGACCCACAATGAATAGTAGAGAAAATGCAAATAAAAATACTTTTAGTCAAAAGTAGAAATTCAAAACACTGAATATATTGTTTCCGGAATAAAACATAGTTTTAGAATTGGAAATTGCAAAGCTATGATAACTATTTATAATTAAAGCGGCTTCTTACAATAAACTATTGCTTCTTTACATAGGTACCTGGTTGAGTATTTTAACACAATTGACCCATACATGAATTTGTGAGTTGACCTGCTTGATCTCCCCTTTTCCAACTAAATTGATTGGTTATATAACTAAAGTGACACATTTTACTGTTGGAAGGACATTTTATAGACATGTTTTTTTCTATGAAAGTGAGGGTAGGGGACAAAAGAGAGGTTTGAGGCAGATTGTGAAAGGGCTATATCCTAAATTAAAAATGATTGTGTCAATAAAAAATAAAATAGAATAAAACAACATAAGGATGTTAGTCAATCTGTTAAGTAATATGGAGAGAAAGTCATTTATTGGATTAATTTTAAAGATTTTCTATTAAATATAGAATCATCAATAGCAAAATCTATCAAATAGAACCATCTATGGTAGTTTTTGTAACATTGAAAAAAAAATATTTGTACCATTTCTTGAGAAGGAAAATTTTCATGACAATTGTAGCATAACAAGTTTTGCATTTTCTATAAAACTGTTACTGTGATACTTAAAAAAAAAAAGTTTGGTCCTTAGAATGGGAAACGAAAAATTCAAATACATTTTTAAATAGTTGGGTTTTTTTTTGGTTGTTAGTGATCAATTCATACTTTGACAATTCATGTGATCAGTTGATCAACTCTAAAAATATTTCTAAAAATCTGAATAAAGAAAAAAGTCATTATCTGCGTATCGATGCATGCAAGTAGATATATTTAAAGATACAGTAACACCTAATCTCTATGCATGCATTCAAACATGTCACAATCTCAACCATGTTGGAATTCTATGAATGCTGTCCTAAAGCCTGAAAATAACAGCAACAAAAAGTTTCCAAGCAGATGAAGTAACTCGCAGAAATCTCATATGCTTTACTCAATAGGAAGGATTCAGAATCAATGAACTTAAAAACAATCAGTCTATTTTACACGCACCTTCTGAAAATGTTGGTTATCTAATTTAAAAAGTAATTAGACAAAGATAACTATAGACTACCTATTTCTTAGGTCCTGATTAGAGACAAAGAATTAGAAAGCAAAGACCACACAGCTAGAGATAGATTACAGTGATTAGGGAAAGCAAGCAACCCGGTCTGGCAGAAAAAACAAAACAAAACAAACACAACAAAACGTGGAAGTGGGAGTAAGGAGAGCTGGGTTTTAAATCCCAGATCTTCATTGTGTAATCTTAGGCAAAAAAAGAAACTTAAGTTCCTCATCTGAGAGTAAGGAGGATGGATAAGATAGCGTCTGAGATCCTAGTCTGGAAGGTCTATATCTCTTTGACTGCCTGGTGTCAACAAGAAAATGAATTATACTGGCACTTAAAGTATGAATTAATAATTTTATACATCTTAGTCAATCCTGAAGAAATCGCTATATAATAAAATCTTTAACAAAGTAATTAAACCATGAATAAATGGTCAAATCAACATTGTTTATTTTAAAAGACAAAGAAGCATTCATCCTTTTCAAGAGAGAGA
>JAJHZJ010000480.1:3159016-3329016 GCA_023548195.1 Bettongia penicillata ogilbyi | reverse complement strand
CCCAAGGGGAGTAAAGGAAGAGCATGGGGAGAATGGGGTGGGTATACCTGAAGGATGGGGATAGGGATGAGAGAGGAAGGAACAGTGCCCAGGGAAGAGAGCTTCGACCTAGGCAGACAACATTCTGATTGGAGTCAAAGGCAGGAGATTTTTCCATCTTCCACTCTAAGAATAGTAATGTTGATTTGATTATCAGTCCATGAGCAAGAGGTAGAATGGGAACTGGGAATTCAAGGTTGGCACAAGGTAAATGAAACTTCCTTGGTCCTTCCTCATGGTCAAGGCGTCACTCACTGGGTGAGTAGGATAAAAAATTTGTCATCAGGTGGCCAGTCTAAGGTGGTTGATAGATATAGTCCACTAGACCTGGACTCAGAAGACCTTAGTTCAGATGTGAATGCTAGCTAGATGGGTGGCCCTGAGCAAATCCCTTAATCTCCATCTGCCTCAGTTTCCTCATCTATAAAATGGAAATAATAGTGCCACCTTCCTTACAGGATTGTGAGGATTAAATGAAATAATATTTGTAAAGCACTTTGCAAACCCTAAAGGGCTCTATTAATGTTAGCTATTGTTGTTCTGAGCTTCTCTATATTAAGCTAGGCTGGTTCTTAGATGGCACACAGGCCATTTGTCCCAGGAACCACACTAAAAGTCTTTCCAGTTTATGAGGATCTGCTAGAGGATGTACTTGTTCCTCGGTCTAGCCTTTGACAATCCAACATCACCTTTTTACCATGATGAGATATCAGAGGAAGATTTTTGTGTGATTTGAACATGTGAAGGGACTATTCCTGCATGCCACTTAAATCACTGCGCCATTGAAGTAAACTTGGACCATAGTTTTCCTAGCATGTGTTGTCTCTCTAGCAGTGATTAAAGAACTCCAGAAGGTTTTTAATGAAGTCAAGCTGCTCCCTGAAGTGATTTTAATTCCTCTTCTGAGGCTCCTCCTTTGCTATTAATTCTACTATTCAGTTCTCTGGATAAGAGACTGGCCACAATTTTGAATAAATCCAAACTGTGGTAAAATGCAAAATGTTGTCCACAAATTATTGCATTTCCAAATATGAGCTAATCTAGATTTGAACCTAAATTTCTTCCTTGTCCCTGGAAAGTTCTATTCTGAAGGACCTGAATTTTGGGGGTTCCAAGAATGACAACTTAAAGAAAAACTTGTACTTTTCTGAAAAATTATTGGGCAAATCTATGGAACAAGCTCAGGGGGAGAAAGCTTTTGAGTTAAAAAATAAAACAAAACCCTCTTAAAGTACCCTAACCTTTCTCTCAGTCTCTATGTAAGAAGCACAGAATAATCCAATCAGGTAGCATTCCTTCCACAATTTTTACTTAAAGCTAGGTGGCATATTGGTAAGAACTCTGGACTTGGAGTCAGGAGAATTTGAGTTCAAATTCTGCTTCAGACATAAACTAGCTGTGTGACCCTGAGTAAGCCACCTAATCTGTCTCAGTTTCCACATCTGTATAAAGGGAATAATAACATCGCCTACTTCATAAGGCTGTTATGAGAAGCAAACGAGACAACATGCATAACATGCTTTGTAAACTTAAAATTCTATTATTACCATTTATTACTTTATAAACACATTTGAGCAATGGTGGGCCTCCCCTCAACTTCACAGAGTGTGAGGGCAAGCAAAAGAGGATCTTTTGCTGTTTTTGTTCATACCAAGGAGTATAATGCCTCTGAATAGTGTGATTAAGGAGGATCTGTAGGAAAGATTTGTAGGAAAGTCTTAATGAGGCACTGGTTCTCAAGAGATGTGATGCCCTCTGGCTCTAAAAAGTAAAGATTCTGATGTGCAATTTTACCTTGGGGCTTAGTTTTTGCAAGGTTTGTGTGCCAGATGAGAGACTCTGGGAAGCCACTAAGCAGGCCCCTGGCTTTGAAAACCCAGATGTTGGTGCTTCCTTCTCTGATAACTATGCTCAGACAGTTGAACCTGTCTGTTGATTTATGATATATGTATTGATTATGGTCAGACAGAGGAAGTCATATCTTACTTATCTTATATCACATCATACAGATTTCTCTGTATTTTCTCTGACGTTCAGGGTGCTGACTCCCCTGAACTAGTTGAATGATATATGTGTTTGATTAAAGGAATGATATATGTGCTTGATTAAAGTGATTGTTAATCCCTCAAAGTTGCCTTTCCTTTTATGAATACAGATCTAAGAACCTGTGATAGCAGCCCTGCCCCCATGTATGTTAGGGTGCCACAGGGCTATACAAGTAACTGGTTTGTTAAATATTTTTCCGTTTAAATAAAGAGTTTCTTGTCTAGTATTCTTAGGTTCTACTCTGTGATCCAAGCACTTTTTGATAAATCTTGATGACCTAATAGTTGAGAATAGAAGTATGCAAGAGACGAGAGGGAGAGTTATGACCAGTTTTACCTAAGGAAGACTCTAAGTTGATTTGCTGGATACCTTCACATTCTCACACAAGTTTTTTTGTGTTGTTTGAGGTGACTGTGGAAACCTCACATTTTAAGCAAGGGAGAAAAAACACCGAAGAATATGCAGATTTTCATTTCTTTTGGTTATTATTCCTATTGTGTCATCCAGAGATTTCCAGGAGTGAAAGCCAAATAGTTGAGGTATTATTCACTCTTCTAAGTGTCCATCTCAGTCAAAATCATCTTGAATGGAACAAACGAGGAGATAAACAGCTGAAAATAATAGCAATGTGTACTTGGTGGATGTTTAAGAAGTCAAAGAAAGTGGTGTCTGATGTGACAGGGCAGTGGCTGGTTTGTGGGGCTTCTTTTCTTTTCTTTCAGGAGAACTCAGTTCCTTGTTTTGACACAGGAGTGAAAATAATAAGATCTCACATTTATAGTGCTTTGAAGTTTATAAAGTGCTTTCCTCAAAACAACCCTGCGAATTAGATAGCATAAGTATATCCAATTTGCAAATAAGGAAACTGATTCTTCCCAAGTTTAAGTAACTTATCCAGGGTTACAGAGATAATCTCCCTGGCACAGTTAGGACTCAAAATCAAATCTCTTAACTCTGAATCTATTGTTTTTTCTACCACACTAAGATGTCATGGCATTATTTGAAGTGGCTGCCAACTTTGAAAATAGCACAGAGAAAACAGCTTAAGCAGGACTACAAATATATCCAGGTGAGGCCCCCTATTCTTTCTCCTTTGTAGTTGGATTGTCTTTGTATGTTAACTGACCTTTAAAAATGTGACCAAAATTAGAAGAATGAGGCTTGTTTCAGTTCCTTCACATAATCTGGTATTTCCAAATCTGACCCAGCATTCCAGTCACCCATTTTCCCAAAGGATGACCATCCAGAAAAGCTGAAAAATGACCTGTTGGTTTTCTGTAAGAACGGAACTAATCTGAGTTAGCAACTACAGTGGAAGGGGATAAACAGATAGACAGAGACAGACAGACAGATAGACAGAAAGACAGACAGATAGATACAGATATATTTGCAATTATACACTTGGGCAGTTTATTGAACCAAGGGCCATATTCAGAAATACAACAGTATTTACACTAGTTAAAGAGAAAGACTAAGCAACTTGGAATTCTGTTCTCAAGTGATATAGAAACGAAAATTTTTGAGTGCACATAGAGTAGTTTGGGGAAGAAGTGTGTCCACTGGAAGGGTAAGTATAGTAGGTCTAGCTATATTTTTTAAGTATGAGCTCCCTTTCGTGTATTTCCTTTTTTTTTTAATGGATCACAATCATCTAAGAAAAGGCACTTTTTAAAAGATTTCTGGCACAAACAGGTGAACTATAAGGCCCCAGGAAGTAGGAAAAACAAAGCATTCTGATTCTTATAGGCTGTTCAGTGTGATGATATGTTTCAGAAAAGCAAATTCCTCATGTGAAAATTGTGTGTCTTATTACAAGTTCTAGCTCCTCAAGGGCAGGGACTGCCTTTCGCCATTCTTTGTCTCCCAAGTGTTTAGCACAGCATAGTGGATACTTAATCAATGTTTACTGACTGAGCCACTTTTCAAAAAACGAGCTTTCTGCTAATGGCAGTTTCTTAGTTCTGATTCACCTATAGTAATTGTGTCATTGCAAGCCATGTGTATATGTATAATTATAGGTAATTGACAGCGCCCATGAATAGCCCCTTCAACTTAGGCACCTTTTTTGTTTTTGTTTTTTTTAAAAATTTTCTCTGGGAGAAGGAACCATTTTGCTTGCAGTTTGCTTTGTGCTTGAGATTTATGCAAATTATTTCCAGAATAAATCTTTTTAAAGCCTTGAAAATCACATTAAAAAGTAACTTCATGTTTACCATTTGTCACACTTGTTAAAAGAGCTCAGTGGGGAGAAGTGGGGGACTTCTACTTAGGGAATATCTATTCCACAGTTTCCCAGCCCTCCCCAGATGTCACTGCATGGAAGTCATCCTGACAACAGCAGCCTAACTCCTGTTTCCTGTCAGGTCTTGGGATAATCCTAAAAGTACACTAGAGAGAAGCATTGTAGTTTAAATGGTTAAATAACCCACCTTGGAATCACTTACATTGACCTGTTTTTACATTCACACTGTTCATGTGAACCTGAACCTGAATCCCTTAGTGCTTCAGGCAATCATCTAAGACAGAGATTCTTAACTTGGGGTCTACAAACCCCCAAGGAATCTTCGAATAGATTTCAAAAACTCTCAACTTAAGTTGAGGGGAAAATGTATCTTTGTTTCAATTAAATTGGTTTCCTTTGTAATGCCATGTGTTTTAGACCTTGTTTTGAGAAGATTCATAAGCTTCACCAGACTACCAAAAGCGTCCATGACGCTCCCCCCCCCAAAAAAAAAAAAGTTAAGAAGCTCTAATCTAAAACTCTTAAGTTGTAAAGCAGTTACTGATCTGCACTGGTAGAAGGAATTTTCTCACTATGAGTTTCTTGTACCAATGAAATTACAGGTCTGGACCTCTCCGCTAACTCAGCTCCACTGCCCCACCCCCCAAAAAAGCTAGCTATAATTACCCTTGGGTCACTCTTGACCCAACATTACAACCTGATGGTTCCTTTTGTCCTCAGGGAAGTGCTTGCACTTTCCACTGGAAGAGAAGATGGGATTTGAGAATTTCCAAGGCCTTCTGAGTGAGAACATCTGTATTGGATTTTCCCATCACAGTGCATTAGTGAAGTTCCACTAAAAAGCAGCTTGTAGCTGACAAGACTCTCATCAGAAGGTGTCACTGCCATCACCAGGAATTACAGTAAGGCTGTTAAGTCGGATGTCCAAGCCAAATGTCGTACTGGGGAATTACAGTTGGCCTACCTAAATTCCCTATGGAGTTTTCATCATAGTGTTCTTCCTCTCTGCCCTAAACTGCTAAGTAGAAGACCCTTTCAGCTGCTGCCGTAGCTCATCCTTAAAACGATTGCATTCCTGTGTGCATGTGACATTCTGAGTAGTTTAGAGATTGCCTTGGGGTTCATGGATTTGCTTTGAGCCATCTATGTGTCTATATGCCTGTGCACATGGGTGTCTGTGTGCATGCATATGTGTGTATGGAAACACTGGCCATAAAGACAATACAAGTCTCTAGAAAAGTTAGTCATAAGGAAAAACTGTGCAAACATGGGCATCCTTATGATTTAGAAGTAGTTCTGTTTGTCTTTTATGTCTTGAGGGTTTTGGAGACCAACATTAAAGATAAAATGCTTTTTAAAGTTGAATGAAGGGTTTGTAATCTTTAGGAACATTCTGGTACAATTAATGCGACAGAACTGCATTATTACCAACTATTCAATGAGGAGAATTTTCCAACATTGATTAAGTCATGTTCTAAGAGAAGTGAGTCTTTGCCTGGAAGCTGCCAAAATGAAAATAACTCTGGGACGTTTACAATTCATGTTGGAAATGGTTTTGGAAAGGGACATTTAACTGGCGGCTGTGTTAGTGCCTAAAACATGAATAGATACATGCACATGTACATGTATGCACACACACACATGAACTGTCTTCCTTTAAGAATGTACATAACAAGTTAGCCAAAGGTGTACATTCCTCCAGCGTTCTCATGATCAGCAGATGTAAATGTCCATAGTGCACAGATGAGTTATGAGCCTTAATGAGATTTCAATACTGAACAAACAATAAAAATTTATGCATTGCATAGTTTGAGTGGCCTTTGGCTTCATGGTTAGTGTTACGCCCTTTCAACAGCTTCAGTAATATAATATCCAGCTGGTTTGGGAGGTAAGGAAAATGGGGGGGGGGGGCTGAAACGAAATTGTGAGAAATAATTTGATTGATTACTTTGTCAGAGCAGTGCATTTCCATGGTATATTACCATAGCCATCTTAACCATCAAGCTAAGGCTCGATGACGTGCTGACAAAGAAGCAGAAGAGTCTAGGTGAAGGAGATGTTTGGAACATTTCTACCTTGGCTCTCTTCTATTTCCTGTCATCCATGGAGTCTAAGCCCTCCCAAACAAATGCCTAATAGGAACATTCCTATCATAGTCCAGCAAATGAGAGAGCTCAAGAGCTGCACTTTCCCCAAGAACTGTCATCCATGTCACAGTGGAAATCACTGAATAAAAGCCAAACCAACCTTGAAATAAAATGGGGCGAATGGGGGAGAAATGAATGGATGACTTCTTTTTGAGGGATATGTTTAAACATAATCACAAACATAGGTATAATAATCCCTTCTTTTGTCGAGATTTTTTTCTGTTCAGACCTTGAACTTAACGGTTGTCTGAATTGTGCTCCATAATGTTAGAAATCTTCTCATGTGATTAATAGCAGATTCCTTGCATACGTGTCACAACCCACATCTGTAGCAAATCTGCCAGTACATTTCTTATGCTAGATTTACTTTGGGGCCCTTTAGTGATTCCTGTTTTGTGAATGAGAATAAACCTATTATACACTACTTCAGCTACACCCAGCTTCTACTCTTCACAGGGAAGGGGCTGCTTATGTGATAATCGTTCAGATTTCAGTGTTCTGATGGGCACCACAATTTCTACTTCAGTAGTAAAAAAAATAATGCTCTTGACCATTTCTGAAGCTTATTATGACAGAAATATACTTGAAGAATGTTGACAAACTCTCTTGGAGTAAACAGAGTAGTCTTAATTGTAAGCTCTAATGTTTTATTGCTACATTGGTCAATAAGTCAGCGTTCTAATTTGACTCATTCAACCACATCTTCTCCAAAAATAGCACTCGATACTTTTTAAAGTGAGCCAATGGTATACTTGAGCTATTCACAAAAGCCTTCTTTCTTGTCAGTAAATAGCGAACTAACCCTCCCTATCTCCCAAGAGAATGTAAAACTCAAGTTTAGGAGTAAAATAGATACTTCCCAATTCTAACACACTTCTCATATTCTTACTTTAATCAAAATCAAGGAAGGTCTAAGAGGATATCACAAAGTATTTTTTTGAATCTTTGTCTTGATTTTAGCTTCATCATTTCCCTCCACATGCATCCTTCTCTTTCTTAGAGACAAGAAATGTAAAATAAGAAGAGAGAAGTGGAGAGGAAGGAAAGCAGGGCCTTCAAAACCCACATCTGCCTTGCTTATATCCAGAATTACACTCTGGAAATATTAAGTCATTCATGTTACAGAATGAACGAATAATGTGCTTTATGTGATGGCAAGCCCAAGAGCTAGCCAGATCTGTGTTTCTCCCTTTGGGATCATGTTCATGTCTGGTTTTGCTCTCTCCATTGCTCTATACAACAAGCTTGTGCAGAGAAAGAACTCTAGCCCTAAATACAAGTACTACTTTTTATTTTATTTTATTTCATGACATATTCAAATATTCTCTTCCCCCACCAAAATCAGGTAGAATGGAACGCAAGATAGAATAGGATGTTGGTCACTATGTGACATCTAGAGTGAACCTGTGAGATTTGCCTAGGAGTAATATTGGTACCTAAAAGTGTCCACCCACACTTCATGAGTTTATGCTCAAATGATTATTGCTACAGGGTGTGGCAAAGGTTTCTTCTCCAGACTCTTTAGGGGCCTTTCTAAACAGTGTCTTGGCTCTGCTGCCAGATTTTTTTGGGGGGGGATACTTTCAACTGAAACCATAAAGCTGTAACTCTTGCTCTCCACTAATCTGATTTCATTGTACTTTAAGAACTTTTAAAAACTCTCCTTTCAAATAAATAACTTCCATTTGGCATTGTTTTGGGTTCCCTGGATTTTTTAGTAAAACTGTGTTCTTTTTCTTCCCTTATATCTTCATTCTGAGACAACTTTCATGTCTCTCTCCCCTGTCTGGCATTGTCTGCCATTTTGAATCATATCTAAGCATGTATTGTTTATCTCCGTATCTAATAATTTGTTCTTCTTTAGTTATTACCAGTCTACAGACTTGGCAAGTATGAAAGACCATACACAGTTGTGTCTGTATGTGTGTGTATATTTGTATACATATATACATACATATGTGTGTATATGTGTATATATGTGTGTATGTATATGTGTGTGTGTGTTCCCACTTTCCCAGTGTTTATCTTTGAGTATTGTAATTGTCATGGTTTGCAACTAAATCTATGTATTATCCAAAGGGCTTGGTGTGACTTACTGCATAGGTCAGTAACCCTTATTCCCAATATCTGACTGAAGAAATCGTATGCTGAAATGCATCTCATGGTTTTTATCATCTCCTACCCTCTAAGTGGCCCAAGAGTAGCACAAGAGCCCTGTTTTGGGAAGGCCCACTAAAGAATAATGCCACAGCTGTTAGCATGTTAGCATGTTACCTCTCCACTTATCTCTGTCATCTGGCAATATGATATAGGTAGTAACAGATCCAATAAAAGGTTCATCCCAATACTATTTTCAGTTTTTTGTCCAGACAGAAAAGAGTATCTCTGGAATATATAGCACCAATAAAGAAAACAAGAAAGGAACTCTCAGTGGAAGGCCAGAGAGGGGTAGTAAGCAGCTGTCTGTATTTAAAAAAAAAGTTTGAAAACCACCACCCACTCATCAGGTGATTGGAGACTGTAGTTGTAAAAATGTGCTGGAGGCAGAAGTTCGGAAAAATCCCAGAAAGTGTTGAAAACATCTCTAAACAAGGTATTTTTCTCCTGCACCTTTCTTGCTAAAGGTCCCAATTGCTGCCAAGAAAACTAGTGAGAATGTTAGCTGCCAAATAAAAAATTTATGACAGTGTTTGGCAAAGGACTATATCGCTGCTTGTTTTCTACATTTCCACAAGGCCCTTGAAGGCAGCCTCTTTTTTCTTTTCTTTACCCCCCCCTCCCCTCCCACCACTTTTTCTTTTGGACACGTATACCTAACTGATCACTGTTCTGGGTCTGTTCTCTAATAAAAGAGCAAACTCCAATAAAGTCAGATTAAACAGTATAACTTTTTCCCCCTTCAATAACCTCTAAAAATCTAATAAAAAATATTTTGAAGCATGCTTTCTGTTTAGATGGGGGAAGGGTTTGAGGGAAGGGAATGGATCCATCATTGCTAGCTTGTTGCATTAAAAGGAAATTTCAGTAAGGAATCATAGGATGGTAAAACTATGTCATCTAACCGCTTCATTTTACAGATGAGGAAACTGAGGCTCACAGAGATAAAGTGAATTGCTGAAGGTCACCTTACAATTTAATGGCAGAGTCTAACTTACAACCCAGGCCTCTTGCCTGCCTCTCAGCCTAGTACTCCTCTAACACCCCATCGCCATCCCCAGGTATATAACTGAAATTAAAAGGTCTTTAGAATATAGAATACAGCCTTTTCAGATGAGAAAACTGAATCTCCTAGAACTTAAGTGACTTGTCCAGTATCACGCAGCTAGTGACAGAGCTAAATCTGCAATCCAGCTCTCTTGCCTCTGATTTAGTGATGAAGATAGTGTAGGAAGATTTCTTCGAATTAGGAAGATCTGAGTTCAGAAACTGCTTCAAATATTTACTATCTAGGTTTCCCTAGACAAGTCACTTAACTTCTCTCAGACTCATCTGTGATATGGGGATCATCGTAGTACTCCTAGTTGGGCTGTTGTAAGAATTCAATGAAATAATGTATGTGAAGTGCTTTGCAAACCTTAAATATCAACTATTATTCCAATTACCATTACTGTTATGTTTTCCAGTCTGCCTCAGTACTTTCACAAATTTCTTTTTTTCAGTTCAGTTCAAGTGGTTTTCCTAAAATGCAGGCCCAATTATGTCTCCCCTCTGCTCAAGAAACTTCACTGGCTTCCTGTTTCTCCCAGAAATAAACACAAAGTACTGTACTGGATATTTAAAGTCCTTCATATCCTAGCTCCCTCCCACCTTTCCAGTCTTCTTACATCTCACTCTCTGAAACAGGCTCTTCCATCCAGAGACACTGGCCTCCTGGCTGTGCATCTTTCAGCTCTGGACTTTTTCTCCGGCTGTCCCCCATGCCTGGAATATTCTCCCTCCTCCACTCCCAACTACTGACCTCCCTTGACTACCTTTAAGTCCCAGGTTAAATTCCCCCAATCTACAAGAAGCCCTTCCTAACCCCTCTTAATTTCAGGGCATTCCCTTTTGTAGTTATTTCCTATCTATCTTGTATATGTCTTGCTTTGCATACATTTGTTGGCATATCGTCTTCTCTTGTAGATTGTGAGCTTCTTGAGGGCAGAGATTGTCTTTTGCCTCTTTTTTTATCCATAGCACTTAGCACAGTACCTGGGACTTAATAAGTGCTTAAGAAATGTTTATGGGTTGATTGATTGATTAAGCATTTACTATGGGGTAAAGGACTGTGCTAGGGAAAGAAGAAAGCAATAAGCCCCTATCCACAAGCAACTTACATTTTGTTTATTATTTTTCTTTAAACCAGAATGGAATTCCACCTGAATGATCTGTATTCAATATCTTTGGCTAATGAAGAATAAAGGATTCCATTCATTAAAATTCTTTGTGTACATCTTAAATGTACAAACCAAATAATGAAAGGAAAACCACATGCTGAAACTGACTTTTCTACCCATATCAATTAAGTCTTTGGCCTATGTCATTAAATGTATATATGGGTTCACAGAGTATCTCTGGATTTAGCAAAAAATATATATGTATATTTAGTTTGAATGTTGACAATAATAATTACATTGATTGGATGAATACCCTGAAATATGTTGCCTGTCTGAGGAAGCAAAATTATGTTTCTGTTTTTTCAAAACAGCTATCCGATTATGCTTTTAGCCATTAATTAGTGCTATTTAGCCCATGTTTCATCCTCTGACATATTCAAAGCCTAAACTACATGTGTCTGTAGTGGCATCTGCCAATAATTGTCCAGAACATGGTGACAGTGGGACCAGAGCACGAGTATGGCCGCTTCCTGCTTTGACTGTGGCTCAAGAGCTCATAGTATTTGATGTAAAGTACGGAAGACAGACCGGCAATAAGCGGATTATTTCAGACAGCATTAGGAGTTCACTGAGCTCACTTAGCTCCATATCAGGCCGATAGCATAAGTAAATTAGAAACCTCCCCGATTAGTACAAGAAATCCAGATTTGTGGTTGTTTGTGATCTGTTGAAAAGCAGCATCGATGTCATGGGTCCTAGTCTTGATTTAAGCTGAAGTGCTGGCATTCCACATTAGTGCCTGATAGTATGGATGGGTGTTCTGAACAAGTTCCCTTCAGCTGCAGAGTTTTATACTTTATGAGTTTCCATATATATCAACCAATGTTTTCTTTGGCCCTAGGATAATCTCCAGAGTGTATTTTAATATTTTCATGGCAGGACTTTGCCAAATACCTATGAAGTCCTATACTCAGGTCCTTTTCTGTTTCTTCTCTTGAAATGGCCAAAACAGTATGCCAAAGGCATAAAAAATGATGCTGATGCAACAACTCACATTGCCTGCTTGTAAAATTAATAAACAAATCTTCCTAGATCAGTGCTTGAAATCCAAAATGAGCCTTGTTTGCCAACCAATGTGATTCTCTAATGATTAGGGGCTTTGACAAAAGAGTTCAGGTGGGGAGAAAGCTTAAGCCATTATATTAGCCTTCCCAGTCACTGTTGTCACCTCGTCATTTCATGCACATCCAGAAGATACTTTACAGGTCTTACATGCTAGTTAGACAAGGTAAAGACCAGAAGCAAACCCGTGCCCATCCAGAAGACAAGCTGTGTTCGTCTTTATTCTGCCTCATCTGCTTTAAGAATTAAAGTGAACTCTAAGCAGACTCCCACGCAGGCAGAATCCAAGCTGCATAGTTCCAATAACTAGAATTTGTTTCACAGGCTAACTGGTGTTTGGACTGGTGACTCCAATGTTTTGCATGACCCAGAAGCTTGTTCTGAGTCAGAGCAAAATGCAAATAAACTGTGTTTGGTTTAGTCTTAGTGTTAACTGTATCTTATTTTCACTTCAGCAAACACTTAGGCAATGTGCTATCCTGGAAAGAACAACAAAGTATACTGGACTTGGAAACCTGGATTCACATTCAACTCTCATACTTACTCGTTCTGTGACCACGGACAAGTCACATTCCCTTTTGGAGTATCAACTTTCCCATCTGTAAAATGGAGATAATTATGCTTGGATAAGATAGTTATGAGGAGGATATCTTATAAACCTTCAAGGGCAATAGAATTGAATATCATTAGTAGTAGTACTATCATTATGATTACTATATGCTCCTAAATATAGGGCAATGTGTTAGGAGCTGGAGATACAAAGAGGGTTAGATGGGTTTAATTATTTTACTATATAGTTAATATATAGTAAATATAATATATATATTATCTAAAATGTATATAGATAATATATAGTAAATATAAATATAATATAGATATAGCCCAAGTCTCTCTTTCTTTAGTTCCAATCTGGCACCCCTGTCTGTTTGGCACTTCAGACTTCTAGAAACATCTTAAATCAAGTATATCGAAAATAAAATTTATTCTCTTTCCCTAAAAACTCACCCTTCTTCCAAGCTGTTTCAATTCTGTTTCAATCAGGAATGCCACCATTCTTCTGGCCTCTCACATTGGTCACCATGGGGGCATCCTGCACCCTTCACTCCTGCTCACCCCATATATCCAGGCTGTTGCTTCATCTTGCCATTGCATTCGGTCTCCTCTCTACTTGCATGGCCACCACCTTAGTTCAGGCCCTTATCATCTCTCCCTTGGAAATTGAGATGGCCTCCTAACCACTCTCCTGCCTCAAGTCTCTCCCCACTCTCACCCTACCTCCACACGGCTTCCAAAGTGATTTTCCTCAAACACCGATCTGGCCTTGTCACTCACCTGTGCAGCGGATTCCAGGGTCTCACTATTATTGCCTCTAGTATTAAATGTCAATTCTTCTGTTTAGCTCTGAAAGCCTATGGAATAATTGTTGATCAATATAGTCGTCAGAGTTCTCAGTGTTTCAAAGTTTTGTCTTTATTATGTTGTTTTCAGCATATAGATTATACTCTTAGCTCTTCCCTCTTCATTCTGCATTACTTCATATAAGCAAGCCTTCCCAGGTTTCTCTGAAGCCATCTCTTCCATGATTTCTTACTGCACAGCAATAATCCATTACATTATTATACTGTAATTTGTTCAACCATTTCCAGGTGATGGGTGCCCCCCTTAGTTTCCAGTTCTTTGCTACCATTTCAAAAAAGCTACTACAAATACTTTGGAACACAGAAGTCCTTTTTCTGAATTATATTTTGAAGAAAGTTAGCGAGTCTACAATGAAGAAGTAAGGAGGGATGGCATGACAGGAGAACAACTTTTGCAAAGACCTGGAGGCGGAAGGTTGTATATGGTAAAGGAATTGGAAGTGAGTCAGTTTGACTAGATTGGGAGGTGAATAAAGAAGCCCAAATTCATGTTTTAAACCACAAGTTGACTATGTCATCTCTCTCAGAAATCTTCAGTGGTTCCCTATTTCTGTAGGATAAAAAGCAAAATCCTCAGCCTGGCATTTAAAAACCCTCCACAGTCTGGCTTGCACCTCTGCAGTATGGTCACAGTTGGAATGAAAAAAAGGGAATGGATGTGGCAGGTATTATGGCGAACATTTCACAGGACTTGGCAAGTGATTCAGTATGGGGCATGAGGGTCACCCATGACTCTGAGGTGGTTTTGAGCCCAGGTGATTGCAAGAATGAATAGTGGTAACAGAAAACAGGAAGAGAGTGACATATTTGAGGAGGATTGCCGATGAATTCAGTTTTGTTTGCACTAATTTTGTAGCACCAGTAGGACATGAAGGTGCAGCTATCCATCACAAAGGTAGAAATGTGAGACTAGAACTCAGAGGAAAGGCAGCAGTTGGAGATACAGATTGTTGGGTCATCCACCAAAGATGATCATTTTATTCTAGTGGTTTGAAAATAATTTAACATAGTCAGGTCTAATGTAGTATACCTCTCAGCCAAAATAATTAAGATTATGTTAATTATATCTTCCATTTGAATACAATTTTGTATTCTTCAAAGCACTCTCATCTATATTATTTTGTTTGTTCCCCTTCAAAACCTGTGAAGTAAGTTGTGTATAGTGGTGGTATCTCTATTTATGATGAGGAAATTTAAAACCATAAAAGTGAATGAAATGCCTAAGGTCATAGAGTTACTTAGTGTCAGAGGTGAAATTTGAAACTGCCTTTCTAAAATTCTTTCTACTATAATATACTGCCTTTCCACATTCTTTAAACATTCTGAATAAGTGAGAGCTTCCTATATTTTCTCTCTGCAACCACTCACCTAGTTTTAAATTGTGTTTTAATGAAATATTTATGTTGTAACAAATATAAGTAGAAAGATCACATCTATTCTTTCTTCAGATATCTCTTTTGGAGAATTAGAACAGTAAACCCCCAAAATCCTTACCTTGTATCATGTCATGCAAATGATGCACACTTTAAATTATATTTGCATAGATGAGAAATTGTGACAGAATATTATAGAATTTAAAGCTGGAAGGGATTTCAGAGACCATCTAGTACAAAAGAGCCAGAACTAAGTTGAGGAAAATAATTCTTTTGCCCTAGAGCATCAAAATTTAGAGGGCATTGACAGCTTTTATACCCTTTCAGCCATATAGAAATGACTGAGCCTAGCAACTAGTTAGCAACAGTAAGTTAAAATAGCCACAGCTTTGGTGAGATCTTCCCCTTCTCATTGGAGTTGTTTTCAGACCAGTGTCCTTGTGGTCTTTTGGGGTCTCTATCTCACCCCCATGGGTACTCTTCTCCCTGATATCCTCCAGTCTCTCCCAACTAAATTTGTCTTTAAAAATTAATTTATAAATTATTTTCATGTTGCTTGCCCCTTGCAGTCTTTGCTAGCTCTGCCCTAATCTGTTTTCTGCAAGGGGCCAAAATTGTGAGTCTAAATAAAAGCCAAATTCCCCCTCTCATATGGGAGGAAATTCAGGCCTAAAGAGCTAAAGTGATTTGCCTAAGGTCACACAGCTAGGGAATTAGGAGAAGCAGGATTCTAGAACAGATCCTCTGACTCTAAGCCTAGTGCTTCTAGCCCTCAGCCCCCAAAGACCACTTCTGTTTCAGAAGCCTCAAAGAAATAACATACTCGGATCACTTTGAGGGCCCCAACACCACCTTAGTGTATGATGACCCCAGAACATTGCCATAAAACCCAGCTTCTCTACACATTGTTGAGTGGTGGTGATGACGTACTTTAATAGGATTTTGAAAGTCCTGGATTGCTGCTACCCTTTTAACTTAGGGTCTGAGAGGTACATTTCTATCCTCTCTTTTCACCAACCATTCAGGCACCAAGGAGAATTCTAATACTGAAATGTCTCTGGCCATTGGAAGGAAAAGATACTTCTAGCCCCTTAAAAAATGAACTGTACAAGCTGAAAAGAAAATGACTATAGCCAAGCATCTCCTGTCAGCTAATTTGATAGTTCTCTATCAGGTAAACCATTAAGTGAATACATTGATCTTTTTTTTCTTCTTTTTTTGCTGTTCTGCCTTGACTATTCCCAGGATTTCTCTGAACCAGTTCGGCAAAAATTGATTTTTATTAGTTTCACTGGCCTTGTGGAAAATTATCTCATGAACTGGTTTTTATAGGAAGACTCAAAACACAGTACAGGTTGAAAAATAAGCCTATAGCAGTCAAAACTGTTGTCTGAAATGTCTTCAGACTGGAAGGCTGAATTTATTGCACAAAACAAGTACTAGCTATGTGGAGGTAGGTGTGCAGTCCCGCTCATTATCACTGGGAAAGGGGACCAAAAAGCCGAGTAAAAAATTAAATTTTAATAATGCCAGTGATATTTTCTAAATCTTTCCTGACAGAAAGATTCTCATTATTTTTATCCATCTCTGAGTAGGTCCTTTTAGAGCCATCTCAAAAATGGCCTCAGCTCTGATTGTTTTCTTTTCTTTATAGTGTCTGAAAACCAAATATATACACACACAAATGTGCTTTGCTATCATTCAAGGAGGGCGGTGGCCCTGGTAACGATCTAGCTAGCATTTTTGCAGAAATGTTGACTGTGGATGCCTTCAGCTTTTACAAAAGAGGTCAACCTCGTTAAGGCAATTGGTTTAAATGCTCTGAACAAAGATCTACAGCTACCCATGGGGTGAGACAGAAGGAACATGGCCATTCCCTAACCACAACTGTTATTAAATTGCCACTAATTTGGCAAGCCTCACCAGCGCATCCTCAAGTCATGGTGAAATGAATGATTCAGTGATTTGGATGCTTTTTCTTCTGATATTTCAGTTTGATTGTCTGATATTTGTGTAGGGAATCCAGATGCCATATTCATTGCAGGACAGGTAGCTCCACAAAGACACTGTCTTGTGGATTTCCTGGCGCTGTTTTCAAAACTTAAATCCCAGGGAGGCAAGATGTCAGGGAGAAGAATGCTATGATTTAGGCTGCCCAAAGGCAAAAGACCCCTGGAAAGTCTGGCTGACAAGCCCTGTGCTCTGGGTGTCACTGATAGGCATAACCACGTTCATTTCCTTTATAACATCTGACCAGTTCAATCCAGTTGATGTTCCTTGGGCATTCAAGCCATTTGCTTGGATGGTATTAGGACTTGGAGAACACACATTTTACCACAGTAACAATGGCATGATCTTACAGAGACTGTGAGGAAGCTTGAGAACAATGTAATTATTACTATTTTATAGTTAGATAAACTCAGGTACCTTTGTTTTTTCCTTAGGTTATGTAGCTAACAAAGGATTGAGGCTGTTGTCTTTCTGTCTGTCCAATACTGAAGCCACTATACCAAGAGAATTCAACTTATTAAATCCTGTGATACACCTAGATCTTTTTCCCTCATGGACTTTACCCATTGTAGTATATTTTTAAATGCATACATTTGTACAAACACAACATGCCAAAATTACAGAGAATTGAGTTGGAAAACCATTCTGCAGATGCCCCAGAAATAGATTTAGAGAAGGATATCATTTCTCTATTATAGTCTTTTGAGTGAGATCAGTTGATAGCTTTGGGTTAAGCTAGAATAGTTTAATGAAATCACCAACAATATTTGAAGAGTGTATACAATTGTTAGAGATTGAAGAAAGCAGGTAAAACATGCTACTTAATTCCTCCACAAAAGGCCCACACTGACGCCACACTGTGGAGTGGAAGTGTTTCTCAAAAGGTTTTGCCAGTGGATGGTGAATTCTGGCAGGTCTTACCAAGCTGTGAAGGCTCCAG
Source organism: Bettongia penicillata ogilbyi (assembly GCA_023548195.1). Lineage (NCBI taxonomy): Eukaryota > Metazoa > Chordata > Mammalia > Diprotodontia > Potoroidae > Bettongia > Bettongia penicillata. Next base: position 3,311,363 of record JAJHZJ010000480.1, on the reverse strand, counting down.
GTATGTGCTCGATGATAGCCTGTCCTTCTGTTGACATACCTGTGCTCGATGATAGCCTGTCCTTCTGTTGTCCGAGTTCCAACCCACTAAGTTTCAAGAGACTCATTACTAGGTTGTCCATAGGGGTATGAATCTTTTGACCACAATCACTCTCAAAGACTAAATTATAGAGGGTTTTAAATCCCTGTCAGTGGAGGGAATGCCCACATGAACTAAATTACACATCTTTGAAGTGAATATATAAAGTTCCTTAAGCTATCACTCACTTCAGGGGCTTTTCAACCTCGACTGAGTTAGTTTCAATTACTCAGTTCAATTCAACAAATTATAAGCATCTACTAGGTGCTGAGAGAGAAACAAAGAATAAGACATGCTTTCCTACCCTGGTAGGGCTAATACACTGGCAACTTTTCATAATTATAGGACATTTTTCAGAGTTTCTATAATAGCAGAACAACACTTTCCACACTGACCATTTAAAAAAACAGTTTACGTCCCAAGGAAGCGGGCAGATTCATGGATAATCCTCTGGAGTTCTCTGACTTGAGACTAAAACAAAGCCCTGAATTTAGCACTGCTATGAGTTGGTTCTAATAATGCACTGAAGACTATATTCAAACACTGAACTATAATTAGCATTGTGATACAGTGGAAAGAATACTAGATCTTTATTCAGAGGACCAGGGTTTTAATATTAGTTCTGCCATTTATATAACCTGTATGACCGTGGGTAAGTGACTTCAGTTCTTTGGGCCTTAATTTCTTCTTCTGTAAAATGAGAGGTTATACTAGGTGACCCTTAAGGGCCCTTCCAGATCTAAAATTATCTCTGAGATACATCTCAGAGTTGGAGAGCAAAGCAAAGGCTTTCCAGTCCAACTGTACATGAACAAGAATCCTTTACATCACTGACAAGTGACCATCTAGCTTCTGCTTCAAGACTTCCCATGAATCTCTTATCAATATGAATATTGTTAATATTATAAAATCATTGCAGACTAAAGTAAATGTTCAAAAATGTTCATTTTAAAGAAATAACACTACATAATAGAAGAGTAGTGTGGCTTAATGGATTGAACGTCAGTCTTAGACTCAGGAAGGCCTACCTCTGACAGGATTATGGGCACAGAACAAATTGCCTTATTATTAGAGTGGCTGTCATTATAACCTTAGTTGTTCTCTTGTTATTGTGATGGCTTTGTGACCATGAAGGTGGTCATTTCACCTCCCAGTACTCTGGGCACCTTTCTAAGATGATACATGAATGATGACTTGTCTGCTTATATCAACAGAAGGAATTTCTATAGCAAGAATTTTCCACACTAATTAAATCATAGGTCCAGATGCCACCTCTACCTACCCAAAAAAACGTAATACCCACCCATCCTTCCTAAATCCCTTTCATTATTCATGCCCTGCCTGAAACTTTTTTATATTGAGCCAAAATCACTCCTGTTCCTTCTTGACAGGAAGAGCTATTAAATTTTGAGATGGAATGTTTCTGGCAATTACAAAATCTTCTTTCCCATCTACGAATTGATGTTTGATGGTCTTCAAGGACAGGTAGAATAGATGACATCTGGTGATATCTTATATATTAGTAGGAACTTAGTAAATACATGATTGATTGGTGGTAGCCTAATCAGTGGGATCTTTCCTAATCTGTTTCTTGTGTTCTCCTAAAATGTTATCTATTCACAAAGCCAACTGCATTTTTAAGTGCAGGTTGAAAACAAGTAAATATGATCAGTGTATTGTGGTATGACAAAAAAGTCTGGGGCTAAAAGCAAGAAGACCTTAGTTCTTTATTTAGCATTGTCATTATCTAGTTGTGCAATTTCTCCTCTGTGATTCTTGGTTTCCTCCCCTGAAAAATGAGGAGATTGGACTAGACCGTCTCTAAGGTCACTTCCAATTCTAACATTCCACAAATCTATGAATCCCTAGGCCATAAGCAGCTTCCAAGATCTTTGATTGAGTCACCTCACCAGAATGCAGTGTTGAATCAGGCCATCCTGTGAAAAACTTTGTCCAAAGCCACCCTGCTCAAGTCCATCTCTAATGGTGACAGTAGCCATGGCACCTGCCTTGAAATGTGATATACACATTTGGCAATGTACAATATAATGGAATGACACATTCCTGATCAAAACCTATCAGACTTAGGAGTGATCTCTGACAGGTCTTCCTTGGCTGCCTTCCCAGATTGAAAAGGTATCATCAATTCCAGCCAATAGGATGCCTCTTCTCTCCTGTTTGATGTAGCTGTTACCACCTTGGAGAGAAAGTTCAGCCCTGCTGGGGAGGCTTCTGCAACTCAAAGCCCATATGCCAATCTGTGGGAGGGAGCATCCCGCCCAACAGAAAGAAAAGCCAGCTCAGCACCCCCAGCGAAGCACTCCAAATGAGACACCTCAGCTTCCCCAGCCTGAGCCGGCTGGTGACTCTTACCATTCCTGAGATGGCATTTTCTTTTCAGCCCTCTCTGCGAGTAGTATTAGTATGTGTATTAAAAGGGCTTTATCTTTGCACAATGCTTTATAATCTTTAATTAGTTAATCCTCCTTCCCCTGTGGGTAGGTGAGTCGGCTCATTTTATTGAGGAGGAAACTTGAATGCTGAGTGTCATGGAGTGACTTGCTCCAGGTCACACCACAGAAAATCCAGGATTATTGGCACAGAACAAATTGCCTTATTATTAGAGTGGCTGTCATTATAACCTTAGTTGTTCCCTTGTTATTGTGATTTTTCCTTCCAACCCAGTAAGCTCCTAGAGGGCAGGGACTCAACATGTCTTTGTTCTGTATAAAGTGGTGGAATTGCGTCCACTTGGTGAGGAGAGTGGGCAAATTAGCTCTCCGCACATTTGGAAACCAGTTAGAGTTTGCCCGATCCCTTTGCCCTTCGTTCACTCTTGCTCTGCTTCCCTCTTTAGGGAGCTGAGTATCCTCAACCGCGCCACTCAGAGCCCCCTCCTGTGGTTCCCCTTCCAGCTGGGTGGGCAGACCCCTGCCCCAACAGCATCTACATTCTGCCCTGCTCCCCATTCCCTCAGAGTCCTAACCTAACCTGATGAACTAATTTGAGCTAGATATTAATGACTAATTAATGGCTTAATAGGTGCTCTGGTAGCATTTGCATTGTAACAGGTCCTTTAGTGTCATAACCCAAAGGCATGCGTACTGTGGGAATTTCCATGAACCTCTGCCAGAGACCTTTCAGCTTCTTTCAAATCACCCACTTAGGCTGCTTCTCGTTCCACCTGTGCACAAAGAAGCCCAGCCCTCGGTGGGCAAATAGAAGGAATAGTCTGGGACTTGCGAGTCGAAAGACTTGGACTCATGTCCTCATTCTGCTACTTGATAATTGTGACCTTTACCTGCCTGTCTGACAAGATTATTAATATATGTAAAGTGCTTTGTAAACCTCAAACTGCTATAGAAATGATGGCCTCAATGTTACTACTATTGAAGTCATATGTAAGATGGAAAACCACCCATTCGCTGCCAAGAACTTATTATGTGTCCTCTGTGTGCCAAGTCCTGTGCTGGGGAGACAGACTCAAAAACACACTCTTTTCTCAGAGCTTTAGAGAAGACAATAGACCTTCAAAGGTAAAAGGAGCCCTAAATATGAACTTCTCCTACTTTCTTATGTTAGAGGGAAGGATTGAGACCCAGAAGAAGCAAGCACTTACCCAAAGTACAACTATTAAGTGGCAGTGCCAGATCTGGAAGCCAAGTTTCTAGGCTGAAAGGTCAAGATTTTTTTCCATTATGTTACCTACCCTCTCTAGGACAATGATGATATGAAAGAATCCACTGGGTCTGAGGATGCAAGTCTATATAAAATTACCAGTCATAATCAGAAATAAAATTAAACCATATTGACCATCATGCTATCCTGGGAATAAGCACGTCAGCTCCAGGAACCTCTCCGATAAGTACAGAAGATACCTGGCAAGAGTGAACATTGTATAGTCTAGAAGTAAACTAATATGTTCATTTTCATCTTGAGTCTCACTTGACTAAATCTAAAGGACTTCATTCTATCCATAGCATCTCACTGATTTTAGTGATTGCTTTGTGAACAGCCCCACCTGAACTAGACATGGAAGATCTTGGAAACATGTCAGCAGGTTGTACATATTGGAATCAGCACAACATTTGTGCTGAAGAAATAATAATGCCTTGCTTTGAAAATCCTAAATTGAAATCAATGTGTAAATCTGATTAATGGTGGATATACCAATGCCCATTGCTGAGTTTGTTTGGAACCTAGATACTGTTTCCTTTCAGGTAAGCACTTGGAGAGGAATGTGTACTTTGCCCCAAAGCTTATGACCAGTCCCCAGGATTGCTCGTTTTCATGATAATCGCTATGGGGCTGTCCGACCCTAAATGGCAAGCCATCATTATTCAATGCTGGTCAGTCAGACAGGAAGGCATGTACAAGACATCGCATTGAACCTGCATAGATGTCGTGCACTCTGCAGCTAATGAATGCACGTTTGTAAAAGGGTTTAGACACCACTGGCATCCTTAATGTAAGCTTGATAATAAGCTTCTGCTGAAAGAGCTTCTTGTCTACAAGTAGCATTTGTAACTCAGGAAGAAAAGGACGGAGCTGGGTTTTGTTCACAAATATTTGGGTGAGTAGAGAAATAGAGGATATCATCTTACGAGGGCTTCCAAGTCAGAGGAATGTATATATTCAGAATGGGAACTTGATTTGGAAGCCAAGGGACCTGGAGGAAGGGGAGTGATTTGCTGAAAGTGAATGAATGTCTGAGCACCTGGTTTATCAGTACACAGATGCCTCTGAGGGCAGCTTCTGACACTCCTCTGTCAAAGGTTATGTGTTATGACCAAGCATTTCAGGGAAGAGGGTCAAGCCTTTTCAAATGAAGAGTAGCCATCCCTGTTTTAAAAGACAAAAAAGGAAAGGTATCAGCTCTTGCCAGACTTAGAAAAAGTAATGGACTCAAAACCAGAAAGAACCTCATGATTGACTGGTTCTCAGGCCCTTAAGAGGAGTAGGATTTTCAGAGGCAGAGGTGGTAAGTAACCACTGCTGCACTGCCCAAACTAGAGCAGCTCGTCTAGAGTGCCTTCTTCTAGCAACGTGAGCTTGTTTTTCAGGCAGGGAAGAGAGCAGAGCAGTGAAAAGATTAGCCTCTTCCTCAGTTCCACACGGAGATCAGTATTTTCCACAGGACTCAGTGAGTGCAGCCTCAAAGTAAATGGTTAATTCATCTTGTATCAACAGCACTGTGATTCATAATGTAAACTTGGAGAATCCTTGATGTTTCAGTCACACATTCCTTTTAATTTGACTCTGCGTTCTTTTAAAGCTACAGCGAGCTAACTTAATAGAATGCAACATGCAAATGCACCAATTTTTGCCTTGAGGCAGTTTAGCCTGGCTGTTTCAATGGGTGTCTTCTTTCAAGTATATATTCTTTCTTAAATTATTTACTTGGTAAACACACTTTGCATTTTTAAAGTGGGGGTAGACTGGAGCTCCTCTTTCAAAATATCTGGTTGAATTTTAGGTCCTTCCTCTCTCCCCCAAGTTAGAAACTCAGTTGTTTTGGATTTTCCTCTTCAGACTTTTACTTTCTCATAAGCCAGGGAAACCCCGTGTTCAGCCTCCCCACTCTAGATTCCTTTCTGCTTTGCCTACAGCAGTACCCACTGGCAGCATCTGGCTGCGACTGTACTGTGGGCTTTGTTACAGATGGGCCCTGCCAATGCCAACCATTGTTCCAGACTCCAAGCTGGCCTCTCTATTCTTTCTCTTTCAGAGTCCTTCATTTCTCAGTTTTGCTTTCTTCAGAAGGGTTGCTCCCACCTAAACTCTGAAAATCCAAGGTCATCTTGGAGGACAACCCTAGCCAGAATCAAAACTCCATCATGCACCTCTCTGCTTTAACTCCTGGTCGTTCCTTGGCATTCCAGAATGTCCACGTGTTTGCCAGTCTTTAAAAATAAATGTGCCCTTCCTCCACTTTAAAAAAATGACTATTTTTTTCTGATCTTGGGTAATACACTGTATTTCATGTAATCTAGATAGCATCCCAATTAATTTCATTCATCTTTTTCTGATTTAAGTTATTCTTTTTAATATCTTCTTCTTTTCGAACCTCATGAAGCAACCTAGAGGCCATCTGGTCATCTACAGTTCAGGCCCAGTTTAGTCAAATGCCACGTCTTCCAACACTCCTTCCCTGATGCCCTAAATTGGTGAAGACCTTTATCTCAATCCCTCACATAGACACATCTTGGTTTTTTTTTCTCTCTAATGACTTATCGTGTAATGCTTTGTTATGTTTATATTTTGTCTCACTAAGAAAACTCTAGGTTGCCTAAGGCAAGCGATCTGTCTAACCCAAGTCTTTTATCTTACACCCCTCCCCACCACCACCATCCCCTTGCAGAGACTCTCACCAGAATAGATGCTTCATAAATGTTTGGTTAAATGAATGAATCCAGTCCAATCTCACTTTACAAATGAGGAAACTAAGGTATAGAAAAGTGAAGTGGCTTGCTCCAGCTTAAATGTGTAGTAAGTAGTGGAGCTAGGCACTACTTGAACCTAAGTACACTGACTCATATAATGCAGATTCCTTTCTCCCTTGCAGATTCCTAAAAGGTAAACTTCAAAATCTATATCATGTCAAGATTTCTATAACAAACTATTTTATCCATCAATGACATTGGGGCTAGTGCATTTGGACTCTTTACATCACAACTTAATGTGTTGATGAAGGAAGGAAGGAAAGAAGGAAGGAAGGAAGGAAGGAAGGAAGGAAGGAAGGAAGGAAGGAAGGAAGGAAGGAAGGAAGGAAGGAAGGAAGGAAGGAAAGCATTAAAGAATGAAGGAAGGGAAGGAAGGAGAGAGAAAAGTAGAAAGGAAAGAAGGAAGGAAAGGACAGAAGGAAGAGAGGAAGGGAGGAAAGAAAGAAGATAGGAAGGGAAGATAAACAAGGAAAAGAGAAAGGGAAAAGGTACCTGGACTAGATGATACATACACAGAGAAGGCTAGTACAAGAGACCACTCCCTTCTTAGCCTGGAAGCTCCTTAAGAGATGAATGAGTTTTCACTTTTGCCTTTGTATTCCTAGTGCTTTAGCACAGTGATTTGTACATAAAAGATACTTAATAAATGCTTGAACTTAATTTGCATCACTTTGAAGGCACTAAGGAATAAATTTCCAAGATATTTTAGGATTACAGATTTAGAGCTGAAAGGGATCTAAGGCTCTGTCGTGGTCTTCCTCATTTTAGCCACTATGAAACTGAGGCACAAAGAGGTTGTGGCATGCACAAATAACCCGGGCAGTAAGTATCAGGTGTGGAATTCCAACCTGCTACCTTCCCAACCAGTGCACTCTTTACACTGTACTGTGCTGCTTCTCATATCTGAAAGAAAGGACAATGCCAGAAGATTAGAAAAAATTCTCTAACGTTGCCCAAAGGCTCATGAAAACCTCAATACTACTAATCTATATGCCTGTTTCCTCCAATCTACAGAATCATGTTGAGGCTCCTTCATACCATATCAAGGTCATCTTAGCAGCAATATCAGAAGGGCACAGGAAAGCCTTCACAAATTATATTCTACAGCATACTACATCTTTAGTCACACACTTAACTTGAAGATGAGGAGAGCATAAGATCTGATTGTGCGTATCATTTTTTGGAGGCTGGGTTTGGTTTGGTTTGGTTTCAGTACTTCATGTGATAGAGCAGAAAGCTACCAAAGACTTTCCTCCAGCAAAGGGTCTTCCATACCACAGTTAAGACTATAACAGATTGCTTGATAGACACAACAACAGAGTTAACTTGGTTTAATAATTCTCTGATTATCAACACAAGGTGAGACATAACCAGAAAGATGGATGTTCCTTCAAAAATATTTGCCACTGTCTTAAAAAATAGCAAGGTTAGAGTTCAGAAAAGGGAACCCCTACACATGGAGATAATCAAAATACTGCTGTTTGCTATGACATTGTGTTCACTGCAATGAGTGCTGGAACATTTTAGAACTTCCTATAAATAAGAACCATTAATCACTTAAAAGTTTGACCAATGTAGCTACAACAGAAAATATAAATGTATGTCTACTGTCCAGACTATGAGATACAGTTGAATGGAAAGCCCATAGAGCTGGTCCATCACTGTGTGTGTGTGTGTTCGTCCTTCGTTGCCAAAGAAGACCATGCCATCAGAGAAATGATGACATGACTTTCACTTGACTTCGTTTTAGGTGAGGGAGGGCTGTGCAGGTCACCAGCCTCACTTCTCCTCCAGAGCCATCTGAATCCAGTGACCAGATATTCATCAGGATGACTGGAGGTGACTCAGGATGAGACAATTGGGGTTAAGTGACTTGCCCAAGGTCACACAGCTAGTGAGTGTCAAGTGTCTGAGGTGAGATTTGAACTCAGGTCCTCCTGGCTCCTGCACTGGTGCTCTATCCACTGCACCACCTAGCTGCCCAGTCCATTACTACATATATCTTGAATAGACACTGCAAAAGGACAGTAAACTGAACAAGAGAAACATAGCACGTTAGACTGCATTGGGTAAATAATGTAGGACTTTGCAAACTTCTCCCTAAAACAAAATCCAATCATTCTTAATGCCCAAGGTTCTCCCATTCATGCTCTGTGACCTGTTGTTCAGTCCTGCCCAACTCTTTGCGACCCCATATATCTTCCATGGGATTTTCTTGGCAAAGATGCTCTAGTGGCAAAGATACTGTTTGTCATTTCCTTCTGCAGTTTTATGCAGGCAGAGGTTAAGTGACTTGTCCAAGGTCATACATCTAGTAAGTGTCTGAGGTCACATTTGAATTCTAGTCTTTCTGACTCAAGGCCCAGAGCTTTATCTACTGCACTACCTAGCTTCCCCACTGTGCCACCTAGCTGATCTATGACTGCAAGTCATAAATTAAAAGTTTCCATGGAGACAAAATTTTGGGTCACCAAAAGAGCAATGGAGAGATGCATGGTAAATAAGTGGTAGCCTATTGCCAGTTGTACGTAAAAGTAAAAGATATCACCTAAGAAATCTACTATCAGGAAAAAACTAGGCCCCATCATGTGACAAGAGATAACAAGTGAACAGCCCACATTCTGAAAAGATACCTGCATAATATCAAGGGACTTAGAAAAAGCCCTCCGGTATATTGGATGAACCCCCTATAATGGATTTATGGAAGGGAGTGGACAAGAGATGCATAGGGTGAGAAGGCATGGGTCGACTGTGACCTACCATTTTGTAAGGATTCTTACACACCATTTACTAAATCATAGAGGGAGAATGATCTGTCAGTGGAGGAAGTAACTGTGCTGACAAAAATCAGATAGATAGAGAGATAGACAGACAGACAGACAGATCCATCCTCTACTCTTTAATAGAAGTACTCATTGATGGGTCTGTGGCTTCATCCTGGGTTCTGTTGTCTCATTGTGAGACTCTGAAAGCTAGAGACAGAATAATCTTCAGAGCAGGTGTGCCCTAAGTGAAGTGAAACACACATGAGACTAGGACAGCTTTCTGGATGGAATCTTCTTTGGGGCTGGAAATGAGGTTACCCAATTAAACAGGCCAGCGAAGAGCTGAGGATGTAAGCGTTCCTGTGCACGTTTTTTTTTCTAAACATGCCTTAGATTAAACAAGTTTCCCCCATGGTTAATCCTGCGTAAATTAGCATCAGGGATGCCTTGAGGCCTTCAACCCACAAATAAAATGGTTGTCAACCAAACTATACAAGAGGCCTATTACCATATATTACTTAGGGCAGAATTTTAAAGTGTTTTCATGCTTCTAATCTAGTTTACTGCTGAGTTCCAATTTTGCCGATTGTCTTTGCAAGCCAGCCACATGGTAACTTTCTGGAAAAACAGAAATCTCATTTCCTACAGAGACTAAGGGAAATAGTTTGTTCCCAAGCCTATTCTCAGAAGATACAAGCACCAAAGAAGAAAAAAGAATTCCAGTCCAGGTGAAAATTTAAGCAGCCAAACTTGCATAAACCAATACCTATAAAAGCAGATTCCCTTTGCTTTGGCATTAAGCATTTTTATTGAAAGAATCCCCCATACCTTCCCTTGGCTGAGTAAATATGTCCTGTTAAGTCTGAATTAGCTGTCATCACAAAGAATTAATGTCTTGGCGTAGCCTTTCTAGTGGAGAAGGGAGAAATAAACGAGACGGATCTTGGCTGAGCTTTAAGTGATAAATGAGGACAAAACAGGCCATTCATCTCCTGCGAGGAGAGTGGACACAAGCACTAAAGCAGTTTTGCGGAAGACGTGTCAGCAAATGTGATCATTTTGTAACCTGTCAGGAGGATAGAGAGCTAGTCCTTTTAGAGTGTCACAAGGGAGTGTGTTTGTCTGATGTGACAGTTTTCCTCCATCCATTTACTTGGGTGGGGGGTAGGGAGTGGAATTGTCATGGGGAGGCAGTGGTGGAAAAGAGGAGTTGAACTTGGGTAAAACTGCATTTTAATTTATTGCTACACACAACACATTCATTCATCCACAATCTATGTAGAGTTTTGAATCTACGTAAGTAGATATATTAATGGACTGTATGGAAAAAATCTGTCTTCCATAAATTGGAGAATTTATTTAGACTCTAAGTAGAAACTCCATATTCAAAATACTGTATCTAGAAAAGGGCAGAGGTGTGTGTGTGTGTGTGTGGCTATGTTTCTCTGAGGTTCTGTGACAGTATGCCAGACTACGTGTGACCCAAGTTCCCTCTGTCTTAAGGAAACACTATGATACTGAGAACCTTTTCCAAGAACCAAAAAGCAAATTATGAAATTTGCTGATCAGAAGCCTTCTCCAGGCATGTGGGGAGGTTTGTCTCTGTTCATCTAGATTTAGATTGGCTCTGTTGACCTCTCTTTGTTCAGTAGACCCTCGACCGATTCCTATTTAGCAGTCATAGTGAAAAGGTTTTCCCAACAAATGAGGAATGATACCGAGCTTTTGGACTTCCAGCATCTTTTTTTTTTTTATTATTATTTCTCATTTCCATCTTTTTGCGACCGAGCAAATGTAACATTCCCTTCCAGCATAATGGAACGTGTGTGACACTCCAGTGACAGATGAGGCTTTTACAACATAAGCTTCACAGTTTGACACTTGCTTCTTTATCCCTATCCTTTTTTTCCCCCAGCTCCCTTTTATACTTTTCCCTGGGTACTTTTGTACAGGTAAGTACCTTCCTGATGTGTGATTCCTTGGAATCTTTTACCTTAAAAAGAAACACCATTAAAAATGAGCCTTGTCTCACATATTAGATTAAAAAGAGAAGATGACATGGGTCCCTTGATCACTTAAGAAACTATATTGCAGTCAGGTCCCAGAAAAGTTTTTGCTTTACTCAGCTTGCAGCAAGTGTTTCTGAGTGTCATCATTGTAGCTCATCATGTGGTGCAGCATGAAAATCATTATGAAGTTATTCATTTGTATTGTAATTTGTGAAGTCCCCAAATTGCAGAGTTCAGGAACACGCCCCCTTACACACACACATGCACACGCACACGCACGCACACACATGTATCCTTTTTATGGGTACCTAGGGACCAATTTTCCCCTCACTGTTTGAGTAGACAAATTTTTCTTTTATGTGTGGTTTGGCGAATGTTATTCCAGTTTCTCTGATTGATTTTCCTCTTTTTTTCTTTGCTTTTCTGTAGGATCATCCAAAATCGTATCTTGGTGGTTATCCTGGCAATCATCGTGGTCTTCACCATCCTGATGGCTATTTTTATTTCTGTCAAAGGACACTGAGATATCCGCTCTTCCCTGATACACAGCACCACACGCCTTGTTCTGAGTAATTAAGACAAAGTGGTCACATGAATCATCCCTTTGCACTGACAGGCCCAAGTGCCCCCTTCTCCTCCCCCATTCTTGCCACTGTTCAACTTTGGTGCAAGGAGTGTAAAAGATGTTTTCTATTCTTGATTGCATGTGGGGCAGTGTCACCTCCTGCTCATTTCTTCACAGAGATATTTTTTGGGAAGCTTAATATTTGACTTGAAAAAATTTCACCGAGTGATCAGAATAGTATTTGTTAAATTCTTTTTCCTGCCTACGAAAACAAAAAGGGCCAGGTTGTTGGGGGGAAAGAGGGGAGGTGCTATTAGGGGAATAGGGGGAGAAGGGAGGGGAAGAGATATGAGTTATTTAATGCTTCTGTCAGCTTGTGTTGGGTGTCAGACTGTTTGTCAGACCCCTTGTTGTATATGCGTTTCTGTGGTGTCCAAATGTGCAAGTTAAGAAGAAACCAGATAATGAAGAAAGAAAGTGAATTTCTTCTGAGAACCAACCCAGTTCATGAGAAGGGAGAGGGAAATAAAACGAGCAAACCTCTCTGGCTTAATTGTAAAGGAGGCTGTGGAATGTAGGCCATGTAGTAAATTGACCTACAGCTTTCCCCATTTTTCTATTGAATATATTTTTACTAAAATTGCCTAATGTCCACTTTTTATAATTTTCATTACTGGCTGTGAGAAGTGTTTCTTTGCTCTGTAAGAGCTCAGACTTTCTCATATTTACTAGCAAGATGAGGCCTTGCACAACATTTAATTGTGACCTGGGCATTCCAGACCAATTTAATCATCTCTCTATCCTTCCAGTTTTAATATTTGTGCTGCCAAACGCAGCCCCTAGTATAAGTAAAAGGTCTGACAAGGTTCTCGCCGTATCCATTTCCGTATGTAAAGAGAACATGAATATTTCAGTAAGAGGGAGAACATGACTCCATTAGTGTGAAATTTCCAATGTGATTATAAATATGATGATGTTCTGTAGTAAGAAAGACTTGGATAAACTTTATCTGAAACATCCACTAACCTCCATGAAAACAGTGAGTTACAGCGGAATACAAAAAAGGAGGGGGGCACAGGGGTTAGGGAAAAGCTGTTAGCTGGTGCTTTGACTAACCAATATTCTCACAACCTCCCTGAATTGAATATTTGTTCAAACCTGTAATTTGATTTGTGATTTTGGGTTTCTTTTTCTGAAATACTGGGTAGAAACAAGTTCATTTGTAACAGGCTTAAAGTTGTTCAGGCAAAGATTGTGAAGTTGATTAGTTGGGCTTCTTTTTTTCTCCTGGCCATGAAGCAAAAGGTGTTTTTGTAACAGTTTTCTAAGCTGCTTCAAGTTCTACGGCAACCTTTGCATAGAATGGAAGCTTCCGAGTCTTCAAAATCAAACCTGTTGTCTCTCATAAAAATGTTTAATAACTTGTATGCCTGGCCAGCAATCATCTGGCAGGAACATTTGCCTTCTTTTTTTCCAAACCAACTCAGAAGAGAACTATTACCGTTCAGAAAGGAAATGCAGGGATGCAAGGATAGGGAAATTCACCAGAGAAATGGTACTTATCTAAGCAGGTTAGGGCATGCATGTGTTCTGATAAATCATTTAGTATTGTGTAAATAAAGCTGCAGCCTTTCCTTTGGAATGACGGGGAGGGAATAAGATGGAGTGAAGTGGGATCTGGAGAAGGAATGGGAGCCTGTGTTAATTTTCCTATCAGCTTTAGGAATCCATCTGGTCATGAATCTTTTATTCCGATAACAAAAATCTATAAGCACTAAAAACATTGCAGAAATCATTTTCTGAAAACATTCCTTCCTGTTTGGGAGCACTAATAGCATGGCTGTAATAGAACGTCCCCCCTAGTATTCGTTCATTGTTGATCTTAGTTAAAGTATACATCGAGTTATCGAGTTACCTAATCATGCTGTAGTACCCAGCTGTGACTTCTGGGGTCCACCAAGTGAGCTTAATCAATTTTATAATCTAGACTTTTCAGCTCTAAAATATTTTATTTAAACCTACAGTTCATGCTGAAGTCATTGCTGGGTGGGGGGGGGGAGTAAATAGAATGATAACTTTTCAAGGACTAGGCGGTCTGTATCACCCCTTCATCACCTGGTGTCCTTTGCCCATGTTACTGTCAACATATACTGTTACCCAAATTTCATTTCTGCAACTTTGGGATTGGGGTATCAGAGTTGAGCAGACACGCCTTCCCAGCTCCACTTTCCTCTACTCCTGTAATGACCCCCTGTGGTAAGGCAAGCCCGTTTGTCTCTAGGGAGAGTTGTGAGGAAGTAGCTTTGGAGGATCCCTTGAACTCCCCCAACACGACCCCTGAGTGGATGTTAGAAAATTGAGAAAGAACGTACCCCCCGGAGGACATATTCCCTCACCTCCCACCCTCCCCGGATTCGGGTATTCCCACATTTGCCGGAAGTAGCTTGTCAAATTTGAAGCAGGTCTTGGATCTGTGAATGATTCTAAGTACTTACAAATGTAAGCCTCAAAGAGTAGAATGTTTCTAATGTCGGTTGCCTTTGTTGGAAATGATGCATGGGAGAAGGGGGGGGGGGGGCGGTATATTACTGTGTAAAATTCATGCAGACTAAACCGTTTCCCTGACAGAATAAATAAAACGCTGTTACCCTGATCCAAAATCAAAAGCAATTTAATTAAAGACGCTTAAGTTTTAAAGAGTTTTAAATGCTCCACATTGAGGGAAAATATCTGAAAATGCAGCGGGCCTGACGTCAGTTCCCATCCCGGGGCTGGAAGGCCATTTGCTATTCTGTTTAAGGCAGGCTGGATTGTCTTATTTTGGAACTAGCTTGGTGGGGGGTTTGCTTTGCTCCTGCTTCTGAGCCCCGAGCTTCAAAGGCAGAAATTAATGGTGAACAAAATTGTGCAGCTCTGACCATCCCATGCGGGGCAAACCCATTGAGGGTTATCATTAAGTAAAGAAATAAAGAGGAAGAAACCCTGCCCGGTCCAAAAAACCTCATCAGATAATGACCTCAGTGATTGGGTTTTCATTACCAAACAGCATCCAAAGATTGCCTGCCCCATGGAAAAAAAAAAGGAAAGAAAAAAGAAAGAGACAGAAACTGTCTTCTCTCTCTCCCTCTCTCTCTTTCTCTCTTTTTTTTTTGCACATCTTTTCTTTAAAACTGTCAGATCATTTCAGTATTTCAAATCCGAGGAAAACAGCCTGCCTGCTGCTGTATTTGAAGTTGTAATGGTGTCAAAAAGTCACGACTGACTGACAGCCGTCAGTCCCAGAGGAGCTCATTAAATCATAAAAACTTGACAAGGAAATAATTGCGCATCACCGGCAACTTGGCGCCTGTTTAGACGTTTTTATTTTCTTTCATTATTAGTCTCCACCATTACGTTCATTAACAAATTGCATTAAACAACTGTTAAGGGCTAATGATTTGTTTATCGCGGGTTTTATTATTATTCAAACATTAGCTGTGTCATGTGGTACCTCGGCAGCCTCTTGCTATCATCTGACTGAAAATGTTTTTTTTTCCACTCAGAGCTCTGGGTACTGTTGGAATATGGAATAGATTATTCATTACCCTCCTCTTTGCCACTGATTTGGTTTCATGTAGCGTCTTCCACAGAGAAAGATGAAAACTTGTCAAAAATAGGTTATATCTTATTCAAACGGGCAACAATAGCAGCAGGTACAGGCGCACTTTAATATTTAATTAAGGTGGATGTTAACCCCTTTAAATGACTTTAGCTGTAAGTTAGATTCAAGTGCAAGAGAGGAAAATAATTGTCCTTAATTTGCAACCTGTGTAGCAGGCATCATCCTTAGTGGAGCTGGGGAGGAAATTTGGAGCCTGATTTTAAATAATGAAATTTCCTGTCATTTAACATATGCCCATTTCCTAACATAGTTGTGAATTACCCACTTTCTTCCAGGTCCAAATTATAATCTCCTTATCTTTCTGTTTTAGAGGACTGGCCTAGGAGAGGGCCTTGAATGCTACTCTCTGGCCACAGTTTCCCAGGAGAAAGAAGGAGTTAGGTGTGAAAACCTGGGCCAGTGTTGCTGACTGCAGCGTGAGCTGGTTTGCAGAGAAATGTGGTGGCTCCACACAGCCTTGTTGCTCAATTGTCTGCTGCTCTGCCCGAACATGTATTTAGAACAACATGGTCTAAAATGAAGTCAGTGCTGAAATCTGAAAGGCAGGCTTTTGTTTGGAAGGCTGTCTGGGGCCAGGCGTGATGGGAGGGTGTCTGTGTAGTCGACCATAGCTGATTGCAAATAATGTTTCAATAATGGGTAACAGGAGCAATGCTTTTCTGAGTTTGACCTTTTGGCCATTTTTTGACTATGACTTGCCATCAACGAATTGATCTGCCTTTCAGCAGGTGCTATACTTTTGGGGGGCCTAAGAATAAAAAGCTATGTCATGGTAAATCAGAGAACAATTTACTTTCAAAGGCCAGGGCATTCTTCTAGCTGCTGCAACTTCCTGAAAGGGGGAGAATGGGAATGGGGGGAAGGAACCACGTCTAGTGGAATCTGATGCATCTAAAGATTTTATTTACTTCACCAACTCAGCTCACTCATATGGAAGGGATCTGACCCAAAGGACCCAATACGTTGACAGTTCATGAGCAGAGATGTGCCACCCCCAGGGATGTCAGGCAGCATCAGAGTAGCAGAAGGAGATGCTGTATGATGTTGGATATTGAATATGGATATTGAATATCAGACTGGAAGTCAGGAGATCTGGGTTCTAGTCCCAGCTCTGTTACTACTAGTTAATTGTATAATCTGGGAAAGACATTCTCTAGATAATCTCTTAGGTCCTTCCCAGAAGGAAGAGCCTCTGGTTCTACATGATGCTTCTCCTAACTTCTCTTAACTTTTTTGGAACACTTCCCATGCCAGTACAACTCATGGCCCTTTAAACCATATGAGCATGAAATACAATTAGAGGAAGAGAGAAGACAGCAATCAAAACAGACTAACAAAGGGACATTTTTTGCTTCCCATGCTTGAAAAGGTGCAAATGTATCAATTACACCCATGATGGAACTAGCTGCAAATATTACCCATTCCCAAGACCTAAAGTTCTGCCACTGTCTAGACACTAAAGGAGCCCTGAAGGCATAAGATGGTCATATAAATGCTATTCACCTTGAATTGAATAGTTCAATTTATTAAAAATAAAATGCATCAATATGTTAAGGAGCTATGATGAGTTAATGTGGGAAACTCCTTCATTCTCTATCATAATCCAAGTATTGACCCACCTATAATCTGGCTAATTAGTCCTACCCATGGTCACATAACCAAGCAACAAGCATTCATTAAACACCTACTATGTGCCAAGCAAAGCTGTTTCAAAAAGAAAAAATAGACCAGTCCCTACTCTCATGGAGAAACTAGTATCAAGACAGAATTTGGACCCAGGCCTTCTGGCTCCTAAGATGACCCTCTATCCACTTCACCAACTTGACCCTCATGAGAAAAAACAATCAGGTTATAATCCCTACCCTTTGTACACAAAGATACACAGAGTCCCCACCTGTGTGATACATACTTTCGTCCTTATAGGGTAGACTCTGCACAGAGCAGTCTCTCTCATTCAGGAATCCTCCATGAGAGCATTTACATGCCTAGAGGCTGGCATGAAGGGAGGTAAGGGATAGGTTACATTCTGTGGCTCCGCATAGTCAGCCTTTAACCTCCTGAGCTGGTGGACCACATCTAGTGGTACTGACAGGGCTAGAGAGTATAGTCTTGTTTTCAGTGGGGCTGAAGTATATATAGTTTTGTTTTTATCATTTTATTACCTGTTTAGCATGTTAGGTACTGTAAAAAAAAAAAAAAGTGCCTGACCTAGCAGCTAAGGTAACATGCATCTTGTGGATATAAAGATTTCAGATGAGACTTCCTCTTTTTAAAAATGGGTCAGGCTACTGAGTAGTGGCAGGCAGTTGTTTTCAGCAAAGCTCTCAGATAAGAGAACTCTGCCACTATCTTGGGGGCCCCCATATAGAGTAGCCAGGGACACAGCTGAACCCCTAAAGGGGCTCAGTGATAGTTTCTCATGTTTAGCAATGAGGCTCTAGAGTCAGGTACAAGGAAGTTTCACCAAAGAGCTTCCTCAGTTGGAGTAAAGTCTTTAGGTAAGGTGCCCAACAGAGCCAGTGTTGGTAGCATAAGTCATCTTGCAACTTATACCACCCCTACCCCCACCCCTTTGTCTCTTACTAGTGCAGAGGTCTCTGTTAGCCTGGCAGTCAGGGACATGTCGGGTGTCACATCTTGTATAACCCCAAGAAGACACACACATACACACATACATCTTGGTGTTAATCATGGCAGGGACAACAGAGAAAAATATTTCATCATCCTGAACCCACTGTGTTTTACTTGTCCTACATAAATAATGAAGGCATTGACAGAAAGGGGGAAAAACACCGAAAAGGAGAGCTCTGTACTATGAATCAGTGAACTTGTGCACTCAGTCCTTCCCTTCATCCAAACAACCGCCTTTGGCGTGAATAATAGCTTGGCTGATATGAAGCTTCGTATTGATCTGTTGCTCACAAAAAGTCCACTGATAGTTCCTTGGACTTTTCCTGAAGGTATGACCAGCACAGTTCAGTGCTGAATGCCTTCCATCTCCATCTTCCCCCAGATGTGTTCAATAGGGGACAGATCCAGAGAGAACTGAGTACGTTATCTATCTCAACTTTGCTTTTCAGTCTTTTCTTTTTCTTTCTTTCTTTTTTTTAAGTGTGGAAAACTATATGAGTGGTTGTGATGTGAAATCTGGCAGGGCAGAAAGCAAGATGGAGTTTATATGGTATCACTCTTCTTCAGGAAAGTACCTGAATGTCTAAGCTCATGGTTTGTGAAGAACACATAGCAAGAAATTTAGAACTGATCTGTGTCTGTCTTGGGAAGAGGAGAAACTAAATAGGAAAAGAAAGGAATAGTGGGTTGCTAAATCTGAGAAGTTTGCATATAAACTTTAAGCCCAGCCTGCCTGTCTCTTGGTGGCACTCTCCCTTTCAATAATAACGTGAGAATTAAATTCCATTTGAAATTTGTCATTCCCAACATCCTTGCATCAGAAGTCTATCTTGTAGCTTAGAGTGGTTCTGAGAATTTATATAGCAGAGATGCAAGCATCCTTATGTGTGTGATACAACTTTATGGATACCAGAGAGGTCTGCAGTCTCTCCCAGGAGCTGAAAGATGTCTGAAATTTCACTATTAATGATTTGTTCCTTTGGGTGAAAGTTTTGTCCTATGTAAAAATGAAAGGAACCTTAGAGGTGGGTAATGTGTTTCTCAGTCATTTACCTGTAAGTGTGAGTGAATTTCAAATCCTTTCTAGAGAGCAGGTTTTGATAGGGGAAAAGGGAAGAATATAGCAGCATGCTCAGTAACTGAGCAAGAGGGGACAACACTGGTTTTGGGGATTAGGATAGAAAAGGTGGAGATCAGGATACCAAATGCAAACTTTTCCAACCACATGATTTTATGTTAGTCTAGACCTGCACAATAATATTCACCTGTCATTGCTAACATATATGTAATTAGTAGTCTATTTTGGACACTGAGCAATCTAACATGCTGCACAGTCCCCAGAACCTTTCCACTTCATCTGGTTGGCCAGTGACCTATCTTGTTCCATAAGGATAGCCTGGGGAAAATAGCAATGATCTTATTGTCTGTCAACAAAAATTGGCACTGCCAAGAGAGATTGCAAAATCCTAGGGGATGGTTTTCACAAGAAACTTTCTATAACAGCCCTTTAGAGACCAAGGTCGTCGTCCTCATTTTCTAGCTAAGGATAGGAGTAGGAGTTGAAAAGGGACCCCAGTCAGAGAACTCACAACTCGACATTTCTAACCAGTGGCTCAATCCCATGAGCACCTAGATCCTCATTTCCTCTATAAACACTTAGGTAAAGGTCAGGTAGGGGCTTAGGCTATTGCAATATTTTGTTTTGTTTTTGGAGAATAGATAGCCCCTAAATAGATCATCTCTATAGCATGGGAAATCATACAGTGCCCCCATTTGCCTCCATAAGAGATGGATGATAAACCAGGCTGCTTTGGATATGCAGTGGATAGTGAGATGGGCCTGGAGTCAGGAGGATCTGAGTTCAAATCCTGTCTAGTAAGTGACCTTGGGCAAGTCATTTAATCTATGCCTGCCTCAGTTTCCTCATCTGTAAAAAAGAGATAATAAAGGCACTTGCCTCTCAGGATTGTTTTGAGGATAAAATTAGTTAATACTTGTAAGGTATTTTGCAAACTTTAAAGCACTGTGTAAATGTAAACCATTATTATAAAGCAGGCCACCAATACTAGGTTGATAGCTTTATTGGGGCTAAATTCAACTCCCAGAAGTTTTCCATGTCATTGTTACTGACTAAGAAACTAAAAAAATCAAATCACTCACAGTGGGATAGATTTATTCTTAATTCACACTGATTCTAGTCTCAGAGAATAGGAAGAATGGACAAGCAGTACTGGATTGATCATCCATAGACATTGTTTTTATTTCTAATTCTGCCATAATTTGCTGTATTGCTTTAGATAAGTCATTTGCCCATATTTTGCCCTTAGTTCTCTGAAAGCCTACTGTTAATACTTATCTCTGAGCCCTTCCACCACACAATTGATGGAGAATGATGTCCCCATCACAATGGAATGCTTGGAGAAGGGTACTGTGGAAAACCCAATGGACAGTTTGGGACATTCCTTTTCCCTTATAATGTCCTTTAATGTTTTTATAAAAGAACCATAATTGAGTATGTGTAAAGGCTGGAACTTAACCCTTCAGGTGTAAAATTTTTCTAGGTTATAAGCCATTTGGGCTATATTAGGACAGCACTTTCATATGGGAACTCCATTCCCTTAGGGAAAGCAGATCCTAGATTTATACACATATGCACGCACGAACACACACACACCATATATATATATACACACACACACAAAAGAGTAGAAGTTGGTAAAGAGACTGGAACCATGGAACCCTATTCAAATGAGGAGATTGTGCAAATCTCAGACTTAGAAGTTTTTAAAACCCTTTATTAAATTAGAAGCATTTAACTTGGCACACCATCAAAAAGTTAGCACAGGGCTAAGAACTATCTACTAGTTTGGATAAACTCACCATCTAACCTATTTAATCACAGGATATGAAGCAGGAGACATGTTCAAAGGCTTTCACTTTCATCTCCCTCTCTTTTCTCCTCTTTTCCCCTCTGGAAGTTAAATTCTAATTTAGGGAAATGGTCATTCTGATGACTGCCTCACTCCCTCCATCCTATCATTCCCACAGTTAGACTGATGAGTTTTCATCTAAAATCTTGGAATTCAGAAAAGGGATTAAGAGAACTCTGCTTAATTTGGATGGGACTAGTTTCTGAAATGTTTTATGAGGGAAAAATTACATTCATTTTTAGTGGCATTGAGTCAGCAGAGCAACAGAGAAATGGAGGGCAGCATTTGGGGGAACGATATAGAACTGACAACATAGCAAAAGCCAACCACCTTTAGAGACATAAAGACATTCAAGCTTAAAGAGACCTTAGAGATTATCTGGTTCCATCCTTTCTTTTTGTATATAAGGAAACAGACCCTGAGAAAGGAAGTGACTTGCCCAAGGCCAAACAATGAAGCAGTGACTGTGTTGGCCAAGTCCTTAGCCTCCTCCCCTTGACACTTTTTCAGGACTCCATGGACTGGAAAGATAAATCTGTAACATCCAATGGCTCTGGACATAGCTCATTCTCTGCCATGTCTGAATCTCTCCTCCAGCTCTTCTCAGTTCTGTTGGGCCCTGTGTTAAAACCGTACTGGCTGATTTCAGATGTTTGATTTCTGTAAGTCTTGGAATCCTGCCCTTTATCTCTGATTGCCACATTCACAACCTTTCTCTCAATTTAGCCATAGAAGGGCCCCAGTCATTCCCTAGGAAATAGCAGCAGTGTTCCGAGATGCATGGCATCCCTTGGTCCTTAGGATCATAGATTTATTGCCAGAACATAACCTTATATAATGGAATAAGGAAACTAAAGACCAGAAAGGTTTAATTTGTCCATGGTCACAAAACTAGTAAATTGCAGGGGCAAGATTTGAACTCAGGTCCTTTGACTAAATGCAGCACTTTCTTCTTTACCATACTGCTCTACCAATAAATTCAGCTATATATAGTACATACATGTATTCACATGTATGCATCTATAACTGGAGACAGCAATACTGTATTTGTCCCTACAAGCTTCATAAAGATGTCATGAAGATAAAATCAGAATATACATCTGACCGTGTTTTTTAAGTAAACGTGCCTTGACAGCATAAGAATTGTTCATGTCGTTTTCAGTATCTCCAGTGATACTCAAGAACTCCAATTCTTTGGATATCCAACTTTAGTAATCTATTTTTCTTTAAATTTAAATACTATTATCAAAGACAACGTTATTTTCAGCATTCATTGTAGTAACAAAGTGTTTCGTTCAATATAAGGCCCCAGAATGCAACTATAATTTTTTTTTTAAATCATTTCACTTCCCAGGTGTATGAAACTCCACCAGGGCCCAGGGTGGGGGATGCTAGAGGACAGGAGACTCAGAAGTTTCATACACAGGAGAACATACAGTTTCAATGAAGTTATCTTCCCAAAAAAGGCTTATTACATGAATTCTGCTATGAATAGGCCTTGATGTAGGTGTGTGTGAGTCGCAATGGAACTTCCATTTTACTTTGATACTTTGAAAGGTCCATGGTTTCCTTATTGTGGGAGGTCCTTATATTGGCATGGATCACAGCCCATTTCATTCAGCAAATCAGACACATATGGCCTCATGCCTCCCCATGAACACCACCCAGATCCATGACCAAAGATGAGTTGGTTTGACTACTGGTTAGTGCCAGTCTCTCACCATCCAACCCTGCAATGAGATGCCCTGATGATTGCTAACAAGAGCCTTCTCACTCAATCCATTTGGCAAGGGCCATAACTAGTCAACCATGGCCTCACAATGTCACCTGCCCTTGCCCCATCTCATCAAGAAGAGTACCTGATACCAAGACTCAACACCCTGGTTCTTTGCTCAGTAACAATACCCTAGGGAGACAGAATAACAAAATGCTTCCTATGCTTCTGGTTAAGATTACAATGTGAAGGATTATAGAAGACAAATACCTCTCTCTCTCACAAATACCCCAGCAAATATAATAGAAACTAGCATTGATATAGTATTTTAAGGTTGGAAAGTGCTGTAGACATGTTAATTCATTTGATCCTCCCAACAACTCTGTAACATAGATGCTGTTATTATCCCCAATTTACAGATGAGCAAGTTGAGGTCACATGACTGTTAAGTGTCTGAGGCAGGATTCAAATTCAGTTCTAACTGATTCCTGCACTCCGTAGTAAAGGGGGGGGGGGGTGGGAATTAAATAATGTAAGCACCTCCATATAATTCAGAACTGAAAAAAAGGTAGCAGTAGCTGAAATGAGTAACTAGAAAAAAATATGAGTAGAAAGAAAGACAGTCAAATACAATGAAAAAATACTCTAGATTGAGAAGTCCAAAATGAACATCCACAATAAATACTAATAGAGCCTAAGAGAAAAAAATACTGGGCCAACAAGACTACAAGAATGCATGAAAAAATAAAACTAGAGATAAAAATGGAATTGGAACTTAAATAAAAACTCTAAAGGGAAAATTTTTAAGGAGACTAGAAAAATGGAAAATTTTGTCTCAGTGATAGATTCCCTAAAAGGAGAATGGAATAACCAGTGCTCTCAATGATTCCATGAAACAACAAGAAATATTCAAAGTCAAAAGACTAGGGAAAAATAGATGAAAATGAAATATTTCTACCATCAAAAACAACTCCTCTGGAAAACAAGTATAGGAGAAATAATTTAAGAATCATCAGTCTCTCCAAAAACCATAAGCTCTGGGCACTTACTTCAAGAAGTAGGAAAAGAAAACTGTCCAGATCTAATAGAAACGGAGAGGAAAGTGAATATGGAAAGAATCCACCAAACACCTCATGAAAGAAACTTCAAACTGAAAACACCAGAGTATCATTATCAAAATCTAAAGTTTCCAAGTTGAAGAAAAAATACTGCAGAGAGAAAGAAAGAGTTTTCATGTACCAGGGAGTATGAGTCAGGATCACCTAAGACTATGCAGTAACACTAAAAAGGAGAGAAAATCTTGGAATACAGTATTTCAAAAGGCATGAGATAAAATCTGATAGCCAAGAAGATCTTATCATACAAGACAGTATAATCCCATGGAGTTTGTGGGGAGAAGAGAATGGATTAATAGACTGTAGGACTTTTAAGCATTCTTGATGAAAATACCAGAACTCAGTGGAAACTTTCAAACACAAACACAGGAATCAAAAGAAAGTTAGAAAGATGAATACATATAAGCACATAGAAAAATGAAAATGATTATGATGTATTTATCTTCCAATATGGGGAATAAAGAAACCTGTGTCCCATAGAATCTCACTGTCTTCAAAAGTCCTAAATGGACTTAAGTAACATGCAAACACAGAAACTTTGTAAGATTTTGTTTTGGTTTATTCATTTTCAGAGAAGAAAGGGAAAGAACCAAAAGAAGGAATATAATGAGAAAAAGGTAAGGAAGAAGAGTGAAGAAAGGAGGGCTGAATCAGGGAAAGAATAGTCATAAGTAAAGGATTGATCATAATGGAAGATGCTAAAAAGAGAAGAAGCTAGTGTAAGTTCAAGGTAGACAAAGAAAAGAGAATCAGAGAACACTGAAGAACAAAACACTTGAATTATAGATTACTAGTGTTTTTTTCTTCCTTTTCCACCTTTTTTTCTCCATCTCTTCCTTTGCAAAAAGAGAAATGGAAGCAAAGGAATGAAACCCTCCCCCCACACACACACACAAAAAGATGTAATGGAAAGAAGTAAACAATTCACAATTATGGCCATGAGGATGAATAAGATGAACTCACCCATATAAGAAAGGAAAGTCACAAAATGGATTAGAAAGCAGAATCCAAAAATACATTGTTTATAAGAAATACACTTAAATAAAGATTCACACAGAGTTAAAATGTGAGGCTACAACAGAATTTATTATGCTTCAGGTGAATTCAGAAAAGCTAAGGTAGAAATCAGGATATTAGACAAGTAGGGGAAAGGCATTATGCTCAAGGGTACCCTAAAAGATGAAGTCATATCCGCATTTAGTATATATGCACCAAATGGCATAGCATCCAGATACTTAAAGGAAAAGGTAATTATGTTACAGAGAGAAATAGACAGTAAATTGTAATATTGAGACACCTTGATATAACCCTTAAAAATACCACAAATCACAACAACAAAAAAGGAGTTGAATAGAATTTTACACAAGTCAGATATGATGGACTTCTGGGAGATTTTGAATGGAAATAGGAAGGAATACACATATCTCAACTCTATATAACACTGTTAGAAAAATTGACCATATTCTAGGATGTAAAAACCTCATTGACAAATGCAGAAAAGCAGAAATATTAAACATTTTTAATGACCACAATGCAATAAAAAACATAATAAAGATCACTTAAAGAAATGAATCAAACTTAACTGGATCTTAAATTTAACCTTAAAGATTTTGTGGGTCAAAGATTAATCACATAAACATCAAATTTCATAAAATTACATCAATGAGACAACATACCAAAAGCCTTGGTATGTATTCCAAAGCAGTCCTTAGAAGATCTACATCACTAATCAGTTTCATCAACAGAGAGAGAATAGGATAGATCAGTGATTTGGAAAGCAACTTTAAAACTTTTTTTTAAAGAATTTTTAAAAAAAAACAGCTAAGTACAAAAATTGAAATTCTGAAAATCAAAGTAAACATTAGTAAAACTGAAAACCAAAAAGTAAGCTGATAAAACTAGGAACCTGTTTTTTTGAAGTGGATAAATAATTGAATAATCTGATCCCTCCCAAAAAAAGAGTAGAAAACCAAATTGCCAAAAATTTATAATGAAAAGATGATTCATAACAAATGCAGAGAAAACACAGTCATTGAAAACTTTTGCTGAAATATTTTTAAAAATTGATAACAAATATAACTAGTAAATATTTATAAAAATTTTAAATGTCCAGATTGAAAGAGCAAGAGATACTTTAAGTAAAAATTGAACAAACCATAATGGAACTTCTCAAAGGGGGAAAAATAGGACCTGATGAAGATTAATTCCATCAAAGAACAATAAATGCCACTATTACAAAAATAGTGAATTGATAATTAACTAGAAAATTATGAAATGGAAGCATGTACATGTGTTCTTTGGGTACTCACCAGGAAAGATGTTTGGCAGCAGGAAACAGGGCAGCAATCACACTTTAATAACCACAAAGGGTGTGGAGGTAAAAGGCACATAAGGCAGAGGTAAGCAGTGAACCCAAGAGTCTTGAGTGTAATGACATTAAATAATGAACTTAATGAGAAGGCATTAATATCTATATTGCCACTATACCCTAAGGCATTAATATCTACATTGCCACACCATGAAACATTGCCATCTCACTTGCAGGTGAAATCTTTATGTTGTCACTCCTATTAGAATGTGAGCTCCCCGAGAGCAGGGATTTTTCTTACTCGAGAGCAATCTTTGACTCCTTAGCTCTCAGTTGGCACAGTGTTTTGCACATAGTAAGCACTTAATAAATGCTTTATTCATTCATTCACAACACACAGGGGAATTATATTAATATAATTACTAAACTAAACAGAAAGTATACGTGGGAAAAGTTGATGAGACTTATTGAGAGGGAAGAATATTAGAAATAGTGATATAAAAAGAAAAGTGTCAAATACGAGAAAAAATACATAGAAGAAAGAACTTCGGAGAAGAATAAGCATAACCTTGCTGGAAATATCAAATTAAATTTTTATAAACTCAAAAAAAGATGTACATAATGGAGATTGATGGTATCATATGCAATTCTTTATTTCTATTCTTCATAAATAAAAAATTCATATTATTGATGTTTGTGGTACCACCAAAAAGAAGAAAATTTACCAAAAATAAAATCTAAATTGTTTTTAAAAATTCAACAAATATTTTTATGTATCTTCAAATGTTCATG
The DNA here is from genome assembly GCA_023548195.1 of Bettongia penicillata ogilbyi. NCBI lineage: Eukaryota > Metazoa > Chordata > Mammalia > Diprotodontia > Potoroidae > Bettongia > Bettongia penicillata. The sequence goes on along the minus strand of JAJHZJ010000480.1, from coordinate 3,284,352 downwards.
GCTTTGGAGATACAAAGATCAAAAAGAACCCAGTCCCTGCTCCCAAGGAAGTTATAGTTTACTGAAGGACCTTAATTCTATATCCAAGCTTCATGCCTTTCCATGACTAAAAATATTAATTATTGATTGACCAACACAGAGGATGCCCAGTTTTTTCTAGTGATGAGCCTCTCCATGATCCACTCGTCTGATCCTTGAATAGTAGCTACCGTTGCATCATCGAAGTATTTTCAAAACTTTTCTAGCTGAGTGATTACCCTAGCATAGCTTTGGAAAACCCACAGGATCCTTCATTCCATGATAAGGCATCAGAATAAGATTTAGTAGTGAAGTGTGGTCTCTAACACTAGCATGGAAGTATGGCCAGTGCTACCTAAATATTCTGCCCTTTGAGCACTGCTGGTCAGAACCTTTAGTCTATTACCAGCAATAGTGTGCTGAAGGTTAACGTAGCATCACAAACTGCTACTCACAAAAGGAGAGCAATAAGTATGATATTGGCTTCCAGTTATAAAGAACTTTGTGGTTACCAAGCATTCTCACATCACCTCATTTGATCTCCTTTGAGTCATACAACAACCTGTTTTAGATTGGTAGTTACCAATTATGTCCATTTTACAGATTGGAAAGTGGACTTAGAGCTTTGCCTAAGGTTACCCAGCAGTTTGCCCCCAAACCTAGGTCTTCTGACCTTTCCACTATACCATGTTATAGTAAAGATACTGATTCTAATTTCCTCACTGCACATTATATTTTGTATTAATTTTCAAGGCCATATCACTGTCTTCTTAAAAACTAGTTTAGGGAAATTACTTAAAACACCAGTGTCACCTAGAGATTTGAAGATATGGTTGACAAGTGATCAGATGGTTACATAAGATCAGAGAAAACAATGTAATTTTCTATAAAATGGATTTTTGCCAGACTAAAATGCATTTAAAAGGAACTTTTAATTAAAATTTGTTTTAATTTAAATTTGTTTATAGTGATGATTGTAATGATTTGCAGACAGGTGATAAGTGAGATGCTTCTGTTTAGATTTTGAAGCATAACTCCTAGATATTTTGTGTCATTTTTATTTTAACTGATGTCTTCTGGCACTCATTCAACTTTGTCCCTGATAATTCATTAGCAATGATAGCTGCTCAATGGTGAGATTGGAATCAGTGTAGTACACAATCATGTTAAATACTCAGATCTCCTAATTAATGACTTTTCTGTATGGAACAGAGAGCTCGTTCCTCTTCCCTGAGGGACTGCAATTTCATGGTTCCTAATGATGGTTAGATTATATTATCTGGATCACTTGGGCTGTGGGTGACACCAGCAATATTCAGAAGTGTGTATATGAGATTTAAGAAGAGAAAATCCCTCCAGAATCTTAAAATAAAAAAGAGGAGTTAAAATGTCTGTTTCTAATTTTCGTTAATATATTACTCTTCTGTGTGACTTGGGTGTCAGTTTCAAGTTCTAGTCTTTCTTAGTTCTTCTACCTTCTTCCCATCCTTTAACTCTTCCTCTCCCCATCATCATCCAGGTTAATGTTTGTAGAATCTATTTACTGTATTCAGTGAGCTAATTTATTCGAAGCATCATTTTTTCATTAAATTTACTGGGATTGTTATTTTACATGTTGTTCACAGGACCATATTTTGGTTGGTATTTTTACTTTATTTGATGATCCAAATAAAATACTTCATTCCAAAGTAACAGTGATTTTTTTTTCATTTTCGGTTTCTCTAACTTACCACCTTCTCCTTTGGGAAGCCCAGTTACATGTCTTAGGTTTGGAGAAAAAAGAAATGCACAAATAAACTGATTTAAGGATCTTTAAATTTCCTTTCTATTAATAATTCCAAGGTTTCTTACTTTATATTGCAAGTTTGATTTTGGTCGTGTTGAAAGGGTTGATGACATTTGCAAGGCTTCTGCTATATGCTGTTTTTGAATGAGTAATTCATTTGGGAGCTCTTCTGTAGGACCACACTGATGAGCAGTGTGGAATAGTAGATAAGGCGCTCCTGGATTTGAAGTCAGGAAGACTTCAGTTCAAATCCTACCTCAGACTAGCTGTATGTCCTTAGGCAAATTGTTTAACTTCTCTGAGTCTCTGTTTCTTCATCTATAAAATGGAGATCATAATATGACCACATATTATTCACAGGCCTGTTGTGAAGATCAGCTGAGAAAATTTATATAAAGTGCTTTGCAGGCTGTATAAATGTGAGCTATCATTATTATTTATATCATTAGTAGTAGTAGTAGTAAAATGAAGTGGTTGGACTTTGAGGTCCCTTCCAGCTAGAAATATATATGATCCTATTATTAGCTTAATAAATGCTAGTTGATTTCTGAGAACATTACCCTTTGTGAAAAGTATTTAAATTGAAGTAAGAAGGACTGAAGTCAGATAAAAGGAAGCATGTCCTAATGGGAAAATTTCTTAGCTAGTCTGAATTACAGTAAGTCTAAGTTGGAAGATACCTAAAAGAGGCAATCTCAATATAGTAAAAAAGAACACTGAGTCAGGAATCCAAAGCCCCAGATCCAATCCTGACTCAGTCACTAATTGACTGTGCAGCATTCAATTACTGGAGACATCCTCTGCCCTTATTTGGAAAATTAAGGTTTGAGATTAGATGGTCTCTAAGGTTGCCTTCCACCTTTGACATTCTATGATTCAGTAGTAGCATTCAATCCCCTCCCTAAAGAGATGCATAGAAAGGGAGGACAACTCCTCAAAGGTCACACAGTTTAAGAAAGTGGTAGAACCCATCCTCAGGCCTAGTCCTTATTACAAGTTCACAAGACCTGATGAAATAGAAATGCATTCACTCAAAGATATTTAAAACTAGGCCTGAAAGTCTGGGTTGGTTAGTCAGGCTTATGCTATCCTGAAAGCAAGCAGATGGTGTTTTAAAGTTCCTTGCAGCCTTCCTCATTCCATCCTTGCTGATGTTGCTGATCTCTACAACTTATCACGGATGGTCCTCTAGGTCAATCAGTCAATCAGCAAATATTGATTAAGTACTTAGCATATGTCAAGCAAAGACAAAAACAGCCCTGCCTTCAGGCAACATGCATTTTTAATAACATGTAAATAACTAGTTGCATACAAAATATCTATAGAGGAGACTCTGGGCAGCTAGGTGACTCAGTGCATAGAATACCAGGCCCAGAACCAAGAAGTCCTGAATTCAATTCCAGCCTTAGATACTTACCAGCTGTGTGGCCCTGGGCAATTCACATAGCCTCTTTTGCATCAAATTCCTCATCTGTAAAATGGGGATAATAATAGCAGCTACCTCCCAGGGATGTTGTGAGGTTCAGATGAAATAATATTTGTAAAATACTTAGCACAATGCTTGGCACACAGTATATGCTATATAAATGTTAGCTATTATTGTCAGATGAAAGAGAAAATATTAGCAGGTGGAGGGAGTGAGGGAAGGTACCAGAAGAGGCCTCTTGCAGAAGGTGACTGAGTCTAAAAGAAAGCTGAGCAAACCAAGTAAAGATGAGTGGGTAGCACATTCTGGGTTTGGGAGACGGAGGATGAGAAGGTACCAAGACAAGGGAGGAACAGGGATGTGTTACAAGACAGGGAGAGGGATGTTAGTAGTTCAGTGTAGCTGAATGTCTGTGTGTGTGGTGGGTAGGTAAGTGTAAGAATGTTTGAAAGCATACATTATAAAGAGTGTTAAATCCCCCCAAATTCCCTAAAGATTACAAACATTTGATCATGGAGGTAATAGGGAATGCATGGGAGGTCATTGAACAGGGAGGTGACATGGTCAGATGCTTTAGAAAAATCCCCTTTGTAGCTGAGATGATTGGAGTGGGGAGACCAGGAGAAGAGATCAGTTACAAGACTATTCCGAGAGATGGTAATGATCAGACCTGACGCTGTGACTCTCTAAGTGGAGAGACTGGGACAGGTATGAGAGATGCTTCCCAGTTCAGACTGAAACATACAGTTACATGTGCATCTTTTGACAAGTCTCCCAACATGTATTAATTACTGGTCAGAATGTGTACCAGATAAGAAAAAACAACAAACCACTGTGGATAACTATAATGCTGAGTAGAACCATCTAGGAAATGGGTACAGAGTGTTCAAAGAAATTTGAGAGGAGGTTCAGGGAAGACTTCATGGAAGAAGAGGCACATGAATTGAACCTCAAAGGAGAGAATGAGCAAAGACTCCCACTGGTAGGACAAAGAAGATAAGAAAAAGGAGTGGGGAGTGGTCTGAGTTAACTACAAGCTAGAGGATATAAAAGGGCAGGGGAGGTAGCTTATGAGATGTGGTTAGAAAGGAAAATTGGAACTAGATTGTTGAAGGCATTGAATGCCAAGCTGGGGAGCTTGTACTTTAGTCAATAGGTGGTGAGGGATCACTGAGGCATGAGCATGTATGAGCTAGCAACACATTGTATATGTCTGGATACACCTGAGAACCAGAGGGCTCACTCAGAGGAACAAGGTTAGTCTAGTTGTACATCTTGCCAACAAGGAAATTAAGGCAAAGAGAAGTTAGGAGATTTCCAAAGGTCTCATCTTTCCTGCTCAAAATGGTGCAGTGGGTAGAGTTCCAGGCCTGAAGTCAGAAAGACTGATCTTTCTGAGTTCAATTCTGGCTTCAGACACTTGCTGGCTATGTGGTCCTGAGCAAGTCACTTAACCTGTTTGCCTCAGCTTCCTCACCTGTAAAATGATCTGGAGAAGGAAATGGCAAAACACTCCAGTATCCTTGCCAAGAAAACCCCAAACAGGGCCATGAGGAGTCAGCTATCACCGAAAAAGACTGAACAATAACCAAATCATAGTCTCTGAATAACCTGGCAAAAAAAAAATGCTCCGTATTATCTGTAACCCTCATGTTATATAAGTACTCACTCCCATAATTTATTTGGACCAAAGCACTGGCAGTGGTGTAGGACAAATTATCTTTTGACCCAGATTCTCAGGATGTCAGGGCTGGAAGGGCCTCAGGGAGCATCTCATTCAACCCTGCTGTTTTACAGATGAAGAAAGACTCAGACAAGAGAAGTGATTCATTCATTCAAGGGCACATAGTCAATAATGGTAGACTCAGCCAGCCAGACCTCAACCTGGAGAGAGAGTGTGGTACAGTGGAAGGAGAAATGATCTTGAAGTCAGAGCCTACAAGGTCAAATCCCATCCCTGTCATTTACTGTCTGTGCAACTTGGGTGAATCAATTTCTCTGGTCTTTAGTTCCTCATCTTAAAATGAGAAGGTTGGATGCGATGGGCTCAGAGGTCCCTTCCAGGTCTCAGTCTATGATTCCATAAAGTCCCAAGTCAATGCTCTTTCCACTGTACTTCCTCCCCACCCCCACCTTTCCCCTGTCACCACATGAGCAGGTCCCTTGGAAAGCAAAGGGGCACTTACAGAATTCATCATGCTAAGTATGGTTCTCTTGGTGCAGGGGAAGCTTAACAAGTGTTTGTTGACTGCCTGATGGAATTAGCTGAAAGAACTGGCAGAGCCCTCATGTTTTACCCGCCTGATTTGGTCACTGAGATATTCTCCCATCTTAATAGGGAGCTGAGAAACTTCACAAGCTTTCCCTCGTTGGAATGCATAGCACAATGAATTTGTACCCACGGAGCCTTCAGCACTGATATTTCAAAACCTACAGCACACTAAACGTGAAACTTTTGTTCAAATTTCAAGGATTTTGATAGCCCAAGTGAATAGACACTGCCTATTGATTTTTCCCTTACAATGACTCTTGGATAACCTATTTTCTCATTTATTTTTAACGACAGCTCATGAGATTTTGCAGCAATTCTGCCCAACCTCCTAATATCAAAATCCCTCCTTGACCCTGAAAATTGTAATTCTGCTATAGATCACAGCTGCTGAATATTACCTTTTACTAAGCTGGTTAAATAAAATATGTCCAAATCACTAGATCCCACAAGCTGTGGACTGCAATTCTAATGATCCAGGGGCTGTTGCTTCCGCCAGTGTGTGCTGGCTGGTGCTCTCGCCTGTGCAACACCAAAGTGTGGGAATCGAGAATATCGGCTGGAGTTTGGAATTCAAGAAGGAGGAGAGAGAAAGGATAGCTCTGCTGGTCTTCAATGATTTTCTTGTAAAACTTTTACAAATTAGAGTTGGTCTGTTTGATGTGTTCCATAACAATCAAATGCTGGGCAAGTCTATTGCAAAGTGGCTCCAGTTTTCTCAGGAGTGGAAAAGGGGCACATTTGATGTGTGGCAGGTTCGAAAATCCCCAAAGTCTCACATCCTGGTGGGTCAGATTACATTCACCGAGAGAGGAGAAACAGAATATGTAAAAATGGTAATGGACCACAAACCCAGCTAATTCCTTCATTTCCTTCTAGTCAACCAACCTCAGGGTCCACATTTCACCCCCCATGGATGAAAACCCGCTGGGATTTAGAAATGGCAGAAAGTAAAACTCCGTGGTGATGGACTGCTTGTCAGGCAGCAGAAAGGTTCTCAGTGGAGGACTTCTTCAAGGGAGCCCTGGAACCTTTGGCCTCGGGGGCCTCAGGGACCATAGGAGGTTAGTGCTTCTCAAAAGATCCCTTGTAGGTATTCCACACGACCTGGCAGGAGGCGTCAATTTCAGAGAAGTCATTTTCTCTTCCTTGACTCTAGGTGGTTCCAGGGGAGTTTAAATATTTCAAAACTGGTACTTAGATCATTAAGTCATAACCTCTAGCTTTTAGACCATCTACTTATATCATTCATACCGTTCCCATTTCCAATATGGTAATGTTTCCTGGAGACCCTTATTCATTAAAGAGGAATAGAGAATTCTTAATGGCTCTTATTCAGCAGAAATAAAGTTTCTCTGGACAGTGACCATTCGAGCAAATTTGAAATGCAAGTGATATGTGTGTCTCCTCTGTGGGCCTGAGGAACTTGGCCTCTGAGTTTTCTATCTGCCCTTGTACTTCTGTGAAACCACTAGACCTGCTGCCTTTCATAGCAATGTGTGGAAGATGATTACTTGACAGCAGGTGGGCCTGATCAGATATGTACAGGAAATCTGCCCAAAATTGTTGCAGAGAGTATGCCTGATTGAACACAAAACTGACCATCTCACATAAAAAAAAATTAATCAGTCAGTGATGTCTAAAACCAGTAACTAGTTGTTAAATTTCTAAAACTGACAAATGCATTATCATTAATCCCTGAAAACACCTTTTATTTGATCTCAGGATTTAGAGCTGGAAGGTATCTAATAGATCTGCCCAGATTCTTCATTGTCCAGCTAGGGAGACTGAGACCTACAGAAGTGACTTGCCCAAGGTCACACAGGAAGTAAGGATCAGAATCAGGATCTGAACCTAGACCTTTTGATTCCAAATGTAGGGTTCCTCCTGTATGCCATACTCTTCCTCTCCCCATCTGTGCAAACTTGTTCCTACTACTGACTTTGTCTAAAAAGTTATCTTTCCTCTTTTCCACTCATCTGAATCCTACACATCTGTAGGCCCATTTGCTCCATGAAGTTTTTCCTGAAAACTTAAGATAACAATAATTTCTCCTTCCTATGCTACAGACAGTGCTATAATTTATCCATTTTACCACTTAGCAGAAATGAACTGGTATTGGTAGTTATCTTGTACAGTTTCAGTTCTTTCAAATGAAGGACCCTTTTCCATGTCATCTATATCATCACTGGTCTTTCACACAGAGAAGCTAAATACATGATTACGAGAGCATCATCATACAAGATCAGTTAAAGGAGTCTGGGGTGTTTAGCCTAGAGAAGAGAAGACAGGAGATGACAGAACTCTTCAGGTACTACTACTGGGTACAAGAGAGATTACACTTGTTCTCTTTGATTCCCAAGGACATAAGTGGGAGCTGTGTGTGGAAATTGCAGAGATTAATTTGGGCTTTACATAAGGAATATATTCCAAATAAACAGAGCTATCTAAAATCAGAACCAACTGCCTTAAAAGGTAAAAGTCTTTCCTCACTGGAAGTTTTTAAGTAGAGGTTAGAATCAGGGGTGGAGAACCTGTGGCCTCGAGTGCCACATGTGGCCTTCTAGGTCCTCAAGTGCAGCCTTTTGACTAGATCCAAACTTCCCTCAAAGGGCTGCATTCGTGGACCTTGAGAGCCACATGTGGCCTTGAGGTACAGGTTCCTCACCCCTGGAGATGTCTCTTTGTTGGTAATACTTCCAAAAGGGATATTGGTCCCATACAGGTTCATCTGTCTGACTCCTGAGCTCATTTACTTTTAAATTTTTTTCTGTTATGAACTTAAATACTAAATAAAATAGGCATTTCCACATACAAAGCTGAACAGAAAAAAAGGATTATATATGATAGACACAGTGAACCTCTATTGCATTCAGTTTCTTTTTCCCTTTAAATATATGACAAATTCAGCATATAACTTTTCTTATAAATAGTATTTTATTTTTTTCCAGTTACATGTAAAGACAGTTTTTAACATTCATTTTTACAAGGTTTTGAGTTCCAAATTTTTCTCCCTCTGTCCCTTCCTTCCCAAGGAATCTGATATATTTTATACATGTACAGTCATGTTAAACATATTAGTCATTAGTCATGTTATGAAAGAAGAAACAGAACAAAAGGAAAAACTATGAAAAAACAAAAAAAATTAAAAATGGTAACAGTATGCATCCTACTGTATTCAAATAGGAAGATAGGAAAGAACTTCATAGTTCTTTCTTTGCAAGTGGATAGCATTTTCCATCACATTGTATCAAAGTTGATCATTGCATAATGTTGATGTTACTGTGCACAGTATACTCTCCTGGTTCTACTCAATTCACTCAGCATCAGTTCATGTAAGTGTTTCCAGGTTTTTTTGAATCCCACCTGCTCATCATTTCTTATAGCACAATAGTATTCCATTACATTCACAGCATATAACTTTCAAAGCACTCCTGCTCATCTGTGTTTCCTTCTCCCTTTCCTGTTATTCTCTCCCGTGCATTTAAAAAAAGTTTCAATAATCCTCCCTTCATTCTTTCACTTTTTGTTCTCTTTTTTGTAACCCTACGACTAGTCCTCTCTTCCTCCTACCCCAATTACAAAAAGAAAAGAAAAATCCTTGTAACAAATAGCCATCATCAAGCAAAACAAATTCTTATATTAGTCATGTCCAAAAATGTATGTCTCTTGAGTTCATCATTTCTTTGACAGAAGGTGGGTAACATGCTTTATCATCAGTCCTCTGGGATTATGATTGATTACTATATTGATCAGAGTTCTCAAATCCTTGAAAATTTCTTTTCTTTACAATGTTGTATTGAATAAATTGTTCTCCTGGTTTTGGTCATGTCTCTCAACATCAATTCTTGTGTCTTCTCAGATTTTTCAGAAACTATCCTTTTTGTCAATTTTTATGGTGTGACAATATTCCATTGTTTTCATATACCATAATTTGTTCATCCATTCCTCAAATGATGGCTAGTTTCCAATTCTTCGCTATAACACAGGACAGAGAGGATCTCAGGAGACAAAATGGATAATTTTGATTATATAAAATTAAAAAGATTTTCCACAACCAATACCATTTTAGGGCAGCTAAAATTAAAAGGGAAAAAGTAAATGGGAAAAAGTCTTTGAAGTAAGTTGTTCTGATAGATGTCTCATTCCCATGATATGTAGAGAACCAATTCAATCTATGAATAAAAACCATTCTCTAACTCATAAATTGTAAAAGTATATGGACACAATTTACAGAGGAAAAATCCAAACTATCAATAGCTATATAAAAATATTCTTTAAAAATGCTCCAAATGAAACAGATAAACCATTGGTTAATTTGATTTAAAAAGGAAAGAAAACCAAATTAATAGTATCAAAAATGAAAGGGGTGAATTCACCACCAAATGAAGAGGAAATTAAGACCCTTGTAAGAATCTGTTTTGTCCAATTATATGTCAATAAATGTGACAGTCTAAATAAAATGGATGACTATCTACAAAAATATAAATTAACCTGATTAACAGAAATTGAAATAAAATACTTAAATAACCAAATCTTAGAACAAGAAATTGAACAAGTCATCAATGAACTTCCTAAAAAAAAAATGAATTCACAAGTGAATTCTACCAAATACTTAAAGAACAATTAATCTCATATAATAAATAATAAATACAATAAAGTATTTGGAAAAATAGATGAACAAGCAATCCTACCAAAGTCCTTTTATGACATAAATGTAGTTCTGATACCCAAACCAGAAAGAGCCAAAACAGAGCAAGAAAATTATAGGCCAATTTCCCTAGTGGATATTGATGCAAAAATTTTAAATAAAATGCTAGCTAAGAGATTACAGCAACATTTACCAAGGACCACACATTATGAGTAGCTGGAATTTATGCCAGGAATGTAAGCCTGGTTCAATATTAGGAAAACTATTGACATAATTGACCATATCAGTGACAAAATCAATAGAAATCATGCAGAATAGTTGCAGAAAAACCCTTTGACAATAGAGAAAAAAACCTTTGACAAAAATAGGGTACCCATTTCTATTAAAAAACATTAGAGAGTATATGAGAAAAATGGAGTTTACCTTAAAACTACTGATAACAAGAACTGTTGAGTTTTTTAATTAATTAATTTTTATCATTATTATTATTAAGAGCGTGTCCATTAATTGGGGAAATGGATGAACAAATTAAGTTATATGAAGATAATAGAATTCAACTGTGCTGTAAGAAATTGTAAAAGGGATAGCTTCAGAGAAACCTGGGAAGACTTGTTTGAATTGATATAATGTGAAATGATTTAAACTAGAACAATTTATACAGTAACAGCAGCATTGTAAAAACAAACAACTTTAAAAGACTGAAGTAGGAGAGGATTCTGGGAAGATGATGGAGTAGGTCAGAAAATTCCAAGCTCTCATGATTTTCCCCCGCAAAAAAACATGAAATAGTGGCTCAGGGTGAATATTAAGCAATAAAAATAAATAAGAACAGGGCCAGACCAGGGGTCCTCCTGGGACAATCAGAGATCTGGAGAAAAGTTCCAGGACAAGGTTTGGTCTGTGTGGAGAGTAAATACCTCCAAGGTAGGTCCTAGGTCTGCTTAAACAACAAGTGGAAAGCCCCGGGTTCAGCTGTGTTGGGAGGCTGCCTTACTCCCAGCCACATGAACTTTTACCCTACCTTTCCCCTAGACAGTGAAAAGCGTTGGGCTCTGAGCCAAGACTGAGGGAACCTCTGCTGACAAAGAACGCTAGACCTCATTTGGGATACATGGCTAGGACCAAGAAGGAACCAGTACACATTCAATGAGTGCAGAGGCAATGGGGCTGGGATGCCACTTGCTGTTGCACTTAGAAGAAGCTAGAGGTCTTGGTTCTAGTTCCAAGTCAGGGTGGAGAACTGAAGGAAGATATGAAGCCAGAGGACCATCCCCTAAACACCAGGTCTAAAGGTAATTATAAAAATTGAGCTACTACAATTTTTAAAAAAATGCACAGGCAAAGTAGAAAAATAGTCAACCATAGAGAGTTACTATGGAAATAGAGAAGACTAGAGTTCATCTTCAGAGGAGGATATTGAAGCAAAGAAACCTTCTTCTACCCCAAGGAGTAATGTCAAATGGTCACGTGCTCAAAAAGAATTCATAGAAGAACTTTTAAAGAAACTTTAAAAATCAAATGAGAGAGACTGAGGAAAAACTAAAAGAAAAAATAATAATCCAAGAAAAACAAGATTACAAAAAGAAAGTCAACCAATTAGAAAAGGAGATCCAGAATCTTGAGGAAGAAAATGACTCCTTGAAAATCAGAATTGGGCAAAGGAAAGCTAGCAAAGTTACATGAGATCAAGAAATAATAAAACAAGATGTAAAGAATGAAACAATAGAAGCAAATGTGAAACATCTACGAAAAACGACTGACCTGGAGAAGACATCAATAAGAGAAGACATAAGAGTAATTGGGCTACCTATGATCAAAGAAAAACTTGGGTTACAATAATGCAAGAAATAATTAAAGAAAATTGTCCTGAAGCATTGGAACAAGAGGGGAAAGTAGAAATAGAAAAAATTCACCAATCACCATCTAAAAGATATCAAATTCTGAAACTCCTAGCTCAAGAATAAAATATTATGAGTTACAAGAAAGCAATTTAAATATGGTGGTGCCACAATTAGAATCCCATAAGATTGGCAGTAGTGACACTAAAAGACTGCAGGTCTTGGAACCCTATCTATTGAAGAGCAAGAGAACTGGGGTCTCAGCTGAAAATATTATACATAGCAAAGCTAAGCATAATCCTGAATGAAAAAAATGGACATTTAACGAACTGTCAGATTTTCAGGAGTTAGTTAAAAAAAAACAACCCTGAACTTAATAGAATATTTGACATACAAGAGCCGAGAGAAATGTAAGATCCATACCAAGAACGAATTACAAGGAACTCAATAAGGACAGACTGTTTACTTTTTATGTATATAAAATGTAAAACATGTGTCTAAGATTGTTATTAGTAATTGGGTAGTTTGTAAGAAAGATTGGGGTAGACCTGAGTATGATATGACTTTGAAAAGTAAAATTGTTTAGAAACAACTAAAGAGAGTAATTATTTGATACAAATGAGGTACAAGAGGAAGAACCGACCTAGAGGAATTAGATCAGGAAGGAGGGCTGATAGTTCTGGAACCTTATTCTCATCAGAGGGAGGGAGGGAGGGAGAGAAAGAGAGGGTTCTGTTGACTCTTCCAGGAAGGAGGCTGTTCTCAGCTCTAGGCCTCTATGAATCAGTCGGAATTGTTCATTGCTTCTACCTGATTTATTCTATTTATGTAAATGTTTTACTCTCCCCTGACCAGAGAGTGTTATCTCACTCTATGAGGATCAATTCTGAATGGTCTTTGATTATCTTCAGTGAAATCTAAATTGTACTTATGGGCCAACCTAAAAGGAGTTTAAATTTATTGCCAAGTGGCTTCCCAATTGATAGCAATTTTCCCTGTCCGAAGCAACAGTCTATCAACTCTGTGCAATCTGAGAGAGGCCCTGAATTAAGAAAGGAATCTGCCTTAAGTGACAGCCAAGAAAGACTCCCCTCCTGCCCTTTGTGCCCCTGACCCAAAGACATCCTACAAGTGGACACATTTCAAAAAGCTGCCAGTCATCTGCCAATTGGATGAGATTGTTTCTCAGTTTCTTCAAGGCTTTCATCTCTAGGGAAAAAAACAGGCAAAGGGGATGCTTTCCCTCACCTTCTGAGAGCTCAGTGAGGAGGTCTAGCCATCCCTGGCCTGGGTACAAGGCAGGGCAGTCAGTGGCCTGTGACAAGGGCACCAAAGAAGTGCCAGGCTGGGAAAAACTATTGCTGTTACTCCAGTGCCAGCCACTCACAGGGCCCCTCTACCCCAAGAATGTACAAATTATTGTACATTACTTTTTAATTTTTAAACCCATGTTATATTTGGAAAGATGTAATCCTGGGGAAATGATACTGAGACTAATGGACAACATATTATCTTTCATGTGTGTGTGAGTTTTTTTTTCATGTTTAAGGTTCCTTTGTTATCCACTCCATAGCAAGTCTCTGCACACACTCTTGAGCAGAAAATCAAAATATGCCTTAGAGCAATAATATTTTAATAAGCATGAAATGTCTTCAATGAGATAAAAGTATTATATGGTGTTTTGATATAGGGCTTTACTTAAAACCTCATTAAAAAAAGGACAATGCCTTCCCTGCTTTGGGGTGCATTGATGTATTTTTTTTATTCAGGTAAGAGAAAAAGACCAGTTTAGGTCAATTATTGTAATTAAATGTCACAGATGAGTGAGCAGCTAGCAAATGGACTTTAGTATTTGTTGATCTCACTGTTCTCCATTGATCAGAAACAGCCACTAATGACACGAGCCGCCAAAGGTCAGAAAGAAACACCTGAAAGACCTGGCTGAAGAGAAGCGGTTGGTCGTACAGGAACCGGGTTCTGTGACTGTTCGGCACATGGTCCTGGGTGTGGTTTGCAGTGGTGCCAGCCCCAGGTCACCTCCTGGACACTGGAAGAGAGACATTTGGTCAGTGGGAGGTGGACTTCTGGTTAAAGAACAGACCATGATGATATGACAACAATCTTATCCTCTTCTCATCTCTTCCCTCCCCCAGCTCCCAAATGGAACTTCATTTATACTTCAAAACAAAATAAAACTGAGTTTGGGAGGGTCAGCTCTTCTCTTAGACACTTGACTGATTTTTTTAAAAGAAGTAGCAGGGACACCTCTTGTCTGTGTAAAGTTGTATATGCATTTTCTCATTTGATCCTCAAATCCACTTTGTTGGGATGGGTATTTCAAGTTTTCCAGATGAGGGACACTAAGGCTCAAAAGGTCTAAAGTGGATTGCCCGCATTTATTCTGTAAATAAATAGAATAGTCAAAACTTGAATCCAAGCCTTCTGACTTGGCGGTAACATTCTTTGGTCTTCTTGTGTTTTGGGGATGGTGTGTGTGTGTGTGTGTGTGTGTGTGTGTGTGTGTGTGTGTGCGTGTGTGTGTGTGCATGTGTGTGTGTGTGTTTAATTTACTTCCCTAATTCTCCTTAGGCATATTAAAAATGAGTCTGTATTGCCCACCTCTGGTTCTCTGTCTCATTTGCCTGTGAAGAGGATCAGAACCTACACCCAAAGCACCAGAATCTGTTCCCTGGTTTTTTCAATGAACAGACACAAAAGGAAGAGGATAAAGAGAATTGTCCACAGCACTTTTCAGTTATAAAATTGCCTTCACAAATATTTCATCTTTTGAGCTTTACAACAATTCTGTAAGGTTATCAAATGAGGAAACTTGAAACTCAGAGAAGAGCAGTGTTCTCACTGCCCAACAGTCTGATCACTTCTGATGCTTGCTACCTGTGTGTCCTTGGACAGGTCATTTCACCTCAGGGAGTCTCAGGCTCCCCATCTGTAAAATGAAGGGGTTGAACTTGGTGGCCTCCTTTATCTCTGATACTATGACTCTGCTGTAAACCGAGTTTCCTTCCACAGTACCACACCACAATACCCTGATCTGTCTTCAGGAAGACATTTATGAGAGAATGAAAGGAGCTGGAAACATGAGGTGGTAAAAGAGAGGCATGAGAGGGGAAGTGGGATCACATAGAGAAACTGACCCAAAATACAGAAAATCAACACCCTGCCACTAGCTCTTGTCTGTTCCTGTTTCTCAGCTTGCCAGAAAAACAGAGCCACTTCCTCTCTTAGGAAACCCTCTTGCCATTCCCATGGGTAGCTTGTCAAGAGTCCCCCACAAACCTCCTTACTCAACATGCTCCAGCACATTAAAGTCAGCATTTAGAGATTCATCTAGGTCAGCTACCCTCCTCACCTGGATGAAGGTACCTGGCACTCTACCTACTCCCAATGAAATACTCAAGTGCCTTGGAGTTCCACCACCCCAACTGTTTGAGTCAATCAACTACCGAGCATTTATTAAATGCTAATTGTATGCCTGTGACTGTATTAGGTGCTAGAGGATACAAAGAAAAAGGAAAGCAGTCCTGCCCTCAAGGAACTCACATTTTAATGTAGCGTACATTCCACTCATATAGGTAAGTACAAAATAGAAGTTGATTTTGGGAAAAAGGCAATAATAATGGGGGAATGGAATGGAGAGGATGAGTTGTAGCTGACGGCCTGCATCCCTACACGGCTCAGTGATGTGGTGAAGAAGAAAGACACGAGAGGCGGGAGAAGATAGACCAACTCTGTTTATTGATCCAAGGGTCAGAGTATTTATAGACAGAAACTGCAAGCCTACCCTGACATTCTGCTCATCTCCTGTTCTAGAGATTTGGCCAGTCTTATTGTCTTTAAAGACTGTTAGTCTAGAGGGCATCTATTTTACATATCCCTTGTATTCCGTAGTTCTCTTATTTGTCTCTTGTTTGTCTCATGGAGACAGCAACGTCTGAGGAGCATGGAGAGTCATTCAGGATGATAATGAGCACGGTCTCAACAGTTTCCCTGAAGGTCTATCCTGATCTTGTCAACCGCACTCCACCCTGGACCTCAACAGTGGGTGATGGAGAAAGGCTTCTCTTGATTTCAGATTGAAAGAAACTTTGGATTGAAAAAAGGCAGAGGTAAGAAGGAGTTTCATTCCAATATGGTGGACAGTTGGTGCGAAGGATTGGAGAACAGATATGGAGTATCATGGGAGGAACATTCTGACTAGACTGTAGTGTATGTGAAGGGGAATATTTAATCTCCTCACAATCCCCCCTTCCAATCTTCATATGTATTACTTTACTCTAAACACTATGATCTAGTCATATTGCCTTCCCTACCATTACACACACACCCCTCCATCTCACATCTCCATGCCTTTACCTTGGCAATCCTTCATTCCTAGAATGTTCTTCATTTGTGCCTCAACTTCTCAAAATCAGTAGTTTCCTTTAAGACTCAGACTGAGAGACACCTCAGTCTATCTTTTCTTAGCCCTCTTAGTTTCTAGTATATTCCCCGCCTTAATTTTAGGTATGCTAAGCATTTATACATAGTAACATTTGCATATATGTTTGCATAAATATATATTATAATGGAAGACAGTATAGTATAATGACTAGAGAGAAAAACTTATAGCCAAAAGAATCTGAATTCATGTCCTACCTTTGACGGACTCTGGCAGTTGTGAGCCATTAAAATTACAGGCTCAGTACCTGTCTCATGTATAAACTTACAAATACACATGTTTAGATTAGGATGTTAGCTCCCTAAAAGCAGGACCATTTCAGTTTTGTCTTCCTATCTCTAGCACTTAGCACAAAGGAGTCTGTATGGCGGAGATGCTTCTTGATTGATTGAGTAATACAGAATAAGACTGAGAGGACAAGTGGAGCCCAGGTTGTGAATACCAAATGGTGATGTTCATATTTGGTCTTTCATGGAACAGAGAGCCATCAGAGTTTGTTAAGCAGGGAAATAACATGGTGAGACCGGTGTTTTTGGAAAATCACTTAGGTAGTTTGAAGAGGGGAAAGTGATTAGGAGGTTATAGAAATAGTCCAGAAGAGAGGTGGTGGGGGCCTGAACTAGGATAGAGATATTGTGAGTAGAGAGAAAGGGATGGATTTGAAAAATGCAATGGAGGTTGAAATGGCAAGATTTGGCAAGTGATTGAATATATGGCATGAGTTCAAATGAGGAGTGTGAGATAATATCAAGAGTATGGTATTATTCATGTAACACAAACGAATGGAGACATATTTAATATATAGGGACATTCCAAAGAAGATTGGGTTTGGAGTTTTGAGGGGAAAAGATAATGCGTTCTATTTTGGACAAGTTGGATTTGAGTTATCTCTGAGACATCCAGTTTGAGATGTGCATTATGTAGTTGGGGATGTGAGAATGCTGAGGTAAAGTTGCACAAAGTCATTAACTTCAGTCTCTCTTCCAGAGTCACTGAAGTTGAGTGGTAAGAATAAAAATGGATGACCTTGGCATCTTCAGTGTATTCAAATTCTAAGTTCTCCATGGCAACTGCTTTGGCCATCTTCATGGCACTTGGAACAAATTGTTCTCTTTTGTCCATTCCACTGGGGAATGGACATGTTTGGGGTAGACATCCCCCTAATTCACCAATGGGTTTGAAGTCTATCTGTTACTCTCAACGTGGCATCTGCCAAGATGGTTTTACCAGGTTGTGGCATGTGCTACAACTTCTTGGGGCCACAGATAAGAGTTGGGTGACTGAGAAACATCAAAGGTGAATGGGCAGCCCTGGAAAGTACTCAGCAAGCCCTCATAGCAGAGGTGCTGTCTCCCAAAATACCTCATCCACCTCGAGTGAGACAGTATAGATAAAGAAGAGGATCCAAGATAGAACCTTGAGGTGTGCCCACAGTTTGGAAGTATTATATGAATGGTAATCAAGCAAAGGAGAATAAGAAATGGTCAGAAAGCCAAGAGGAAAACCAAGAAAGACAAGTGTCATGAAAGTCCAGAGAGGAGAGAGTCCGGAGGAAACACTGTTCAACAACATCAATTGCTACAGAGTTAAGAAGGATGAGGATAAAGAAAAAGCCATCAGATTTTACAATTGATCACTAGTAACTTCAAGTCAGGGATTGATGGGTCTTTCTCTCATTTCTCTTTCCTCCAATCCATTCTCTATTCAGTCACTAAAGTGATTTTCCTTAAGTTCAGATCTACCCTAACTCAATAAACTCCAGTGACTCCCCATTGCCTCCAGGAACAAATACAAAATGCTCTATTTGACATTCGGAGCCCTTCATAACCTAGCCCCCATCTACCTTTCCACTCTTCCTAAACCGTACTCCCCAACATGTACTCTTTGATCTAGTGACCGTGGCTGTTCCAGAAAAACAAGGTACTCCATTTCACAGCATTCTCTCTGGTCATCCCCTGTGTCTGGAGCACTTTCCTTCTTCCACTTCCCACTATCGACTGCCCTGGCTTCCTTTAAGTCTCAACTAAATCCCCATCTTCTACAACAAGTCTTCCCCAACCACTGTTAATTCCAGTCCCTTCCCTCTGGGAGTTACTTCCTATTTGGGGGCAGCTAGGTACAGTGGATAGAACACCAGTGCAGGAGTCAGGAGGACCTGAGTTCAAATCTCACCTCAGACACTTGACACTTACTAGCTATGTGATCTTGGACAAGTCACTTAACCCCAATTGCCTCATCCTGGGTCATCTCCAGTCATCTGATGAATATCTGGTCACTGGATTCAGATGACTGTGGAGGAGAAGTGAGGTTGGTAAGTTGCACAGCCCTCCCTCACTCAAAAAAATGAAGTCAAGTGAAAGTCATGTCATCTTTTCTCTGATGGCCTGGTCTTCTTTGGCAACGAAGATATTTCCTGTTTACCCCATATGTACTTTCTATGTGTATATTTCTTTGTATATTATCTCCCCCATTAAATTGTAAGTTCCTTAAGATCAGAGACTTTCTTTTGTCTCTTGTGTATCTCCAGTACTTAGCATACTGCCTGGCACATAGTAGGCATTTAAAGATTGTTATTCTATTGAATTGTTTCATTTTGTCTTTGTATCTCCAGGGCCCAACATAAATACCTGGCACTTGGAACTTAATAAATGCTTTTGAACTGACTGAAGGTAAAATGGAATGTGAAAACCTTGTTTGTTAGCGTAAGAGTGAGAAAAATAGTCCAGATTTTTGTAGTGCTGTACAACTCACAATTGCCTTTTCTCAACACAATCCTTTGGGCTGAGTGGTGGGAGGAAAAGGAGGAAGAGGAGGATTAAGAAGAAGAGAAGGGAGAAAAAGATGAGGTTGAGAAGGAAGAGGAGGAAAAGGAGAAGAGGCTGTTTCCTTATCTGTGCAATGAGCACAAGAAACTGACATTGAAGGCTCCTTGCAGATCTGACATTCTGAGTTCCGTGACAGTCCGAGTGTCAGAACTGGGACTTATTCCTCAAGCTAACCCTGCTGAGGCAAATGAAAACATGAATCAGGCTTCCATATCTCAAGCCTAGTGTTTCAGTGGTGTGCTGAAGAATAAGGGGCCTGTTTGGTCCATTTCACCATGCTGAAAAAAATGTACTTTTCATAAGAGTATACTGAATTAATTAGGGAAATGTGATCCTTAGCAGTAAGCTAAATAAAGAGATCTAGGAGTAATCTGCATAGGTTTCTTCCAGGAAGTCTTCTCTCCCTAATACTTGCCTGATTCTGGTCATAGTGGGGCTGCACCTTAAAGATCACATCATTCAATCCTCTCAGCTTCCAGGAAAGGAAACTGAGACCCAGACAGGTTAATTGACTTGCCCAAGTAAAAGTGGGTGTTAAGTGGCAGAACCAGTTTGCCTTCAGCCTTTAGGTGTTTAGCTCTTCATAGCTAGAACCATGGAATTGATCAGAGATCATCTAGCTCAGAGTTTCCCAGGTTTATTTGGTCTACCACCCCCTTTGCAAAAAAAAATTACTCAGCACCCCTCTGGAAATCTACTTTCTTTAACCTTTTAATAGTTTTTAAAAAAAATTTGTGTCATTTCAAAAAATATAAAATATTAATTTAATAATAATAATAAATTTAATAAAAAATAAAAATATTAAATTTAATAATTAAATTTAATATATATGGGGTTTTCTTGCATTGAATTGAAATTTTGATGATGCAACATTGTGTCATGTAACCGTTTAGTATTGTATTGTAAACAAGTCATTGCACTCACACATTCCTGCCAATGCATTCCTGATAATGTATGACAAGCTGACCTGCTAAGACTTGCTTGTTAAGACCTGTTGGTGGACTTGACCATTGATCTGTTATAATTTGTATTTTGAATGTTTATTTGGAAAATAATGTAATCATTACAATTTTAACTATGTTATACAACAGATAAAATATGCACAAACGGTTTTTCAAAATTTTCTTCTCTTCTTTCTGTATACTTCCTCTACTCCCTTATTTTTATTCAATGCCCCCCAATTGCACCAGAGGCTACTCCTGCCCCTCTGGAACATTCCAGCACCCCCCCGAAGGATGGTATCACTCATTTTGGGAACCTCTAGATTCTAGTTCTTAACCTGGAATCCATGAACTCATTTTTAAAAATAAAATATATTTTGATAATTGTATTTCAACTTAATTGTTTTCTTTGTAATCCTATGTATTTAATTTTATAAATTGTGAGAAGTCCAGACTTTGCCAGACTGTGACTGAGGTCCACGGCACAAAAAAGGCTAAGAAGCCCTGATCTAATCCAACTCTTTCATTTTACAGATGAGGAAACTGATAATCCAAGAATTGTGAATTGTCCAGGGTCCATTAATTGTCCATTAAATTCCTGGCAAAATGGTTCCCACTTATTCTGCATACATTTACATCTCTTGTATTTCCCTTGGAATCTTTCTCAAGGGCCAATATTACAATGCTATTTTATTTATTTCATTTCCCAGCTCCTATGGGTACTCAATACTGTTGATGGCCTGAAAATAACTATGTCAAACCAATAAACTACCATCAGTGATGGCGGCAGCAACATAATCCCATGGAAATTGACATCATGCAGTCAAAACCTGGTCCCTATTGTCAGATCACTGGTGCCCCAAACCAGCTTGTGGTACCCTTTCCCAAGTACCAGCTCAATCTGTGTATATTCATTTATTAATTCCATTATGCATGGTAGGTAGGAATTTCAGTCATATACATTTGAGAAATTGGGTTAATTGAGTCTATCTGTGGAGAAGGAGTCAGGAACACACTTCCCAAGTGCCAACAGAGAAACCAACCATATTAAAATTGTAAAAAAATTTACATCACCTTAATTTCTCAATATGTCCCTGCCTTACTCTCATCCAAAGAGCCATCCCTTATAACAGAATAAAAGTGGAGAAAAAATGGGCAACACATCACCTGAGTCCAATAGTATTAACATACCCAGTGTTCTACCTCTGGAAAGGAGAGAGGCTATGTAACTTGGGGCAAGTCACTTCATCTTCTGAGCCTCAGTTTCTTCACCTATAAAATGAAAAAGTTGGAAGAGGTCCCTTCCAACTCTAGATTCATGATTCTATAAGACGAGTGCAGTGCATCCTCACATCATTTCTCTGGGCCTAAGCTTAGTAATTATAATTACACAATATTTAGTTCCCATTTGGGGGTTTCTTTTCACATTTATTATAGTTTTAAGTGTGTGTTTAAAATGTATATGTGTCATATTGTTGTTTCTATATGTCATTTATGGTCATTTATAGTTTTTCTGTTGCTGCTTATTGTACTTTGCATCAGTTCATGTCTTTCCATGCTTCTCTGCATTTTTCATATTCCAAATAACTTACTCTCAGTGATAATACATTACACTCATTTCCCACTTTGCTTAGCCATTCCCCAATCGATGAGCATAGACTTTGTTGCCAGATCTTTGATACCACAGAAGGTGATACTACAGATATTTTAGTTTATGTGAGACCTTTCTATCTTTGAAATCATCTATCTAGGAATGATATCTCTGGGTCAAATAGTGTGGATCTCTTAGTCACTTTCTTAGCATAATTTCAAATGGTTTTCAAGAATGGTTGTACCACAATACAATTGGCAAATGGTCAAAGGATATGAACAGGAAATTTTCAGAGGAAGAAATTAAAGATATCTATAATCATATGAAAAAATGCTCTAAATCACTTTTGATTAGAGAGATGCAAATCAAAAAAAACTCTGCAAATCAAAACATCACACCTATTAGATTGGCAAACATGACAGAACAGGAAAATGATAAATGTTGGAGATGATGTGGGAGAGCTGGAACACTAATTCATTGTTGGTGGAGCTGTGAGCTCACCCAAACATTCTGGAGAGCAGTTTGGAACTATGCCTAAAGGGCTACAAAAATGTGCATGCCTTTTGACCCAGCAATATCGCTTCTAGCACTGTATCCCCAAGAGATCATAAAAATGGGAAAGGGTCCCACATGGACAAAAATATTTATAGTAGAACTCTTTGTAGTTGCCCCAAACTGGAAATCAACGGTATGCCCATGAATTGGAGAATGGCTGAATAAATTATGGTATATGAATGTAATGGAATACTTTTGCACCATAAGAAATGATGAGCAAGAAGACTTCAGAGAGGCCTGGAAAGATGTATATGATCTGATGCTGAGCGAAAGGAGCAGAACCAGGAGAACTCTGTGCACAGCAATGACCACAGTGTGCGAGAGTTTTTTTGGGTAGACTTGCATCTTCATAGCAATGCAAGGACATTAAAAAAAAAAGCATTCCCAATGGTCTTCTAAGGCAAAATGCCTTCTACATTCAGAGAAAGAACTATGGAATTCAATCGCAGAATGTAGCAGATTATTGTGTGTGTGTGTGTGTGTGTATTATGTTTTGGTTTGTTATATGATTTCTCCCATTTATTTTAGTTCTACACAGCATGACTATAGTGAAAATGTATTCAACAGGAATGTATGTATAGATCCTATATAGAATTGTATATCATCTTGGGGAGGGAGGGGGGTGGTGGAGGGGTAGGTAGAGGGGAAAAAAATCTATTTTTATGATAGTGATTGTAGAACAATAAAAATAATAAAATGAATATATTAAAAAAATAAGAATAAATAAATAAAGGAATGGTTGTACCAGTTGACAGTTCCACCAACAGTGTATTACTGTAATACTAATTAATAGTATTAGTCTTTCCACAACTCCCCCATCATCAATTATTTCCCCTTTTTGTCATCTTTACCAATTTAAATAGAGCCTTGGGGTCATTTTTATTTAAATTTTTCTTATTATCAACAACTCTGAGCAATATTTCCTATGGTTGTTAATAGTATGAAATTTTTTTTAAAAACTATCTGTTCATATCCTTTGATCACTGATTTTTTGGAAAAAAGCATAGCTAGGTTAATTTAATAAACATCACTTAAGCACCTACTGAGATCAGAGTACTGTGCTAGGTACTGAGTATACGGAATATCAGAAGAGAGTTTAGAGTCCTAAACCCTCCTTGAATAGAGGAGGGGTCAAAAACCTATGGCATGAGATAGTTTTAAATGGAAGGGAAAGCAGTAGCTAGAGTTGGGAAAAGAAGCATGTGCTGAAGTGGAGAGCCTACAGTGCCTCCCCCCAGAGCCCTCTGCCCCTCTTGACATGTTACCCATCTCTATAGTTCAACCAATGCCTTAATCTTATAGAAAATGAAAAGGATACTGAGGAATATATCCTTTGATAACTAAGGAGTTGAAATGGCTCATATGTTGAAAGGAGTTGAAAGGGCCATATGACAAGAGCCAAGGTCCCTGGAGGGGAAAAGTTTTCAAGAGCAAACATGGCAATAGGGCAGCACTCTGGGCATATGCTTCCCTTCCTAGACCTTCTATCCTGCTATCCTGCTAACCCTAACACAAAACCATTCAGTAGTAAGGGCTCTTAAGACTCTCATGTGGAAGAGAAACACATGCTTCTCTTCCCTGGCCTACATGCTGCTGTCATTTAAAACCATTCTATGATAAAGGCTGACAATCCCTGCTCTCAATATTCTAAATATTGGAGTTTCAAATCCAAACTTTTCTGGGTCCTGTGCCATATAATATTGGAGAAATCACCTAATTTCTATCTACCTTATCACTTCATCTTTAGAACTACCTATGTTCTCTCATCTTTTTTTCAATTACTTTAATTCAACAAATATATATATAATAGAACTGATATATATGTATATATTTGATACAAAGAGGGTCACACATAGACCCTGCTCACAAGGATCTTACAATCTAAGGAGAGGAAAGTCATCCACCCAAGTTAAGTGTGCTACAAATGAAAATGTGATAAGTACAAAAAAAGAGACATGGAAAAAGTGTTATGAGAGATTTGGAGAGGAAAATGCCCTTTCCATGACTCCCAAGTTTAGGAAAGTCCATTCTAGGGATTGGTAGAAAATGAGCAGAAGCATGGAGGGGGAGAGGGCAGGAAGAGAACAAGTGAAAATGAATACAACTAAGTCCCAATTAGTTCAAATAATGACTCTCCTGGAGTGGTCACATTTGAGTTACTCTCCCTGAAGTTATAAATCATATAAAATATGATTGGTTCCAACTTAGTGGCAATATGTAGTATAATTCGAATAACGTAACCACTTTAGGAAAATCCTTTGCACTAATTGGGAACTGGCAATTGCTCAACTTGGCTGGAAATATAGAATATATGCAGAGAAATAGTGTGAAATCATTACCTTCTTTTCCTCTTCTACCCCCTCAGGAAGTGAGTTCAAAAACCTTGCTCATGATTCTAGTGTCTTGGGTTGGGGTTGGGGCTTGGGGGTTGGGAGTTGGGTGGGGGGAGGACAGGACATGGAAGCAGACATTGGTTTTCCTTGGGCTATAGACAGCAGAAATTGAAAATATAAAATCATGAAACCAGCAATAGAGATCTCCTGTGTGTGTGTGTGTGTGTTCTCATTTTGCGCAATGCAACATTCTATAGCAAAACCAAAAAGAAGAAAAATAAAATATGGGCAAGTCGCATGGAGCTCTGTGGCCAAGAGGCACCACAATATTTGCAGGTGCTAATATTATAAAAGATGAGTGTTTTGTTTTGTTTTGTTTTAAGGTGGGGAAAACCACTCAAATTGGTCTTATCCTCAAAATGTATTTCTGGGCTCCAGCTCTGGGAATAGAAGTCCTTTTGTTCCTCTTTCCTCTGTAGGGCTTGACATAGTTCCCATTAATACTGTGCCCTAGAAGAGAATCTGAGTCAGCTAGAAAATATGCCCATTCAGGAAAATAGATGTTCATTTTTCCCTGCCTGAGGGAAAAGGGTATTAATGATCAGAGCCACCCAGGAGTGGATATTTAAACCAAAAGGAATTTAACCTTTCATTTCTTGACTGCCTCGTTGAGGAGAGAAGTGAGGCCCCCAGGTGACTGGGTCTACAGTGAAGGAGGGGCACAGAGCAGACATTCATCTCTCTCCCTCACGGTCCTCTGCCCAGTTGATCTTGACATTTTTGACAAGACTAGAGAAGTATATGAAAAATCACTCCATAGACATCTATCAGTGGCATGTTGGACCCAGAGGGATCATATCCACCCTCCTATGAAGCATGCCCCTTCTTTCTGCACCTGGAAGATTCATAGCATCATAGAGTTGAAACTGGAAGGGATCTCAGAGATCATCAAATTCAACCAGCTCAACTTACTGCTGAAGAAACTGAAATCCAAAGGGGGCTAAGTTACTTGGCCAGGTCACACAGATTGTGTCTGACAGAATGTCTGAGGCATATTCTTGACCCCCAAGTCCATTGCTCTTTCCACTAAACCATACTACTTCTTTTGAAAGGGATACTTTCTTCTATCCTACCTAGTCCCACTCAGAGCAAGGAAACTGGCTTCCATGCTGGGGTGTGGAATCTGAAAGGTGGCAATTTTCTCAGAGTATTGGGGAGACAGCCCAATATGGAGCTACAGGTCAACATCCACCAAAGATTTCCCCATGGATACCCTTAGGAGCTGGAGGAATACATATCCATACTCCTAAAGACAGCGTGTTTCTAAGGCAACAAGGTACAATGGGAAGACCAATTGTTCTGGTGTCAGATACTAGGATTCAAACCTTACCTCTGAGGCTTGCTGCTTGTTTTACCTTGAGGAGGTCCTGGGTATAGACTTAATTGCCCCTGAAGCCCCTTCCAGCTCTACATCTGTGATTCTATAGGAAGGCTACCCACTTACTCCCAGATAGGCTAGTAGTTAGGTCATTGGATTTGGAGTCAGGAAGGCCTACGTTCAAATTCTGGCTCAGAAACTCACTAACCATGTAACAATGTGAAGTCATTAACTTCTATGCACCTTAGTGTCTTCTAAAATGAGAGAGTTGAATTTAAGGTCCTCTTCAGATCTAAATGTATGACTTAGGTTTTGTACTAGATTGAAAGAGAGAGAGTTGAGAACAGGAAGGTATGCAAAACAACCTCAGAGTCTAATTTGGGACTTTGGAAGCCTTAAGAATTATGCTTTGTTCATCTATTAAATGCCCAAACTATCCTTCTGAACTGCTGGGAACTCTCCACTCAGTTGGAGGAGCCATGACTGCTGTTGTAAATGGTAGGGGATGCACACAGGGCAGGAATAGGCAGTAATAGTATTGATAGTTCCTTATATGTGTCTAGTACTTTATGACTCACCAAGTGTTTTCATGGGCATTATCTCATCAGATCCTCCCAACAATCCAGTGAGGGATACGGAGCAGGGATGATGATTCTCATAGACAAAGACCATAAATGTGACAGTCCCACAGCTTCTTAGTGGTGGGAGAGTTGGGGCCAGGATTCAGCTCTTCTGACTCCCAGGCCAGGATGTTTGTTGCCATTATACCACCAAAGTGTGTGTGTGTGTGTGTGTGTGTGTGTGTGTGTGTGTGATTGTGTGTGTGTGTATGTCCTTCATTGCTGAAGAAGACTATGCCATCAGAGAAATGATGACATGGCTTGCACTTGACTTTGTTTTGAGTGAGGGAGAGCTGTGCAGGTCACCAGCCTCACTTCTGCTCCAGAGCCATGTGGATCCAGTGACCAGATATTCATCAGGATGACTGGAGATGACCCAGGATGCACTGGGAGACCTTGGCCCCTTTAGACCAAGGTCTATGCAGGTACTCACTTAGGGTGAGGTAACCCATTCATTGAATAGGCCTGTTTAAGAAGGGGATGGGCCCTTTAACGAGGCAAGCAAAATAGACATCAAAAGATCAAAGAGCCTTGCTTTCTAAGCTATAGTAAGATGTGTCACTTAGAGTCACAGAATCTCAGTGTTGGAAAGGAACTTGGAGGAGATCACCTGGTTCAACCACTTCACAAACAGTAACTCCTTTTACCACCAGAGTATGAGCAAATTAAAAGGAGAAGGCAATCTGACTGGTGAAAGGCCTCAGGGTCATGCATTATGGGAATCAGCAGATGTTCAGCCTAGGCAAGAGGACACTTAAGGGGAGACATGATTACTATCTTCAAGTTTTTGAAGGATTGTTAAGAAGAAAAAATGGACTTGTTCTATATAGTCCCTAAAGTGAAACGAGTACCAAGTGAAAGTGGCAAAGAAGTTACTTTAGGTTTGATGTAAGGGGGGAAAGCCTACATAATAATTAGAGCTATAGAAAAGTGGAATGGACTGTCTGGAGAAGCAGTTGCTTCCCCCTCACTGGGGAGTCTTCAAGAAAGGGTTGGGAGACCCTTTGTCTGGAATGTTGTGGAAGGAATTCTATTTTTCAGGTATGTGTTGGACTAGATGGCATCTGAGGTCTCTTCCAACTTTGAAATTCTGTGATTACACTCTCACTGATTGCTTGATGGCCCTGATAGATATCAGAATTTGTAGGATTGTACAATGGACTTTAAAGATAATCTAAAGAAATCACCTCATTTTATACATGAAGAAAGTGAAGTCCAGAAAGGTTAAGTTATCTCTCCAAGGCTATTATGGTAGGAAGTAGAAGTACCAGGATTAAAACCCAGGTCCTTTAATTCCTAATGCATGCCCTCCATTTGGATGCCCCTTGACCTCAGAAACACCTCCGTCACCTGATCGCAGGTATCACCATTCAGATAATTTAAGAGCAAACCAAAAGCTTAGCCTTCAATGAGAGCTAGTTTCTGTGGGGAAATTATCCCTCTTAGCAGAGGAAGGAACTATCTGTCCTTATTATTATGTGCTTTCCAATTGGAAACCTAGATTCTAGAAAGAATGATTCCCCTGGGGTAGAAGGAAAAGTGAAGAGGGGAATATTTGAGAAATGAGTTATCAAAAAGTACTTGGGAAATGGGTGGAGCTAGTTACCTGGGCTGTGATCATTAGCTGGACTCACCCCAGCTCTAGTGATCTGCAGACTATAAAATGAAGCATTCCCCAGAAGAGAAATAGGAAAAGGAGTGGGAACTCCAACTGGAGATTCAGTGGGAGACTTACGAAGACAGTAGCCATGGGAATCACCACAGAGATCCTCAAGCCACAGGGCATGTGGGCTCCGAGCAAGTAGATCTGTATGCTACAAGAGGATTTTCCTGCTTCCCTCAACTTTCCTTTAGTGTTCCTCATCTGACCTCAGGAAATTACTTTGTATTTATTTCATATTTGCTTATTTGTGCATATGTCTGTTTTCCACAATAAAATGTAAGCTTCCTGAGGACAGGGACTGTTTTGCTTTTGTTTATGCATCTCTAGAACCTAGCATGGTTCTTGCTATATAGTAAGATGTTTAATAAATTTTTGTGTAATTTAATTGATTTAGCTCAAGATTAGCTTCACCAAGTGTCTAGGACCAGCCTTGATAAATGACTTTAATCTCATTTCAAACAAATTAACAAGGACACAAAGGACCTAATCAAGGTTGTGCTGGGACTTTCAAAGAACTTTTAAGGATATTAAGGAAGGTAAAGAAGGGGATGATGTAAGGGCATCCCACATTGCAGATGATGAATCTCTGGGGGTTCAGTACAAAAATGCCTTCCTTGTGTAAGAAGATGATGCAGAGGGTGCAATTTTCAAAGAAGCTAGATCTATTGTGACCTTCAATAACAGAGGAGGCTACAAAGTCCTTTTGGGACAATTTGTAGATAATGGGAGAAATCTTTGGAGGAGCCAGATAAAAAACATACATTCTGCAACCCCAAAGTCTGACAACTGCAGATAAGATTAGGAAACACAGAGGATGAAAAACCTAGTTCACAGATTCATAGAATATTAGACCTAGGGATAACTTAGTTCCAGGTTCTTACTTTGAGTAAGATCTCTGAGGCCAAACAGGGGGAAACGAGTCACCTAAATTCATATATCAAGTTCATAGTAGAAGTAGGATTTGAACCTAGGACTTCTGACCTCATGTCGCGTCTTCCTTCCACTCTAAACCTACCTTAGGCTAAGAGCCTGGGAGTTTAGGTTAGTATTCCACTCAAGTCTCACTAGGCTAGGTAACTACAAAGAGTTAAGACAGAAGTACTAGTAAAGAGAAACTGCTGAGCAGCATCTTGGAGGCCAAGCTCCACTGCATGTATAACCTTTTAAGATTTATGCAAAACGGGGGAAAATTTCCCCTTTGTTTGCCATTTTAAACTGGAATGGAAAAAACAAAACACCCACTTTTAGAAAAGCTAAGGAAGGGTTATGTGCTTATTCTAGTGATGACCAGGAAGGGGAAATGCATCCTCTTTCAAGGGAACTGAATGAGGGCAACTAAATTTTGAAGGGATTTATTTGGTTTTCCTCTGGACGGGTGATTCCTTAGGTATCAGGACTCTTGATGAGATAATGCCTTCTGTAAGTTCAGATCAGCAATTTACAGCCTTGAGGAATTTGTCAGGGGGCCCTGAAGGGGTAAGTGACATATTCAATCTCAAACCATTTTGTCACAGATAGTACTTGAACCAGGTCTTCCTGACTCCCAATGCCCTCTATCCAAGACCCCATTCTGAAGTTCTGAAGAAATGATAGTAAGTTAGAACTGGTGAAAGGTAATAGGAGGAGCCAGGAGCCAAACCCTAGGGTTATGAGTGGGAAAAAAAGAAATAGAAGAGCTCTATGACAGAGACCATGGGGCCTTCTTGCCCTGACAAAAAATTTGTAAATGAGTGACATCTTACCTCCTTTTTCTCTTACCTAAGTGGGAGTTGATGAAAGTCAGCAGCCAGGGCAGCAGGACCCATCTACTGGCACACCTCCACACTTCTGTGTGTATTTCCTATTGTTTTTAAATTGTTTTTCAATTTCAATGTGTCTGACTCTTTGTGACCCCATCTGGGGTTTTCTTGACCAAAATACTGGAGGGGTTTGCCAGTTCCTTCTCCAGCTCATTTTACAGATGAGAAAACTGAAGTAAGCAGGTTTAAGTGAGTTGCCCAGGGTCACACAGTGTCTGAGGCCAGGTATGAACTGTGCCATATAGACTTAGACAGAGCTTATCCCTTAGAAAATGCCCATAATCTTGGAAGGAGAATCAAACCTCAGGTTCCTGCCCAGGTATCTCAGCAGAGCATTCCTGCCTTGAGCCCATTCCCCATTCCCCAATCCCCAGTTCTGCACGGGTGTCCTCTAGCCCAGGCAACACTTAGGATTGCTTAAAAAAAAATTGCTACTCATTCCATGGCCCCCAGAGTTCAAGGATTTCACTCCTACTAGATGTCTGACAATCTGCTATTGGCACGAAATATCTCTGAGAGTCAGCTAAATTCTTAGTTTTTCCTTTTCCAGAAATTCTGAATCTTGTCCTCCTCCACTGGACCTGTTCCAATTTGTCACAATATCCTTCTTAAAATTGTGATGCTCAGATTTTGGAATATAGGCGCATGGATACACTGTATGTATATACACACCTACACACACACATATATACACATGTATATGCACACATATGTACATATATATAGAGAGAAAACAACAAAAAACAAATAAGTGGAGCATTTCTCTGAACAAACTAGAACAGAAAAAAAGAGAATTGTGCATGAAATTCCAAATCTCTATTACATACAGATTGCTTTTATTCTTAAAGATATAATAAATTCACCACATTACTTTCAAAGCTGTCTTGCTTGTCTGCGTTTCCTTCTGGATTTCCTTCTGTTCTCTTCTGTGCAATAAAAAAAATGCTTCAACAATTCACTTTTCTTACTTCTTTTGCGTCAACCCAATGACTAAGTCCTCTATCTTCCTACATCATTTGCCTCACCCAACTGAAGGAAAAAAATTCTTGTAACGTGCATAATCAAGCAAAACAGATTCCCACATTGTGTATGAAATGTATGTCTCATTCTGCCTGTTGCCCCATCATCTTTTTGTTACAAAGTAAGTACCATGTTTTATCATTGGTCCTTTGGAATCACACTCCTTGTATGGATTAAAATTCTTAAGTCTTTCAAAGTGTTTTTTCTTTGCAATGTTGTTGTTATTAAATGTATTATTCTCCTTATTCTGCCCACTTTACCCTGCATCAGTTCATATAAGTCATCAAAAGTGAAACCATCCCTTTCATCATTTCTTAACGACACAATAGAATTCCATTGCATTAAGGTACTCCCCAATCAATAGATATCTCCTTAGTTTCCATTTCTTGGATATGACAAAAAGAGCTTCTATGACTACTGTTGTACATATGAGTACCTTTCCTCTTTCCTTGATATCTTATAGGCCTACTAGTGAAATCATTGGGTATACTCAGCTTAATGACTTTGGGAGAATAGTTGTTTCCAGAATGGGTAATTCAATTTCCTGTACCCCTCCATTAATTGTCAATTTCTTTTTTAAATCTACTTTTCTAATTTGATGGGTATGGGGTAGAGCCTCAGAGTTATTTTCATTTGGATTTGTATAATTATTAGTGATTTGGAGCATTTTTTTCATATAGTTTTGGATAGTTCGAATCTTTTGAGAACTATCTCTTCACATCCTCCTTTCACCATTTATCTATTGAAGAATAGCTCTTGTTCTTATATATTTAAACCCTTCCTTATATATTATGGATATCAGACTTGCTTTCAGAGAAACTTGCTGCAAGATTTTTTCTTGACATTGATGTAATTTTGAATCAGCTCAACTATTCTGGAAAAAAAAATTGTATCTGTATGAAAGTCATTAAATTGTTTTTTCCCCTTGACCCAGAAATGCTATTATAGGCCAAAAATAGTCCCCATATAAAACAGATCATTCAGAGCAACACTTCTTATTGTATAAAAAGAACCCTAAACCTTGAAATAATTAGAAAAATTGCTGAACTATAATAGATAAAAATAATGGAAAATCATTTTAATGTAACAAGCAACCCGGGAAGAAGCATAGGAAATGATAACCGAATGATGTCAACAAAATCAAGAGGACAATACACAAAAATACTACAATATGTGAATGAAAACAATGCTGGAAGGCAGACAGTATCAGATTGATTGTAATTACCATTCTCAGTCTCAGAAACCAAATGATGAAATACAACTCTCTTTTTGGTGGAAAAGCGAGGGACTGCAGGATATTGTTAGATGGTTTTGTTGTGAGGGAGGGTTCAGTTCTTTGAGGAAGGAGATATATGACAGGAAAAGATTGTGGTATAAAAACCAAAGGCATCAATAAATTTTTTTAAATGTATATTTAAATCTGAGAACTATATATAATCGACTGATAAGAGCAGATTAGAACAGGGCCAGCTTGCTCTCAGTGCTCTTCCTTTATTAATGTAACTGCACATGTAATACCTGTAGTATCAGAATACTGATTTCTGCCCCTACCCCATCCCAGGTCCAGTGGTCTGATCCAACTATATTATGTATATTTCTCTAGAACATTTCCTCCTTTTCTCCTCTTCTCACTTACATTCTCTAAAACATAGGAAGGCACCAAGTATAAGGTGGCCCTTTTACATAGGTTTTGTTTGAAGTGTCCCAGGTGGGTTGGGGACAAACTCCCTTTGTTTTCTCTTAAGATCAACCCTTCCCACCACCATTCCTGACACAAACAGTGACCTTGTATTTCCTTTCCTTTCCTTTTGTTTCTTTTATACTCACCTCTCAGGCCTAGTTTTCCTGAATTTGTGCCAGTTCTGAGTCTGTGTCCAACAGCAAAACACTTGCCCAACCAGTTTTGTGTGTGGTGAAGTATAATTAATTAATCATTAGAAAGCTCTAGTTGAGTAATGCCAGCAATTATCAATTCTTTTCCCTTAGTAAGCTATTGTTGGTTATAGCCATTAAACATTGGGCAATAATGTTTTCTGGAAAGGCTATGGCTATCCATCTCCACCTAACCTAGGCTGTCATCAGTCACATATTACCTAATGGTAATGTCATTGCTCTGATGTCTGACCTGAAGTTTTGTGAATTTTTGCAGGCTACATTATAGAACAGTAACTAGGGCAAGGTCACTGGATATTGCCTCAGGGCACTGAAATTTAGAAGGCTCTTATAACATGGACCTTCTCTCAGCAACATACAAAAACTGACGCTGGAATCTAACTAACCAGAATAATTAGTTAAAATGGGAAAATATCAGACGACATACTTCTTTCCAGGTCAAAGATGGGATGGAAGCCTGTACCAAGATGGTTAACAGGAAGGTTCCCCATTTTGGTGGGACACATTCACTGTGTCCCACCTGGCACTCCTTCTATTACTTTATCCTTCCACTTACTTTCTACCATCTTTCCCCACAGACCCATTAGAACTTCTCTACCCTCAAAGCCAGATTTCCTGTGCCTTCTAATATGACCAAAAAGAAAATCAATCAATCAGTTTCACAAAAGTCTTAGACTTTCTTGGAGTCCTTCAACACTATATGACAGTATGGGTCAACATGGCAAGATTAGAAAGCAATAAAGAGCAAACAGAACCCTTGAAAATAATAGTCTGCGTATACCCAGATCCCTGTCAGGAGCCATTCTACTGGCCCACTAGTATAATGCTTTATACATATAGATGTTTAATAAATGTAGTTTGAATTGGATTGACCTAAAGACCTTATAATGTTAAAGTATATTAAGGACTGTTAAGGGGTCCCTTGAGTTTGTCTTTCTGAAGTTGCCAGATTTTCCAGACACTGTTCCTGGAGTATTCAGAAGGCCCTGAATGTGTCAAGGATGAAGCCTCACTCCCCTTACCCCCATTCCCAGGCTGACATAATTTGTTGTTTGCATCTCGAACTGGACTTCCTGAGTTTCCTTGGGAGTCAATACAGGCACCAGTGAGTCTGCACTAGACTCAGAAATTGATTGTACAGCTGAGACCCTGTAGATAAGCAGTCCATCTTAGCTTCATGGTCTAGAACAGGAGTGGGGAATCCCCAACCCTGGAATAGCAGTTCCCAAGGGAAAAGAACATGGCTTTTGCTATCACCTTGTCTCTCCCCTTTTCCCACCTTTATGCGTCTTTCCCCCTCCCATGCCACACCCCTTTAGGTAGAGAATCCTGGTATCTCCTCCTTTCTTTGTCCTGCTGCTATAAATATGCAGACTTGTGTATGGACTATGAACTCTTCAGGTTCCACATGCATGTTCATTCCTCTTGTAATGAGCCTAGTTTTCATGTAAGTTTCATGAAATTGTGATTGCCTGTTCACAAGTAGAAAAAACAACCCACAAACTAGGCTTAAAAAAAAGGCCTGCCATTGACACTCTAGCTGACTAATATCATCCTGTAGCATCAGCCCTGTCTGGAGGACTCCATGCAGTATACAACCTAAGTCTCATTCACATGTGTTTGTTTTACCAGCTGACAGTACTTCCTACTTAACTAGGCTAAACAAACATTGGGAACCCTTATAAACCTTAATGAAACTTTGTTACAAAACTTGTATTCTTGGGAAATGGCCCTGTTGCAAATTCTGGTTCCTCCATCAAAAACATTCTTTGGACATGGTGAAGAGGGCTGGTCCTACAGAGAAAGAAGACTGATCAATCCTGATCTCAATTACTTAGTGTTTTGTTAAGTGTCTGAGTTCAGACCAAATACTGCTTAACAAAACTGAACTGAGCACTGAAGACTCTGGGAGATTTGGTGTTTCTCTTTGAAAAGTGCTAATGTACTTCTTGTCACTTTAAATTAACTTTATATAAGAGGGACTGACAGAAACATGTAGATATGTGAACTATATTTGACTGATATTCTGTCAAATATTGCATGGGGTTGTGATCCACAACTTTTCCCATCTGCTGCTCAAACCTGAATCCTTGAATGCACAATGGATTAATTACCATATTTTCTTCTGATTTCACTTAGTATTATAAGAGACTATGAATGTTAAATGTATCCATTGAAAATGGAAGCTGATATGATGTCAGGTGGAGGAAGGAAGGAAAAATTTTTGGCCTTATAGGATCCATGGCTTGTTGGGGGAGGGGAAGTTCACAAAAAAATTTTGGCCCTTCATTTCAGATAAGCAAGTGATCTAAATACAAAAGAAATAAAATTAAGGAGTATTATTAGGAATAAGGTTAATGATTCATGTCTATGTTTTTTTAAACTAACTTCAACCTCTTGAGAGGATGATTGTTTTGTTCTTTCTCTAAATAATAATAATGAGAACTCCACAAAGTCCTACTTATGCCTCATTGTGATGTGAGTAAGATACTCAAGTTCTACTGGAGTATTTTGAGAGCAGTGAAGTTCAATTCCCAAGCATCCGAAGGAGGGGAAAATACCAAAGGCATGGGAAAAAATTTGCACTTTATTATAATTTTTTTAAAGTGTGACCAAGAGAACAAACTCTGGTAGATTCTATCATGCTACAAAGATCCTGACAACAAACAATCTGCTTTCTGAGCACCAGCAGAGCTAGATACAGAGAAGTATGTTACTAACAGACTGGTCATTTAGTGAAGAATTCTTTGACAATGGCAAACTATAAAACTAAGAAAAACACAAAATAAACCACAGTTACTTCTATTGTCTCTTTCTACTACTTTTGGTGATAGGGGCAGGCAAAGTAGAAGGAGAAAGGGAGAAGGCTCCTAAGAACCACAAAGTTTGTCGATCATCTACAAACATTAACTAAATAACCAACTGGACTATAAAAGAATACTTTAAATGAGACATTGTTGTCCAATGATCAACAAGTAGCATTGTATTCTATGGTAACTAAAAACCTAATCAAGTTAGTGTTGACACTCATGTATTAAAAAAAATCAAGAGACAAAGCGAAGTTTGAATGAAAGGATAGGTTATCCATTCTTCATGGAGAGCTAAACAAAAGAGTTGGTCTTTATCCTGTGTACAAAGGCAGCAAGAAGCAGCCAATCACGAGTCATTTGGCCATCTTGCATTGCTATACTTGTGATAAGTATTTTCAAAAAGAAAAGAAATGAAAGTAATTGCAGTTGATGCACTGCATCTGGTTCAGAGGATGAAGGATAGATGAATTCTAAGAAGAGCTTCTTGTAATCTTCCAAATTAAATCCACATATATTTTGAAACTAGGTGACTTCACTACAAAGGCAAGCCTAGCTAAAAATGAAGAAAAAATACATTGGAAAATATGATTTTAAAGTGAGGAACGAGAGGGAGTAAAGACATGTAGACTATTCAGACACCTCATGTTATATATATTATCAACACTTTCTTCAAAGAAACAGAAAGCACTGGATATAGTGAGCTCCAGATTATAATAAAAAAACTAAATGGATTTGACTTTAATATGTAAGAAATAACTTGAAACTGATGTGGAAACCATGCAATTAACTATCTGCCTGCAATCAGGCCACCAACTTTAGATCAAAGATTATTAGAACAAAAATTAAAATTAATATAAATTGGAAAAGTAACAATATTTGACATATTATCAAAATGATTCCAACCTGCCTTATTCAAACAAGTTCTTAATGCT
Source organism: Bettongia penicillata ogilbyi (assembly GCA_023548195.1). Classification (NCBI taxonomy): domain Eukaryota; kingdom Metazoa; phylum Chordata; class Mammalia; order Diprotodontia; family Potoroidae; genus Bettongia; species Bettongia penicillata. The sequence goes on along the minus strand of JAJHZJ010000480.1, from coordinate 3,247,545 downwards.
AAGAAAAATTGGGAAATTGATATAAGAAAGGACATTAACATTGATTATTATTTTATAATTATATACCTAAACTAACACAAATAAATTGTCATAAAGAAAGATACTAAATCTACCTCAGGTAGGAAACATTTAGACTGCTTACCCAGAAGAAAAATATGAAAACTAAGGGTCGTGATAATTGAAAATATAAACACATTTGTAAAGTAATATATAAAAGGATGATTATAGACAGTATTGTGAGAAGGAATACAGAATAAAACAAGTTTCAAGAAAGCTTGACAAGAGACTCTACCAAACAAAATCATCCTTGGGGCATTTAAGATGAAATCAGAAGGAAGATAGATGAAAAATGAAAATGATTGGCAAAGTTTTTTCTGAGGAACTCTTCTCAACATCAAGGTAGTTGAGCCATGGCTTTAGGATTCTAGTATTACAGCCTTAGGAGAATATGTAGAGGAAGTAGAAATGCTACTGAAGAAAATAAAGACAAGAAGAATAGTTGGGCTAAACCAAGTAGATACAGAGTAGGTCTGTGCTGGAGGAGACATAATATCAAGGGCACTGAGGGATCAATCCTCAGGATAACTGAACTAGGGGAAGACACCGAATGTGTGTGTGTTTGTGGGAAGTGGTTATTATTATACAAAAAAAAGCAACCAAGAGAACATCAATTACTATTGACTCCAATGGCTATTTTTTCCTCTCAAGGAATCTAGGAACAAGTTGACCAAAAAGAAAAGAAAGAAATGAGACCATTGAGGCATTTCTTTTAAATGCAAAAAAGAGAACAGAAGGAAGCCCAGAAAAACACAGGAAAGATAACTTTGAAAGCTATAGGTTGGAAGGCAGAGCCAAGATGGTGGACTGAGAACAACTACTCACCTAAGCTCTTAGACAAAGTCCTTCAGATACCTCTAAAAAGAGAATCTGGCCAAATTTTGGAGGGGCAGAATCCAATAGGAGACAGACTATGGCAGATTCACAGCCCAGGACAGATTGAAAAGTCAATGGGAAGGTTCTATTCCATGTGGGTAGAGGAGCATACAGTACACAGCACAGAGGCAGGGCTGAGCAGGAACCTGGGTGGTCCGAGGCAGCAGCTGCACTGCAGAATCTTGGGCATATCAGCCCAGGACAGGAGCCCAGTGGAACTGAGCAGGTGAGAGCCACAAAGCTCCAGGTATCTGCAGTGGCTGCTCCTGAGACTATGAGCCTTCAGTTTAAATGAACTTGAACTTCTGGGAGCCAAAATGGTGGAGTGATCAGTAAATACTCTCTCCCCCTCCCCTTGTTGATCTTGGAAGTACCATAAAATATTTCCCCAGAAAAATCCTGGAAGAGTGGGACCAGCACAAGAGGCACATAGTCTTGTAGCACGTGAGGCTAGGAAAATCTCTAAGGAGGATCCCTCTGGCTGTGGTAGAAGGGAACCAGTTCAGGACCAGAGATGTCCCGGACAGTCCCACCTCAGCAAACTGGGAGGAGACCCAGAGCCCCAAGGGGGTGGAGCCACACAACCACCAACACCAGGACCCCAGGTGTACCTCAGGCCCCCAGGGGAAATGAAAAGATAGTAGGACAGTTGAGATCACCAACCACTGAGCTTGCCTTTGCTCTAGGTCAGCTAAGGAGATCTCCTGTGGCCAGACCACCCCTCCCCAACACTTAACAAACTAGCTCCATGGCAAATCCGGGGAAACATAAAAAGACTTCACCTGACCTCTTCTTTCTCACACCAGTCAGCTCAGCACCAGGTTCTTTAGCTTCTAACTGAAAGAACCAGAGGTCACAATACACAAAGCCTCATCATCATGAGTAAGAAACAAAGCAGGGAAAAAAAGACCATAGAATCTTTCTAAGGGGACAAGGACCAAAACATGAATACCAAAGAGGGAAGCATTGAGATTGTACTCCCATCTGAAACTTCAGAAGGGACTATGAACTTGTTGCAAACACAAAGAGCACTCTTGGAAGAGCTAAAAAAGGATTTTAAAAGTCAAATTAGAGAAATAGAAGAAAAACTGGCCAATGATTTTATAAGTATGAGAAAAGAATTCACAAAAGAGAACAGCTCCTTAAAGAGGAAAATTGGATAAATGGAAAAGGAAGCACAAAACCTAACTAGAGAAAATAACTCCTTAAAAGGAATAATTGGACAGATAGAAAAGGAGATGCAAAAGTTAACTGAAGAAAAAATTTGATAAAATTTAGAATTGGGCAAGTACAAGCTAACGACTCTGTGAGACATCAAGACTCAGTCAAACAAATCTAAAGAATGAAAGGATAGGAGAAAACATAAAATATGTAATTGGAAAAACAACTGACTTGGAAAATCGATCCAGGGGAGAAAATCTAAGAATTATTGACCTATCAGAAAGCCATCATGAAAAAAAGAGCCTGGACAATATCTTCCAAGAAATCATCAAGGAAAACTGCCCAGAAGTCCTAGATTTAGAGGGCAAAATAGTCATAAAAAAAAAATCCACCATTCACCTCCTGAATACTAACTAAACTAAAAACACAAAGGAATATTATTGCCAAATTCCAGAACTATCAATTGAAGGAGAAAATACTACAGGCAGCCAGAAAGAAACGATTCAAACATCGAGAAGTTACAGTCAGGATCACACAGGAACTTGCAGCTTCTACATTAAAAGATCAAAGAATTAGAATATGATATTCCATAAGGTAAAGGAGCTGAGACTACAACCAAGGATCAATTACCAAGCAAAGTTGAGCGTAACATTTCAGGCAAGGAGATGGACATTCAATGTCCATTCAATGTCAGTTCATTCAAGGGATTTCCAGACCTTCCTGATCAAAAGACCAGAACTCAATAGAAAATTCGATCTTCAAATGCAGGTCTCAAGAGAGGCATAAAAAGGTAAACAGGGCGAAAAAACTTGTTACTCAAGATGAGCAAACTGTTTGCATCCCTATTAGGGAAGATGATACTTGTTAATCTTGAGAATTGTATATTTATTATGAAATATAAATGGGATATACATAGATAGAGGGAGTGGGTATAAAGTAAACGATGTGATAACAAAAATGTGACTTAAGGGTGAGAAGGTATAGTAACAGGAAATGTGAAAAGAAGGAAGCAGAAAATGGTAATTTACCTCAAATTATTTTATGGTAGAAGGAAAGAGGGGAGAGAGATGAGCATTGTTTGATATTTACTCTCATCTGATTTGGTTCAAGGAGGGAGCAAGAAACTTAAGTATGTAAATCAAACTAGTTCTATGGGCAATAGGAGGGAGGGGGGAAAGAAAGGGGAGGGGAGTTTTAAAGGGTGAGAAGAAGTAGTAAGGGTAAAGGGGAGTAAAAGGGAAGGGGGCTGAAAGAAGGAAGGAAAAATTTTGGGGGATGGTCAAAAATTAAAACTCTATTGTGAAAGGGAGAAGAGAAAACTAAAAGCACAAATGGTGGGAAAGGGATGGAGGGAAAGACACAGTTAGTAATAATAACTGTAAATGTAAATGGAATGAACTCTCACATAAAATGGAGACAGCAGAATGAATTAAAAAGCATAATCCAACAACATGTTGTTTATAAGAGACACATTTGAAGTGGGGGGGATACACACAGGGTAAAGGTAAGAGATTGGAGCAGAATATATTGTGCTTCATCTGATGTAAAAAAAGCAGGAGTAGCAATCCTAATCTCAGACAAAGGAGAAGCAGAAATCGATCTAACCAAAGAGATAAGGAAGGAATCTATATCTTGCTAAAAGGCACCATAGACAATGAAGCAATTTCATTACTAATCATATATGCTCCAAGTGGTATAGCATCCAAATTCTTAGAGGAGAGAATCGGGGAATTGCAGGGAAAAATAGACAGCAAAACTATACTAGTGGGGGACCCAACCTCCCCTTCTCTGAACTTGATAAATCTAACCTCAAAATAAACAAGAAAGAAATTAAGGAGATGAATAAAACTCTGGATAAAGTAGATATGATAGATCTCTGGAGAAAATTGAATGGGAATAGAATGGAATATACCTTTTTCTCAGCAGTACTTGAAACATATACAAATGCATGCTTCTCAGATCACAATGCAATAAAAATTATATGTAATAAAAAGCCATGGAAAGATAGACCTAATATTAATTGGAAACAAAATAATCTAATACTAAAGAATGAGTGGGTAAAACAAAAAACATAGAAACCAATCAACAACTTAATTCAAGAGAGTGACAACAATGAGACAACCTACCAAATCTTACAGGATACTGCAAAAGCAGTTCTTAGGGGAAGCTTTATATCTTTGAATGCCTACATGAATAAAATAGAGAAAAAAAGAGATCAATGAATTGGGCATGCAGCTGAAAAAGCTAGAAAAAGAGCAAATTAAAAATCCCCAAGTAAATAACAAATTAGAAATACTGAAAATGAAAGGAGAGATTAATAAAATTCAAATTAAGAAAACTATTGAACTAATAAATAAAACAGTTGGTTTTATGGAAAAAAACAATAAAATTAATAAATATTTGGTTAATTTGATTAAAAAAGAAGAAAACCAAATTATCAATATCAAAAATGAAAACAGTGAACTCACCTTCAATGAGGAGAAAATTAAAACAATAATTAGAAATTACTTTGCCCAACTGTATGCCAATAAATTTGACAATCTAAATGAGATGGATGATTATTTTAAAAAAATATAAATTGCCCAGATTAACAGAAGCAGAATTTGAATACTTAAATAACCCCATTTCAGAAAAAGAAACTGAACAAGCCATCAACGAACTCCTTAGGAAAATATCTCCAGGGCCAGATGGATTTGCAAGTGAATTCTATCAAACATTTAAAGAACAGTTAATTCCTATACTATATAGACTATTTGGGAAAATTGGGGAAGGAATCCTCCCAAATTCTTTTTATGATGCAGATATGGTTTTGATACCTAAACCAGGAACAGCCAAAACAGAGAAAGAAAATTGTTGACCAATTTCTCTAATGAATATAGATGCAAAAATTTTAAATAAGATTTTAGCCAAAAGAATATGGCAACTTATCACAAGAATAATACATTATGATCAGGTAGGATTTATATCAAGAATGCAGGTCTGGTTCAATATTAGGAAAACTATTAGCATTATTGATCATATCAATAACAAAACTAACAGAAACCACATGATTATCTCAATAGATCAGAAAAAACTTTTGACAAAATACAACACCCATTCCTATAGAAAACACTAAAGAGCATAGGAATAAATGGAACTTTCCATAAAACAATAAGCAGTATCTACCTAAAACCTTCAGCAAGCATTACATGCAATAGGGATAAGTTAGATGCATTTCCAATAAGATCAGGGGTGAAATAAGGATGTCCATTATTCAATGTGATACTAGAAATGTTAGCTGTAGCAATAAGGGAAGAAAAAGAAATTGAAAGAATTAGAATAGGCAAAGAAACAAAGTTATCACTCTTTGCAGATGATATGATGATATACTTAGAGAATTCCAGAGATTCAAATAAAAAAGTACTTGAAATAATAAACAATTTTGGCAAAATTGCAGGTTACAAAATAAACCCACGCAAATCATCTGCATTTCTATATATTACTAACAAAGCCCAATAGCAAGAGATAGAAAGAGAAATCTCATTTAAAGTTAGGTTAGACACTATAAAACATTTGAGAGTCTACCTGCCAAAATAAATCCAGGGACCATATGAACACAATTACAAAACACTTTCTGCACAAATAAAGTCAAATCTAAGTGGAAAAACATCAGTTGCTCATGGGTGGGCAGAGCTAATATAATAAAAATGACAATTCTATCTAAATTAATTTACTTACTCAGTGCCATATCAATCAAACTACCAGATAATTATTTTTTAGAGCTAGAAAAAATAATATCAAAATTCATCTGGAAGAACAAAAGTTTCAGAATATCAAGGGGACTAATGAAAAGAAATGTTCGGGAAGGTGTTCCAGCTCTACCAGATCTCAAATTGTACTATAAAGTAGCAATTATCAATACCACTTGGTACTGACTAAGAAACAGAACTGTAGACCAGTGGAATATGTTGTATACTCAATACACAGTAATCAATGAATATAGGAGTCTACTGTTTGATAAACTCAAGGACCCCAGCTTCTGGGATAAGAACTCACTGTTTGACAAAAATTGCTGGGAAAACTGGGTAACAGTGTGGTGGAAACTAGGTATAGATCAATGCCTGACACCATACACAAGAATAAAGTCCAAATATGCCATGATATAAGCATAGTGATACTATAAACAAATTAGTGGAGCAAGGAATAGTGTTTTTATCAGATTTATAGAGAAGGTAAGAATTTTTGACTAAACACGAGATAGGAAGCATTATAAAGTACAAAATAGTTCATTCTGATTACATTAAATTCAAAACTTTTTGCACAACAGGACACAAGGCAACCAAGATTAGGAGGGAAGGAGAAAACTGGAAAAGAATTTTTGCAACTAGTGTCTGTGATAAAGACCTCAATTCTAAAATATATAGAGAACTGAGTCAAATGTACAAGAATACAAGTCATCCTTCAATTTTTAAATGGTCAAAGGATATGAACGGGCAGTTTTCAGAGGAAGAAACTAAAGCTTTTTATAGTCATATGAAAAAATTCTCTAAATAATTATTGATTAGAGAGATGCAAATCAAAACAACTTTGAGATCATCACAACACCACACCTATCAGATTGGCTAACATGACAAAACAGGAAGATGATAAATGTTGGAGATGATGTGGGAGAGTTGGAACACTAATTCATTGTTGGTAGAGCTGTGAGTTGATCCAGTCATTCTGGACAACAATTTGGAATTATGCCCAAAGAGCTACAAAAATGTGCATACCTTTTTACCCAGCAATACCGCTTCTAGAACTGTATCCTCAAGAGATCATAAAAAAGGGAAAGGGTCCCACATGGACAAAAATATTTGTAGCAGCTCTCTTTGTGGTGGCCAAAAACTGGAAATCAAGGGGATGCCCATCAATTGGGGAATGGCTGAACAAATTGTGGCATATGAATGTAATGGAATACTATTGGGCTATAAGAAATGATGAACAGGAAGACCTCAGAGAGGCCTGGAAAGACTTATGAACCGATGCTGAGTGAAAGGTGCAAAACCAGGAGATCTTTGTACACAGCAACAACCACAGTGTGTGAGGAATTTTTCTGGTAGACTTAGTACTCATTGCAATTCAAGGACTTAAATAATTCCCAATAGTCTCTTAAGGCAAAATGCCTTCTACATCCAGGGAAAGAACTATGAAACTTGATTTTGTGTTATGTTTTGGTTTATTTTATGATTTTTCCCATTCATTTTAATTCTTCTACGTAACAGGACTAAAGTGAAAATGTATTTAAAAGGAATGTATGTGTAGAAGTTATATAAAACTGTATGCCATTTCAGGGAGGAAGTGGGAAGTAGGGGGGAAGGAAGGAGAAAAATTTAAGATACATGGAAGTGATTGTAGAACGCTGAAAACAAAATTATAGAAGAAAACTATAGGTTAATCTTTTTATTTGCTTAAAAAGAAAAACAAGCTGTACACAATACCTGCAATTTCATATACAATCCCCTTTTTCTATTCTAATATTATATATGTGGAAATGTACATTTTTGTGTAAGTTCAGAATAAAAAAAGTTAAAAATAAATTTTATAATTCCTCCAAAGACATAGCAATAGAGAGATAATCTTGGGCAGTCACCCTATGATCGTCAATGTCATATGAAGATTAAAACTGAATGATATATGCTTACCAAAAGTGATCATCATAGTCGCAGACAAAAACCAGTGCAGATTTTAAGTCAAAGAAGAGTTCCTTGTGGGGAAGGTCCTCCAGATGTTCCTATTTGAAGACAACATTATGCTGATTGCATCAAATCCTGGAAAACCACCAAGCCTCCTAAATCTACAATCCTTTAAAAAGAGTTCAACCTAACTAATCACATGAGAAAAATCTAATAGATGAATAACGCCTCTTGTCCGGCCTGTGACATGAAGTTGGATGACCAACTTCTACAGCTCATCTATCAGTGAATTGGGCTGATATCTGAACAGGAGAGCGTGCTGGATTGCCTTTGGAAAAGTTCAAAGCTCTTTTAAATGGCTCCATGTTTCTCTCCCCCAGTAGAGACCCATCTTTTGAATCAATGCGTTTCTAGTGATATATGATTGTGAAAGTTTCGCCCCAAAGGATAATGTAGAAGTACACGGCAAATACACCTGTGAAGTGCTGTAAATTAAGTGTAAGTGGAATCTGAGAAGTGTAAAGCTAGGTGGGTCATGTTGGGAGAGTGAAGGATAAACAAGAAGCAGTCTGTTAATGGCATCCTCAAGCCATCTGTACAATAGAGAAAGGTCCCCAGAATTCTGATTGAATTTCATGGGGTGAACTTAATAAATGATGTGGTTGAGTTGCATGAATGTGCAATCTATGGGACATTAACGGGCACATCAAGGAGACCTGAGACTCACTGGAGTATAGGAGTATGGACGCTGAACCTTTCTGTTGCCGTTCAGTCATGTCCAACTCCATGACCCTATCTGGGATTTTCTTAGTAAATATACTGGAGTGCTTTGCCATTTCCTTCTCATCTTACAGATAAGGAACTGAAGCATACAGGGTTAAGTGACTTGCCCAGGATCACACAGCCGGTAAGTGTCTGAGGCCAGATTTGAAGTCACGAAGATGAATCTTCTTGACTTGAGACTCAGCACTCTATCCACTGCACCACCTAGCTGCCATGACCCCATCTCCTGCCGCAAGTAGTATCTCAGGGAACTGGTAGAGGTAAAGTACCTTAACTGTATCTGACAATTTTCTACTGAGGAGATGAATTCTTATAAGTTCTTAAATTTTCGTTACTCAAGAAAGTGAATGTGCTTATCCTGTATCTCTCACATGACCTAGGAAAGTGCACTTTTTTTATTGCCACTGAGTGCCTACCGAGTAGACACCTTTGCTAAAATAACAATGCTTGGCTTTGGCCCCATCAACCCTAACGGGCACAGAACAAGTCTCAGTTATTTGCAAATCTAAACCTTTGTTCATGCTGTTACCGTTCCCAGAGTGCCCTTCACAATCCTCTTTACCTTTGCCAACTTCCAAAATTCAGTCGAGTTCCCACCTTATCCATGAGACTTTCCCTTATCATCTCAGGCCTATAGGGAGCAACTACCCCTTCCTCTGTGTTATACAGGACTTATTGTCAGTATCACCTATTAGGGCACTGGCCATGTACTGTGCAATAATGTGATTAATTATTTTTTTTTTGTTCCACTTAAACTTAAAAACTAGGGGGTGGGGAGGGAAGAAATAGAATATACATCTGTTTTGTAACCCCGTCAGTACCTAGCATAGCACTGGGCATGTAGGAGACACTGAGCGTGGACCTCAGGACACTGAAATTCACTTATTCCTTCTGACCCTTATTAGTTGTGTGATCATGGGCAAATCACTTAACTCTCAGCACCTCAATTTACTTATCTATATGATTTTGGACAATAATAATACATTCAGTACTACATTTCTATCTCCTCCCAACTCTCTCAGGTGAGGACCTGACCTCTTTCTTAGAAAACTGAGGCCATTTGATGTGAGCTGTATGACCCTGGACCTAACCCTGTTTGCCTCAGCTCCTCACCTATAGAATGAGCTGGAGATGGAAATGGAAAACCTCTCTAGTATCTTTGTCAAGAAAACCTCAAATGGGGTCGTGGAAAGTTGGACACAACTGAAAAACCACAAACAAATTAGATAGACAGATACAGACTGATATACATACATCCATATACACGCATACATCAGGTCAAAACTTTGAAAAAAACAATTTGGGATATGATACGGACGATGAGCCAGCCAAGGAGTTGGAGAAGTGGCCAGATAAGAGAAGAGCCCGGGAGAGAACAGTACTATAAAAACCCAAAGAGGAGAGAATATTGAAGAGAACAGAATGGTTAATACAATAGTTCAATGGGAAAAGATGACTGAAAAAAGATAATTGGATTTGAAAATTAAGAGAGATTATTAGTAACTTTGAAAGAGTGGTTTCATTTAAGTGATATCAAATTTCAATGGGTTGAGGAGTGAGTAAAAGAGGAAAGTGAATGTAAACAGATTTTTTTCTTGATATTTGCAAAAGTATGAGAGAACAATGGTTTGAAAGTATGGTAGGATGAAGTAAAGATTTTTTTAAGGATGGAAGAGAATTGAATAGGTTTGAAAGTAGTAGGGAAGAAAACAGTTGATAGGGAGAGGTTGCAGATTAAAGAGAAAGGGAAAGGATGGTTGAGGTTGCAATCTGTTGGAAAAAAGGGGAGGGGATTGGGTCAAGCATGCATGTAGAAGGGTTGGCCTTGGCAAGGAGAAGAGTACCTCACTGTCAGAGACTGGAGAAAGGAAGTCAGAGTGGGGGATGATGTCAAGAAGTTTTGAGAAAATGGGAATGGGAGAAATGAGTGATTGAGGCAGATTTGAACTCTTTCCACTGCGCCACCTAGCTGCCATCTCAGAGCTAAATAGACAGACAGATAAACAGGTGTCACCAACATGAGTCTCTTCTCTGAGCTTTAGGTTCACATTTCCTGTTCCTTATCTGACATTTCCAACTAGATGTCGCAGAGGTACTTTAAATTCCAAGTCCAAAACTGAACTTATTGTCTTCTCCCCTGCCCCCAACCTTTCTGCTTTCAAACTTTCTTGTTTCTATTGAAGACACCACCAAACGTTTGTTCTCCCAGGTTTGTAATATCAACATTATCCTTGCCTCCTCATGTTTTCTCACCATATACGTCCGACCAGTTGCCAAATCTTGCTGTTTCCATCTCTACAATACCTTTTCCATTTGAATTCTTCTCTCCATTCATACAACTGCCACCTTAGGAAATTCAGGCCTTCATCCTTTCTTCCTTAGATTACTATCTTCTTTAAGAATGAAGGACAAACCATGACGACTAGACTATTGCAGCAGAGTCTAAGTGACCTGCCTGCTTCAGTGTGTCCCCACCTGGTTCGTAGTAGACACCACTGCCAAAGTGATTTTCCTTAAGCCTAGATCTACTTGTGTGACTGCCATGCAATCAATTCTAGTGACTCATTATTTATTGTCTCTCAGATAAAATATAAATACCTCTATTTAGCTTTAAAGCCTTTTACAAACTGGCATCAACCTCTTTCTAGCCACATAGTACATTGCTTTCTATGGACTGACCGAGCTGGTCTTCTTTGTATTCCTCAAGGAAGGCAATCCACGTCCTGTCTCACACCATTGCCCTGGCCTGACCCTGTGCCTGGAATGCACTTCCTCTTTACCATCATCTTTCAGATTTCCCAGTTTCCTTTAAGACTCAGCTCAAATATCACCTTTATGTGAAGCCTTTCTCAACCATTTGTGTCTTTCCTTCCCAAACTGCCTTTTATTTATTACTTCATGTATAGTTATATTTATTCTACATATGTTAATTTTATACACACATTTGTATATATAATATGTATGTGGATGGTATTGTCATTAGGGATTGCTTCATTTTTCGTATTGACATTCTCTAGCACAGGTCCTGGCACATAGCAGGTACGTAATAAATGTTTACTGATTGATTCTGCCTCACAGGATTATTGTAAAGTTCAAATGGCCTACTATATGAAAAGGATTTTAAAACTTTAAAGTGCCATATAAGAGTCAATTTACTTGGTGTGTAAATGATTGGTCAGGTACTAGATATCCTACTACTTACTGTCATGTACACCCAGTGCCCAAGGTCACCCAATGTTGTCCCTTCCTTAAAGAGATCGAGTTGCAGCTTAGAAAATCAAGATTCGGATGTGCTATGTAAAAATTTAATTTTACAGGTTCTCATCATGGTCCTCTCTCCTAGTCTCTCACTGTTTCAAGATGAATGAGACTTCTAGGAAATTAGGACCCAAGTCACAGACCCACTCCCAGTGTTTCTCAGACCAGGTCTCAAAGAACAGTAGGGACTCCCTACATCCCTTCTGCCCTCATGTGCATGAACTCACACTCTCATTTTTATGCATAAACCCGTGAAAGATTCTCACTATGGACTTACTTGCCATTTGTAATACTGTTCTCTCACTACCTTATATACAACCGTATATATACAACCATAAAAGTTTCTTCAACTACTTCTTCCACAGTTGACTCTCAGCATCCAACTCAACCAACACCAGTTTTAACACTCTTATATGTACCTGTATAATTTGGGGCAGCTGTATTCCCTATAGCATCTTTTTCTCTCTCTGGGCCAAAGTGTCCCTGATTGTCACCAGGAAAATGTGGCATTATAAAGTATATAAAAACTAATAGGAACAAATGGAAATTTCTATTGCTCCCAAGTCAACAACAGAAAACACTTTCAATGGGTTTTTATCTTCTGACACTGTTCTATATTTTATCCTTCCTGCCAATTTGTAAAATCCTAAAAGGGTATAGCTAGAAATAACCTATAAAATAATCTAGCAAAAAACCCCTCTTTTAACAGAGGAGGAACAGAGACTCATAGGACGGGGGGGATTTGTCCCAATTAACATAGCTGGGTTGTAGTCAGAACCCAGTCAAGAATCCATGTCTATGGGGTTCTTTTTCCACATGTAATAAGGAGACTGAGTTCCCTCTTTATGAGCATTCACAATGTGTGTTTGTCCTTTGCTACCAAAGAAGACCATGCCATCAGAGAAATAATGACATGACTTGCACTTGACTTTGTTTTGAGTGAGGGAGGGCTGTGCAGGTCACCAGCCTCACTTCTCCTCCAGAGCCATCTGAATCCAGTGACCAGATATTCATCATGATGACTGGAGATGACCCAGGATCAGGCAATTGGGGTTAAGTGACTTGCCCAAGGTCACACAACTAGTGAGTGTCAAGTGTCTGAGGTGAGATTTGAACTCAGGTCCTCTTGACTCCTGCACTGGTTCTCTATCCACTGCACCACCTAGCTGCCTGCATTCACAAAGTACCACTGAGACAATTTCCTTGTGGAAGAAGCTGAAGAGCTAGCTTCTAGAACATCTGACAGTAATGCCACCTTGGGACATGAACATGGTGAGACCTAATGCTAGGTAGACTTGTGTTAAGTCTGAGCCCAATATCTCCAGAGATTGATACAGGAGAGAATGTGTTCTCCAAGGCACTAGGAATAAATATGAGTACTTTGTTTCTTGCTGTGTCTTCAAAGCAAATATCCATTTGTAAAATTGAATTTTATGTTAATTAGGCACTAGTCACTGACAACTACTAGTGAAGGTGGAGAGAACAGAAGAGAGGCTTAAGTCAATAGTGTTAGAAAAAGAAACCTCTGAACCTAAGGGGTGCCCCTAGAACGCTGATGTGGTGATGTCAGGAAAATGAGCCCAGACAGTGCTCACTAAATATATGACACTATTTCATCTATCGTACTCATCCATTCGACTTTAAGGCCTTCCAGCCATCGTAATGCCCACATATTGTATTTGTTTTTCATTAGGGGCCAAGACAAGACAAAACTTTAGAGTAGGTTAAATTCCTTCTCACAGCCCACTCACAAGCTTTTCCCTCATTGGGGCTGCTCCATCTTTTGGACTTCCAGTGCCCTTCTCTTCCAACTCCTAGAAAGACACAGATATCAGTACCTTATTGAGAGTTTCACTCTTGCAGGGGAATTTCCTGTCCCCAGGTAAGAGAATTTCAACTCTCACTGAATGGATAGTGAGACACTGGGATCTCAGTATGCTGTCCAGCTCCCAAGGCAGTCACCTCCTCTGCCAGCATGTGAGAGAAACCCCATCCACTTTATAGCCCCATAATCAGGGGTATGCTGGAGCCAATGAATTATTCAGTTTCACTACAAACATTTACACGTTAGAAATCAGCAAATGCTGGAAATAAGGACTTAATTTATTGTTTTGTTCAATGTTTGAACTTCAAGAGTGATAAAAGAAAAATGTTATTAATGCATCTGAAATTTAAAAGTGAATCTTTTTTGTAGAGTTGGTTGTTAAGTATTTACCAGCACACCCTTGCCCATAATCCTCTGCTTTATATTTTATCCTTTCCATCTTGAACATCTGCAGGTTACTCTCTAAAACATCTAAGCACTCTCCTCACAGTTCTCATGTATCAATTTCTCTCCCACATCTAATCTCTGGGAGAATTTGGTTGTCCTTCCCCCACAGGACTTCCTATTGGCCTGTAGTTTTCCCATAATGAGCAAGCCACAGCCCCTCCCTACTTCTCCCTGGCACTTTCTTATTCTTAAAATGCTTCTAGATCTCTTTCATTTCCCCTTTATTTCCCCTAGCACAGATATTCTCTTAAATGGGGGCATGAACCCTGCCTGAGCAGTACCCATGACCTGGAAATAGCTAAGGAGGAAGAGACAGAAAAAGTCAGTACTGAGATTTGTGGACAAGAAGTAGTGTGCCCAGCTGAAGCCAGGAAGTGGGTATAGTCAATTCTGTTCCAAAAACAAACCCCCCCAAAATTATATAACTCACCCAGTTCACATACATGCCAAGGCAAAGCTAAGTTGCTATTTCCCACTACCCTGTCTAATTCAGATAGATAGGAGGGGAGAGAGAGAGAGAGAGAGACAGACAGAGAGAGAGAGAGACAGAGAGAGAGACAGACAGAGAGAGAGAGAGACAGAGAGAGAGAGAGAGAGAGAGAGAGAGACAGACAGAGAGAGACAGAGACAGAGACAGAGTGGGGGAGAGAGAGAGAGACAGAGAGACATACAGAAGAATAAATTGCTAGGCAAATAGATGAATAGAGCTACATCTGGGTATCATAACCACCCCTGTGAGACGGCTGATGGTATACACATTTTAAAGGGAGTATTAAATTATATCCTTAAGAAGAAGCATACCTTGCCACTTAACTGTGAGGATTTGGACCAGAAATCTTGCCAACCAACTCCCAGCCTGGTCTAACCGCTGGATACATCCCTTTCTGACAATGCTACTGTAGCCCATTGAGTCAGCTCCATCTGCAACTGTAGCTGATGACATTCAGATGGAATGTGCTGTTTAAGATACTGCCATCTGCTTCCCCTCTTGTATCGGCTGCCCTTTGAACTGTCTCATAGTCCATGAGTAGATTAGTGGGCAGGTGAGGTATGGTGTGTGAAGGGGAAGTTGTTCTGTCAGTGATATGGTGCCTAAATCAGCACCTACCCAGAATGGACAATGAGGTTTTTTCAGACCCCCTTGGTCTCTATGTTTCTCTGTCACAGCACTTAGTGCTTAAAACTAATTTTAAGCTAGGGTTTGAGTCCAAGCCAAGGTTGAAAAACCTGAGACTTTTACCTGGACATTTGGATCAAGTTGCCCATCAGGAACACAAGCTTCCAGAAACCATTGTAAACGCAGAGAACATTACTTAGCACATGCCAGGCCCTGACCTTTGACAGGTTAGGTTCAGTTTCAAGAACCTCTTTCTAATAGTAACTTCAGTGGCTCATGCCTCCCACTACTCCAGTATCCCTTGGGAATATCAGAATCTGCCTCATGTCTCTCAAATGACCCTTAACATCCCATGCAAGCATCAGGACACCAAGTACTTTCAATACATACACACGTGCACACACATGCATGCACGTACTCACACACAAACACACAGTATATTAAAGGCAGCAATAAACACAGAAGGACCCTTGGAAAAATGTATCACCTCTCCCCATGCCCAAGCTGAGCTCTGTTTTCTTCCCTAGAGGTCTGGTTCACAAACCTTGCAAATTCCCAGGCCCATTTAATAAAGTCTCTATGTCATCCAACAATATTGCAGGTCCCAAGACCTTTTCAGTGTCACCTTCCCTCTGTTTGCCTCCTTCCCTCTGATATGCTCTTGGTATCTAGTGGGGAGGACTGCATCTTGAAGTCAGCAAAAGCCCCTTGTTTCAGAGTAGGGGAGTCCCTCAGTACTGCACAGGCAGTCTATGCAGCTTGGCCTTACTCCCACCCTCTGTCAGCACAGCTCCCTAGGTCTCTGTCACTAGAGACACCATCTTCTCACGTTGTACCCCAAGCCACTTACATCCCACATGGTTATTGACCTATTAATGCCTGCTGAGTGCTTTCTGCACATGTACTCTCTGGCTCCCCTTCTATCCCACCAGTGGTGGGAGAAGGGGGGACTGTTTCTATTCTATTGGCACATCCCTGCAATAGATAAATAAGTCAAAGGGTCTTGAAAGTTAGAAGGCAATTTCAAGATAGCCTGGTATAACCGCCATTTTCCATCACACTCAACAAGGGAAGATGATTTATCCAAGGTCACAAAATGAATTCGTGTCTGAGCCAGGCCTAGAAACTGAGTCTCTAACTCTGTCAACAACACCATGATGCTCTCCATTTCAGAATCACCAACATAAAAGGTGCAGAGAATTAATTAGCCAAGACACAGGAGGGTGAATCATACCCACATGAAATATCCAAGAGGAAACAAAACCTACCACAGGCACATCCCACAAATGAACTACGGTAGCTCCTCCATTCTCTTTCTTGCTTGTAGTTAAATCTTCCACATTTGACTCCTTGACACCAGTTTCCCAAGGCATCAAGTTATGGATCACACTTGTCAAAGAAACCTTAACTCTGAATCTTTCTTCCTCTAGATGAATGGATCCCTTTAGTATGACTGCCCAACTTATACTGCACAAGTCCCCACTCAAACTCTCAGTGCCCACCAGGCTTCCCTGACATAGCTAGAACTTATTGTGATGGACAAAGTACCAAATATCCCCAAGAGATCTTCTGAGGCATGCTACCTACTCAATGTAACTTGTAAAAAAAAAAAAAAGCTATCTCATGTGACCTGATTTTCATCAAATAGACACCAGGTCAATTGAAGATTACCTTAGGTAAGCTAGAGCTTCTCTAAGGTGAAGTAGAGACAACATAAAACAAATTCAGGAGTCAAGACATTTGGGCCCTACCCTTGGCTCTTCCAGATTATGTGTGTAATCTGGGTAAGAGTCTTCATCCTGTCTTTGCCACAGTTTCTTCATCTGTAAAATGGAGATTTTAATCCTTTCCACACTTATAACATATCACAGGATTGTGATGAGTATATGGAAAAATATTTACAAAAGGAGAAATCACCGTATAGAGAAAGGGGGTTATTATTAAGAAATCACGAGATGTAACAACAAAAATGCTCTAGAGCCTTGGGATGCGGATGGTTTTTCTAGGTATCCCTCACTGGTAGGAAGGGTGTTCAAATGTTCTTCTCAAAACCAATAGTTCCCTGGGTTCTCAAAGGAGTCATTGATTTCTGCTGTCCTCCGCAAAGTTGACTAACTGGAGCTGTAGCCAACGTTGAGTCCATTTCCATGTGTTTAGGTCAGTGACCCCAGACAGTCATTCCTGGTAATGGCTCTGAGGGTCTACATTTCTGCTCATCTTGCTCTCTCTTCCCACATGCTCAGTTCTGACTGGAAGCTTTCCTTCTGGCTGCTAGTGGAGTTGGTAACACAAGCCACCTTCCAACATGCTGATTCACTCTTTTACAAACCTCAGAAATGATGACCAGTGGAGTTCTCTCCAGCAGTCTTTGTGGCTATGTTGTTCTCCCTTCTATAATGCAGAACAAAGAAATCTGACCATTTCACTATAGTCCAGAGAGAGTCCTTAATTGGCTTTCCATTAAAGAGAAAATAGACTACTGTTTCCACCTCATTATTTATGAGCTCTTTCTGGGACTGCATTTCCATACATGCAGGGAGTACTCACTCCCATTTTGCTTGGCTACATTTTGTGATCTGTTTTATTTATTTTGGGCCTCTGCTGGGCACCCTCACATCTGAAACCAATTAAAACAAAGAAATAGGAAAACCTAATAAACACCCGGAGATACCCGTGCACTGGGGCCTTTCTCACTGCTGCCACCAGTGGATCTGATGGCACAGGATACCAAAAGCCAGGACCATAGGAGATGGAGTCTTTGCTCCTTATGATGCCAGATAACAAGGCAATACAAAATGGTAGGTCATGGACAAGATGATCTCCTAACAGCAGAATCTGGTATGAGATTTCATCTTCATTTTTTTTTCTACTCTCCTTTTCCTATACCAATTTATCTATGTAGAATTAAAGAATTTCAGAAATTAGAAGGAACTGCAGCTTCCACTCCATACAGGAACACCCTCCAATGAATCCATTTCAATGTGGTCATCCAGTTTCTCTGTTTGAATGTATCCATGATGGGGAGCTCAGTATTTGAAAAGGAAGCTCATTCTATCATTGGAAAGCTCAGTGTGTGTGTGTGTGTGTGTGTGTGTGTGTGTGTGTGTGTGTGTGTAAGTGTGTGTGTGTAAGAGAGAGACAGAGAGAGACAGAGACAGAGAGAACCACAAGTCATCCATTTGCAATTTGAAAGCTAACTTTTCTACTTGAAGGAACAATGATTCATTCCCATTTTATTTTTTGGCAGTAAAATAAGCTGGCAGTTCAAAGTGTGCTCACCTCCCTAGTCTCATAGGCACAGTTTAAGTGCCTCGAGATGACTCAGAATCCATCCCACTCACCTTGATGTGATTTGTTCAAAACCCCTGTGTATGGATGCAAACCACTGCAGCATTTCTTATTTCTCCGACTGAAATGGTGCCTCAGGTCTTCTGTTTCCCTTCATTTCTTCATTTCAAGCCTCACTGCAGCTAGAAACCTGTTTCTTCCACCTCTCTAGCCCTGTTTTCCCCAATAATTGATTCACAAGTCTGGGGTTCCTTTGTCTAAATGGCGCACCACCTCATGTAGATGTGTATCATCCCCATTTATTGCCCACACCACTAGTCCCAGCCCGAACATGACCGATGAGTGTAGTCTGTGAATGGAGACCATAAAAATTATGGTGCTTGTCACAATAATATTCCAAAGGAAGGAGTCTGACCATGTCACTTTTCTCTTAAAAATCCTCAGTGGTTCCCTGTTGCCCCTAGGAAAAAGCACAAACTCATCAGTCTGGCATTTAAAGTTTTCTACACACCAACTCCAACGTAACTTTCAAGCTTTATTTCACATTCGTCTCCTTTATTGACACTACTTTCTAGTCAAAATACACTAGCGGCTGTTCCCTGCACTCAACATGCCATCTACCTTCTTTGTGTATTTGCATAGACTCTTCCTCATGATTGAAATTCAACTTCTCCCCTTTTCTTCCTCCCAACATTCTCATTTTTACTTCACAATTTAGGTGCCTTTTCCTTCCCTGATCTGAAAATATATTTTCCCTCCTCAAATATTCTTAGAGCACTTAGTGTCTCTTCTGTATATAACTTCCTACTTTATCTGTGTACATGTTATATATTGTCCCAAAGAGAAAGAACATAAGCTCTTTAAAGACAGAGACCATGCCATTTTGGTCTTTGTATCTCCAATGTCTTACACAGAATGAGCATTTAATAAATGTTTGCATAACTGAGTTAAGTTAAATGTTCATGTTTAGTGAAAAACCTGTGGGAACCTATTAAGTTGTGATGGGATCACTTTCTACCAAGTAGAAGTTCTAACTTCATTTTACATTTAAAAAATGTTTCTGCTCCGTTCTGAAGATTGTTGGTAAACCTGAGAACTTTCGATCAAGTCTAAGGAATGGTGAATTTATACAAGAATTGTCCATACATGTTTCTGGATAGTGCAATGATCTCAATATCAGAAATTACTCGTGGTCCTTGCCAACAGGACTATACTTAACTCTGTTCAGCTGAATGACAAAGTATTTCCCCCATTGTGGATGGTGAATAAATATTAGTACTCTCAAAAACAGTCAACAAATATTTATTATGCACTTACTATATACCAGGTGCTGTGTGCCAAGTGCTGTGGATATAAAAAATGCCCCCCCCCAAAAAAAACTCCACAATAACAACAAAAACATCCTGCCCTCAAAGAGCTCATCTTCTATTGAAGGAGATCACATGTAATTAACTGAGTACATGAAAGATACATACAAAGTTGATGGAAGGTAATCTGAAATGGAAGCAGCTGGGAGGGAGGGAGACTAGGAAAAGCTCCCTACAAAATATAAGATTTGAGTTGAGTCTATGGAAGCCCAGAAAACTCTGAGGTGAAAGTAAGGAGACAAACATTCCAGGTATGGAGTCAGACAGTGCAAAGGTTCAGAGGTGGGAAATGGCAAGTAAATCAGTCTTGCTGGACTATAGGATACAACCTAAGAGGGTAATTAGAAAGGTAGGAAAGGGCCAGGTTATGAAATGTTTTAAATGTCACACAGAGAAGTCTATATTTGATTCTCAAGGTAATTAAGAGTTCAGAGCTACTAGAGTTCACTGAGCAGGGGAAGGGGATGGGAGCGGATAGGTATGATCAGATCTATACTTTAGAAAAAATCCCTGGGAGAGTTAATAGTACTACTATCACCTAATTTTCAAACCTTCTATTAGACACCTTTTATTTCCTATAGTCTAACATTTGAGCTAAATTGTACTATTCATTATCATCCATGCCCTTCCTGCCCATCTTTGTACCTTGACTAGTTTCATTCTCTCATCCATGAAATGGGTTTTTTCCCTTCTCTGTTACTTGTTATTTTTCCCTTCTTTCAAAACCCAACTCAAACACTTCATCCTTAATAAAACTATCCTGATTCCCAAGTTGAAAAGAGTCTCCTCTTTCTGTGAAATCTTCTCTCATTATGTTGTAATTTGCATTTTACTTATCCATATAAATAAAATTTTTATTATGTACTGTCTGTACTTATCATGTATTTATCATATCTGTCTAAAGTACTTATTATGTTGAACCTGCCTTGTTAGATTAAAAACTCCTGGAAGGCAGGAGCATGACTTATTTACCTTTGTATTCCCAGAGCCTAGCATAAGATCTTTTACATAGTGGGTGTTTACTGTGTGTTCAGCTACGTGATATGGTAGGAAAAGCACTGGATTTGGATCTCAGCTCTGTTTCTTTCTGCCAGTGTAAAGTTCAGTAACTTCTTTGGGTTTCACTTTCCTCCTCTGTAAACTGAAGGTTGCCTAAATGACTTCTGAGAAACTTCCTTTAAAGAATGCCCTGGCTTTTTTCCTGTTCAATAGTTGCCCATCTTTTCAAAACCTAACTCAGGTGTGACTTCTCTTAAAGCTTCCCTGACTTCCTTGCATAGCATTTTTTTCTACTCTGCTAACACATTTATCATGTCATGAATCCTATATTTGCCTTGTTCAGTCGTTTCAGTCACATCTGACTCTTCATGAGCCAATGTAGGGTTTTCTTGGCAAAGAAAAACATTGGAGTGCTTTACCATTTCCTTCTCCAGCTCATTTTATAGATGAGAAAACTGAAGCAAATGGTTAAATGACTTGTTCAGGGTCATATAACTAGTAATTGTCTGAGGCCACATTTGAACTCGAAGATGAGTCTTCCTGACTTCAGGCCCAGTACTCTATCCTGCTACTATACTATGAACTCCATGAGGGCAGGAATGATGCTTTATCTACAATTTATTCCTCTCCAGAATCTAACATAGTATTTGGCATACAATAGTTGGTTAAGAATTAAGTTTAATTCAACAAACATTTATTATTATTCATACTCATTGTAGGATGTAGTGGACAGTGAGCCATCCTCAGATCTGAATTCAATTCTGCCTCTCCCACATACTGGCTAAGCAATCCTGGAAAAGTCACTTAACCTCTTAGTGCCCCAGCCAATGAAGTCTCTAATAATGGGGAGCATTTATACAGAACCTTAAGTTTGGCAAAGTGCTCTTTGGTTCCAGGACTCCTTTACAGTTTTAAAAATTATGGAGGACCCCAAAGAGCTTTTGCTTATGTGAATTGTATCTATCAATATTTGTAATATTAGAAATTAAAGCTGATACTTTTGAAATATTTATTAATACCTTTTAAAACGACAATAAACCCCATTCCATGTTAACATAAGTAACAAATTTTTAGGAAAAAGTAACTATACTTTCCAAAACAAAAAAATTAATGAGAAGAGTGGCATTGTTTTACAAAGTTTTGTGAATATTTTTTAACATCCAGCTTAATAGAAAACAGCTGGCTTCTCATATCTGCTTTTGCATTAAATCTGTTGTGTTGCTTGAAGTACATGGGAAAAACCTGGCCACACACGGCAATGTAGTTGGAAAGGGGAAGAATATTTTAATAGGCAATAACACTTTAGTATTACTATGAAAATAGGTTTGACATTACAGACCCCTGAAAAGGACTCGGGGATCCCAGGGGGCCTTGGGTCACACTTGGACAATTGCTACTCTACATTACGGAAGAGGTGCTGTCCTGGTAAGGTCCAAATTTTGTTTGTTTGTTTGAGGGTTTTTTCTTAAACATGTCAAACACTATTTTAGGCACTGGAGACACAAAGACAAAAAAAAAAAAAGAAATTATCCCTGCCCTCAAGGAGCTTATATTTTACATTGTTGAATGAATAAGCGTATAAACTCATTCAATAGCTACTGGCTTGTGGCTTTCAGTTGATTATCTTCAGCTAGCTCTCAAAATAGCCCAACACACAGAAACAAACCAAGGGTGTTAGTCACTGTGTGGTGCTCCCACCGCCATATCCAAGGGTAAGGACCTTTCAGAAATCATCTCAGAGGGATGTTGGCTGAAGGCAGCTGCCAACCCAGCCAGTGGTTGTGGAGAAGGTTCTAATGTGGAGCAGCTAAATGAATCCCCTTTGCCCTATGCTGCCTCCAGCAAGCCCTCAGCTCCTTCATTCTGTCTTCCGCATGCCGTTTCTCTATTTTCCCTCATAATCTCAGCCTGGATTCTCTTTTCCCCATTCTTCTGAATGTTAAAGTCATGACCTTTGTGGTTTATGGGCCACCAGAGACTGAACTAAATGTGTTAGCACAGAGTCAAAACAAGTAATAGCCGGCCAATTAAATTAATAATCCATATTGTTACAATGTTTAACCACGGCTGTTTCCTCAGTGGTCTGTTTAAATCACAGCCAAGTCCTGACCTATTAAAATGAATAACTGGAATTATGAGAAACTCCATTTAATAAACACAGTGAGGAACGCAGCACAATTGGGCATGAAATATTTATTACCACTCGAAGCAGGAGCTGTTTGAGATTTTAAGATTGGATTAATGAATACAGTTTAATTTCAGGGCTATGAAGGAGGGGGAGGAGGAAAGGATAGAGGCATTTGGGCAGGTTCCTGTAGAAACCAGCCCCACATGACCATGGGTACACTTGGAGATGCAGCTCAGTATAATGGAAAGAACTGAAATTTTGTCAAAGATCAGAGTTCAAATCTCATCTCTGCTGGGATTTGCCCACTAGCTAAGTAACCTTGTGCAAGCCTCAATTTCCTCAACTGTAAAATAGAAATAATGTAATACTGATAATGTCTATCCCACAGGTTTATCATGACCATCAAATGGGAGTATGGATGTGAAATACTTTGCAAACCTCAAGCTGTGATTAATGTCAGCTACTATTATTATCTGCAAAATTAGAGGGTTGGATTAGATAATCTCTGGAGTCCCTCTTCTCTGGCTCAGCTCCAGTTACACTTGAAGCAGAAAGAGATCAAAAGCCGAAGCACTAGATGCATGGCTATAAGGGGCTACAGATCCCCTGAGAGCCCCAGAGGGCTGTCAGGATGTGAACCATCTCCTGTCTTCAGATTGAATCTGACTTTCTCATCTCAGGGTGGGCCTGGCTCAGACAGACCCTGGCCAGATTCCTGTGTTTTCCTAAGAAGTAGCCTAGGAAAATTAAGTGCAAAGAATATTTTTAATATATGTAGGAGTAGGCATGAAGGTATAGGAGAGCAGGCTTGATGCATCACTTGTAACTTAGAATAAACTAAGGATAGTGTGTGAATGTACGTGGTGGGGCGGGACAGGGCTCTCAACCAACGATTCATTGATTAGAGAATCAGGAAGCATTTACTAAGCCCCAGTGTCTGCCTTCAAGTAGCTTACCTTCTGATGAGAGAGACAACTTGTATAGAAATAGACACCTATAAGATATATTCAGAATAGATGGAAAGTAACCTTAGAGAGAAAAGTGGGTTCAAAAGTTCTGCTTCTGATACTTACCAGCTGTGTGATCATGAACATGGTATTTAGCCTCTGTATGCCTCTAGTCACTCTCTAAGGCTAAATTACAAAGGAATTGACCATCTTTATATCACTGGAAGGAGTTTCTCATACCATTAAAACCCCAGGTCTATACCAAATGTAAAGATTTACCCCTCTGTTAACTGAAACCCTATATACATGTATGCATACTTACACACACATATATGTGCATATGTGTGTATATATATTTATATTTCCTCCTCTCCTCCCCCATAGCTGAGGACTTAGGCCACTTCTGGCTCTGAAAGTTATACTATTTGTGGGAGACCCCTAAAGGAAACGAATATTGGGTTTCTGCACTTACTTTTTGGGTGAATAAACTATGCTGTGTGACCCTGGGCACTTGACTTTCCCGTATGTCCCTACACAGCTAAATTCCAGAGCGAGTGCCAATCTTTATTGACCTAAAGAGTTTTCTTATCAGTGAAATCACATGCCTAGAACAACACCGGCAAAACACTGGACTGGAAGGTAAGAGAAAAGAGATCAAGTCCTGACTGTGCCACCAATCAGCTGTATGATCTATCTCAGATTCCTACACTTTTCAGTGATACATTTCCCAGTGCTTTGTCCATAGACAGTGCTGAAATCCTAGCAAAAACAAACATTCAAATTTAATAATAGCTAGAATTTATATAGAGCCATGGGCCAGGCTCTGGCTAGGCACTTCACAGATATTATCTCATTTGAGCTTCTGGGATGTGGGTGCCAATATTATTCCCATTTTACAATTGAGGGAACTGAGGCAGAAGTTAAGTGACTTTCCCAAAATTACAGGGTTGGTAAATGTCCGAGACTGGATTTGAACTAGTCTTCCTGACTCCAGGCTCACAGATCTATGTACTCTGCCACCTGGTTGCTTCTAATTATATGCAAACAAGAATTTAATTTCAATGTATGGATGAAACCATGATTTTCTGTAGTTTACAGTTTTATATTTAAAAGTTATTAACTGTGTTTTGTTTTTGAAAATGGGTATCTATTTCACCCATGATGGAAGTACAGGGGTCACTTATGGGCCAACTCTATTACTGATCACCATGGAAGATTTGACTTTCTCCATTCCCAACATAAGATGCTTCTTGCTCCTTATACTGTAGCCTGGTGATCCCTCATTCTCAGAAACTCACCATATTGGTGCCACACAGTGTAGATACCCCATCAGCTTTAATGGTACTGTAGCTCAGAACTCCTGAACTCAAGTAATCCGCCATCCTTAACCTCCTTGGTAGCAGGAACTAGAGGCAGGTACCACCATACTCAGTGTGAGTATTAATTTTAACAAAAATATTGGTGTTGATATGTCACTTTCTAAAAACTTTTTTAAAAATATTTTTAGAGATTTTGTTGCTATTATTACTTATACAATTATAATCCGTGTGTTTATGGTTACTCAAATTCTGCTATCTTAATTCTTCATAATTTCATGTTTTCTCATACTTCTTTGTAATTTTCCTATTCATAGGTATTTATGGTGTAACCACATTCCACAATTTATATATACCTTAATTTCTGTGACATTCATATACCACTGAATTGTCTTTCCAATTTTTTCTCCAAGAGTGCTGCCAGCCCAGACGTGATGTCCCATCCATGGAGCTGAAGAGGGAGTTTGGTCTAGTGAAGATTCTTGGGCTGGGTGTCAAGAAACTGAGATTATAGGCCTGGCTCTGCTATTAACCTTCTGTGTAACCCTAGACAACTCTCTTCTGTAACTTGGAAACTTGCCTATAAAAACAGGCAATTGAATAAAGAACTTCTAAGATTCTTTCTAGTTCTTAATTTCTACTGTCATCCCAGGAATTAATAGAATGGCAGAGGTAATCTTTACCTTAATTCACTCAGAGAAATATTCAGGATCACATGAGATCAACTCAATTTAACAAACATATGTTAACCTATACCCTGGGACAGGGCAATCAGCACTCTGTATGAGTATGCCAGACGTTGTGTTTGTCTTTCGTTCTTGAGGAAGACCATGACATCAGGGAGATGATGACATAACTTACAGTTGACTTTGATTTTATCTGAGGGCTATGTAAGGTCACCAGCCTCACTTTCTCTTCCTCAGCCATCTGGGTCCAATGACCAGATATTCATCAGGATGGCTGGAGATGACTCAGGATACAATGGGAGACCAAGGCCCTTTTAGGTTAAGGTCTTTTCAAGTTCTCACTTTAAATGAAGTAATGCCCATTCAGTGAATAGGCCTCATTAAAAAGTGAGTCAAGGAATGACCCCTTTAATTTAAAAATAAAAATCAAACTGGGAGGAGAAGATCAGCAGAGTTGCTGGTCAAAAGAGAAATAGTTACCATTTAGTATTTACATTCACTCAGTGGATCTATTGTCCAATCTACGAGCTCTAGAGTAAAATGGACTTAAGGCTTGGTCTTTGAGAAAGAAATACAGCCAGTAAATCCAAAGGAAAAAAGGCAGCTCTTAGCCATTGAAATGTACCCTCTCCAGTGCAGAGCACACCCAGGTAAGGAGAGAGGGAAGTAGGGGAGGGGAGAAAAGAAGAGAGGAAGGGAAAGAAGTGGGAAGAGGGGAGGAGCGGCTACTCGCTCACAGGCTGTTTGTACTTTGTTCTCGAAGAGGACCGTGACATCAGGGTCATAAATAAATGAATAAGCAATAAATCAACATTCATTTATTTAGTGCTGCTATATTTTAGATAGGGCAGCTAGGTGGCACTGAGGATGGAGTGCCAGGTCTGAAATCAGGAAGACACCTTTGTGACTTGAAATCCAACCTCAGACGCTTACTAGCTGTGTAACCCTAGGCAAGATATTTACTCCTATTTGCCTCAGTTTCTTCATGCATAAAATGATCTTGGGAAGGAAATGGCAGACCACTCCAGTATCTCTGCCAAGAAAACCCCATATGGGGTCACAAAGAGTCAGACATAACTGAAAGGACTGAATAATGATATTCCAAGTACTGTCCCAGATGCTAAGAATACAAAGACATATAGGTCTATCTCCCCACACTAGATTGTCAGCTTGTGTAGATACAAGATATTTGGGGCAGAGGCAGTAGCAGTTCGGAGGGTTCGTGGGGAAAGCTTCATATTGAAAATGGCACTTTAGCTGAGCCCTTAAGGAAATTAGGGATTCTAAGAGGCAGAAGAAAAGAGGGACTGTGTTCCAGGCATGGGGGAAACTATGTATGAGAAACCATGCCAAAAGTACATTTTATATATCATGTGGGTGTTTACTGCCTAATTTTGTTCTTTCTGTTAAGCTTTGATTTCAGGATTTGGGGCTGTATCTTGACATACACAACTTTCTCCTTAATATTCTTAGGCTTGATGTGTCTTGCCTAGAGAAAACCAAATTATTTATGAGGCTCACTTTCATCCACTGATTCATTCTGACCTGTGGATTCAAGCTCAATTCTTCTTTGGCACACATTAAGAATTATATAATTATTAAGTCGAAGCAACATTTTTACATCATTGGAAAATTTTTTTTGCTAGATGAAGTAGCCATTTCAAATTCTTTTCAACGATGACATACAAGTTGATGTTATCCTGGTACTGATAGCAAGGGATGGATACAATGTTTTAGTATGATTCCCTCTTTGACTTGAAAGTCATAGCCAGTTCTTTGGGGGAGAGATGATAGATTTCAACCTAGTCAGCGGTATGAAGAACTTGAATTC
Organism: Bettongia penicillata ogilbyi; assembly: GCA_023548195.1. Classification (NCBI taxonomy): domain Eukaryota; kingdom Metazoa; phylum Chordata; class Mammalia; order Diprotodontia; family Potoroidae; genus Bettongia; species Bettongia penicillata. Next base: position 3,219,805 of record JAJHZJ010000480.1, on the reverse strand, counting down.
CCTACCTGAAAGACACCACATTTTATAGCCATTGTTCTTGACATTATTATGTTAGTGACATGTTGTAATTTCTCACATAAACATCAAACACTCTGGTGCTCTTACTTCACTTAGACCTATTTTATATATTGGCAGAACCCGACTAAGCCATGAGTGTAGAACTGAGCCAAAGGCTTTGCTATAATCAATAAAGATGTTGTAAATGTTGCAGCACTTCCAGGCACTTTGTGCAACAATCAATGAATAAAGAATAAGTTTTTCTTTATATCCTCTGGGATTTTTTTAAGGATCACGTAGCTAGTGTCTGAGGTCAGATTTGAACTCACTCTGAAACTCTGTGCCTTATCACTGGTGGTCCCCTCTTCCAGATTTCTCTCTGTTCTTCTCTCTCTCTCTCTCTCTTTCTCTCTCTGTCTGTGTCTGTCTATCTGTCTCCTGTCACCTCTTCCCTTCCCCAGTTTCCTTTAAGATTCAGCTCAAATGTTTTCTCTACAAGAGACTTTTCTGGTCCCCCTCATGGTTAGTGCCTTCTCTCTGAGATTATCTTCCATTTACACTCTATTTATCTTATGTGTTCAATTTTTGGCCTATTCTCCTTTGTTCTTTGATGGTTGAGGACTGATTTTTTCCCCCTTTCTTTATAATCTCAGTGCTTATCACAGTACCTGGCATATAAGTATTTAATAAATGCTTGCTGACTCACTGTATAGTTTGACTGTAAAGCATAGTTTTTGTTAAAGTTTTAATTCTTTGTGCTTTTTTGAATCTTTGCATCCCCCTAGACTTTGGGCTTTCACTTTTAGTTGTTGATTAAGATTAACAAGAATTTCTAATATATATATATATTCCAGATTCCTTTCCTCATGTTACTTTTTTCTTGCTTTTAATCAAGTAATATGATGTTCAAGTTTTCTATAGCATATATCAGCTAAATATTGAAGTAATCTTCCATTGTTTCTCCAAAGTTGTTCTACAGTTCTCTCAAGGAACAGGTATTTGATACCCATACCTAACAGTATTCCTACATAACCCCAACTTTCCATTCAATGGCTATTACCACAACAAGAGCAACAACACATACTCTTATTCAAAGATTGTTTTTACATCCCATGTCAAATATTATAAGAAGATGTCTTTGTCCATCCTGGTTATAGCAGATATTGACTCTTTTGAATTCCTTTGTTTTGGTATAATTGACCTAGTAGTTTTATGCTGTTAAACACCAAAAGCACTTCTCAAAATTCCATTCTAAGGATGTTCATCTCCTTTTCATTTTGGAATGAAGTTATTTCTTATGATTATCCTACAATGCATCATTTTGTAATTTGAAGCTGATGATACTGTGTACAAAAACATTATGAAGTCTTTGCCTATGACTGGTAATATTTGTTTTCAATTTTTGTAAAGTAATACTGGCCCAAAACAAAAACATTCTTATCTTCAGTCCATTTCATGAACACATGGTTTGCCTGTTTTAAAAATTAATATCATCTGCACCAAGGCTTTTCCAGCCCATAAGGTATTGACTTTTCTGATTTGATCTAATGTATCTTGCCAGAGAGACAGCTAGGTGGCACAGTGTATAAAGCACAAGGACTGGACTGAGTAAAACCTGAGTTCAATTCCAACTTCAGACACTTGCTAGCCATATGACTCTGGGTAAGTCACTTAATACTATTTGCTTCAGTTTCCTCATCTGTAAAATGAACTGGAGAAGGAAATAGCAAACTACTCCAGGATCTTTGCCAAGAAAACCCACAAAGAATTAGAGATCATTGAAATGAATGAATGACAGCAGCAACAAATCTTGCCTAGATCCCAAAGAAGTGCCACTTATTCCACCATCTCTGGTGTCAGGCTTAGTTTCCTATAAGGTTCTAAGCTGAACTATCTATTTCTTAGATTCATAGGACAATATGCTTAACATTGGACCAAGGTCTTAATCCAATTACTGGTATCAGCAGAAGATATTTCAGGGTTTCTATCATGCCTTGATAGCTACTCTAGGGATTCTGGGGTACGCAGTGTCCCGATTTTATTTCGTCCTTACTGATATTCTCCTTTGTGTGCTGCTATAACTGTGTGCTATGCTAGGCTTTGAGAGGGCTGGTACTGCTGTCCCTACTCTGAATTCTGAGGGTTCTCTCTTGTTATAAAAAGGAAGGTCTTCTAGAACCAGCTTAAACCTTCTCAGTAGCTGAATTTTTGGTGTGTGGACATTTATACATTGGAATTTAGCAAATGTTACAGGTCAGGGGTTGATTTATTGTTTTGTTGATTATCTAGACTTAAGGAAGTAATGGAGAACATGTTGATTAAGCAAATTCAACTTTAAGGTATCCTGTGTTTTCAAAGAGCTGATTGTGAAACTTTACCAGCACACTCCAGGCTTCAATCATTATTAAAAGGATCAGACATCAATGACCAGTTCGGGGAGGGATTGTAGAACTGAAAAGCTATTTTATTCAACACTTTGATTTTTCTGGTGAGTAAACCGAGGCCCGTGAAGATGAACTGCCTTGGTCAAGGTTAAGATTAAATAAAGATTAAATTAATTTCTTTACTTGAGATTGACCCAGGTGTCCCAACTTAAAGTTGGGTGTTCTTTCCACTATACTGCATTGACTCTTCTGAGTAGGAGACCCACCCTATTGTGTGATTTTTCGGGCCTGTAGGGAAAGGCCTACCCTGGTTTTAGGTCTGGTATTGATTTAGCAAACACTTTTTCGTAGGCCTGATTAGGGCAGGAGGACCTATGACAGCTTTTGAAATTTTAATTATGTTACCTTTTGTCCCAATGATACCTTTCTTTTAAAAATTATGTTCATTTATAATCATGCTCCCTGCTCAGTGTTCTGAACTTGACTCACCCTTGCAACATACATAAACAGTTAAAGAAGAACCAATCAATACACTTTCTGACAATGTAGGTCATAGGTGACCCTATAGACTTTTGCCTCTCTGGAGAGGAGGGAGACGTATCTTATTATCTGTTCTCCTAAACCAAGTTGAGTTACATAATTACTCCGAGTTTAGGGAAAGCAACATGATTTTACTATACTCTTCATTTACGTTCTTGTAGTCATGGTATACATTATTCTCTAACTTCTGTTTATCTCAAAATACATCAGTTCAGACCAATCTTCTAATCTTTCTCTGAATACTGTATTTATAATTTCTTGCTAAAAATAATATTTCATTTATATGTCACAATTTGTTCAATAATTTTCTTAACAATTGGTATTCAATTTGTTTTCAATTGTTTGCTACAACAAAAAGTGCTGCTATGTATATTCTGGTGTATATGAGATCTTTTTTCTCTATTTCTGATCTTTTTGAGATCTATGCTGTGTCAAAGGGTACAAACATTTTAGTAAGTTTTCTCTCACAATTCAAGATCATCTCCTGAAATGGAGTGACTAATTCAGAAGTCTAGCTATCTTCCCACAAGCCCTTCAATATTGACTATTTTTGTTCTCTTTGCAGGTTTTTTGTGTATACAGTGAAACTAATTTAGAGTTTGCATTTCTCTTATTATTAGCTGCTTGGATTATAATTTTATATTATTGCTGTTAGGTTACTATTCTTCTTTTGAAAATCATTTTCAATGTATTTAGTAGGAATGTATGTGTAGAACTGATAGAAAATTGTATGTGGTCTCAGGGAAGGAGGGAGAAGGGAGGGAAAAAAATCTAGGTTATATGGTAGTGACTGTAAAATAAAAAATAAAGAAAATCATCTTCAAAGAATATTGTTCATATCTTTGACCATTTATCTACTGGAAAAGATAGATCATGGTCTTAAATATTTGTGTTAATTCCTTTGGATATCAAACTTTTATCAGTCATACTTGATGCAAAGATTTTTTTCATTATCTCCTGATTTGTCTTCTTCATGTTATTTGCTTTTATTTTGTTCATGCAAAAGCTTTTTTGTTTTACATAATCAAATCAGAATTGTCTAGTTTGTCCTTTTTCTTAAGAATCCACCCTCTGTCTTTATAAAATGTATCTCCTTGTGTTCTTCCCCAATTTTTTCATCAAGTAACCTTTTAAATTTCAGGTCATTATTCATATGGACTTTGTTGTGGTATATGGTGTAAGATGCTTACCTAAGTCTAATTTCTAACCAACTGCCCTCTGATTTACATAGCAGTTCTGGTAAACATCCTATCTTTCCCACAGTAACTAGTTTACCAAACACTGGATTACTGTTTTAAGTGCCTCTCTAATTTTTTACACTGATTTGCTTTTTTCTTTTAACCAGCACCAATTGGATTTTGATGATTATTATTTAATAATACAGTTTATGATCTGGCAATGCTATGCTCCCTCTTTTGATTGTTTTCACTATTCCTTTTGCAATTCTAGGCCTTGCATTTCTCTAAATAAATTTTGTGATTATTTTGCCAAGTTCTAAAAAGTATCTCTTTGGTAGTTTAATTAAACTAGCACTAGATTTGTAAATTATTTCATATAGTGCTGTGATTTTAATTATATTGACCTAACACAATTTAGGTATTTTGTTTTGTTTTCTTGTCATTCATATAGATGTCTAAAGGTATGTGCAAGATATCACTAAGAATCCTACTTTTAGGATGAGGTACCATTTATTTCACATAGCCCGTAATGTACCTAAAATTAACCGCACATTAACCAATAGCATTTGGTAGATTTTTTTGCTTCTGTTGAAAATTCAGTGCCTGGGGATTGGGCAGACAACAAATAAGGGATAAGGGAAAGGATGAACAAATTAAGTCATCAAGAAATATTTATTAACCATATAATATGTGCCAGGCTCTATGAGAAGCACTGGGAATACAAAAACAAGTTAGAAAAAAAAAATCCCTGCCCTCAAGGAGCTTACATTCTAATAGAGGAATACGACACATAACAATTAAGGGAAAAACAAGGGGAAAAAGAGGAAAAGTATTGGGGGAGAGAGGACAAGGTAGACAAAGTCTAGAGTGTCAGAAGTGGAACCTGGAGAGGAATGAACACAAGCTGTAGGTCCAAGAATTAAAGAAAGATCCCATATCCACCAAAATGCCCAGGGCAGCACTTTTTGTGTTGTACCAAAGAATTAGAAACAAAGTAGGTGTTTCTTAACTTCTTGTTTGCTATGACACATTTTGCTTTCTGGTTCTGAAATTTGACTTTCTAGTGTCTAAATAAATGTTTTTCTTCTGCCTTCAAAAAAAAAGAGAAAGAAAGTAGGTGCCCATCCACTGGGGAATAGTCAAACAAATTATGGTGTATGAATGTAATGGGACATTACTGTGCTTATGAAACAACAGAAACAAAGAATTCAGAGAAATATGGAAAGACTTGTATGTTGAATTAAAGTACAGTGAAGTAAGAAGAACCAGGAAAACAATATGCTCAATAATCACAAAATATAACTGGAAATAATAACACGAAGAAACTCAATTCTGCATAGTTATAATGATCAAATTTAGCCTCGGAAAGAATGGAGAAAATGTACCTCTCTTATTTTCAGAAGTGGGAAGGAGTACGATAGATATGAAATATTTCAAATATTGTCAGTCATGGTTGATGTGTTGAATGGTTCCACTGAACTTTTTTTCTTTCTTTTACAGTTGCTGTTATAAGGGGAAACTTGCTGGGGTGGGAGAGAAAAGAGATATAATTTGAAAAAGAAAGGTGATGCACAAATAAACAATATATCTTTTAAAAGACTCTTAAAAAAGAGAAAAAAACCAATCTCATACATTGACCTACTAACATTATCTTGCCCTGTATTTGAAAAGGTGTTGATGCTGAACCTCCTCAATAGGGGATGTGTTTTCTGATAGTGAATGATGAGGGATTTACAGTGATCCATCCCCACTCTTTTGTCTAGTCCCCTGGTGCCCAATAACATCCATTTATGTGATAGTTGGCCAGGGAAACAAATACAGCCAATGCTGATTACCCCCCAGTCATGAACCTGTGACCTTTATCTCATTATTAGTCTATGGTCTAACTCATTGAGATAATTAGTTCCAAACTGTACTATAAGGCATGCATTCATATGTCTTTCTTATTCTGTTATGATGCAAAGCCACAGCATAAAAAATGGTATCATCAAGCTCCTTTATCAAAAAGTTCTGAAGAAAGTATGAAGGTATTAGAGAAGTTGGTTCCTACAGTCTAATGGAGTATTTGCCCACCTTACTATGTCTGCACCTGCCATTTCTTTCTCAGAAAGTCAGTGGTATTGGCACTACAGTTAATATCTAAGTGGATCAATCCTGACCTGATTTCTCTGCACAGCTGAACAAACATGCAACAGAAACATCTTCATTTGCATGCCATCTGAGCTCTTAGAGGACTAAGTGAAAAAATGGTATTGATAAGTCATTCTTGCAATAGCCGATTGATAAAGAATGTAGGGTGTATTCAGGCAGGACCAGCACCAGTACCAGTGTCAGAACCAGTACTTTTGGTGTGATGCCTGCCAAGTCCTTTTCAGGCAAGATCTTTCACCTTTGATGTCCACCTGTTCCATCTAATTTTCACCTGTGGTTCCAAGAAGTTGCAGTATGCACAGTGGCCACATCCCGATAAACTGTTTCAGCAGATGGGCCAAACCATATTTAGGGTAACCAAGAGTTCTCAAAATTATTGGTGAGTTAGGGGGTGTCTACCCCAAGCATGTGAAGACATGCTCTGATGGAATGGGTGAATGAGAGCAATTTGTTCCAATGGCCATGAAGGCAGATGAAGCAGGTGATGTGGAGCACTTAGAGCCTGGTTAGACACTGAAGACACCAAGGTCATCCACTGCATCCTGAGCCATCACCAGCTATCTGCACTCTATCCTGCCACTGGACTATGATGACTCTGGAGGAGAGAGTGAGGCTGACAACTTCGGGCAACTCTGTGTCACTTAAATCCAATTTATGCATGAATCAAAAGACATTACCCATACCATTTCACTATTATGCCTCAAAGTCCTGTGGCGATAGGCAAATGATGAAGCAACAGGTGCGGATACACTGGGAGCTGTAGTCACAACCCACACATAGGCAGCCCAGGTCATAGGGTCTTGAAGCAGCAGTGGGACTCGGCAGCCCCCTGGGTGTCTGAGCAGCCTTTTAAGGATTAAACTGCTCACCTTCTGGTGTAAGGAAGGGGGCTAGAAAAGGTACCCTAAACATTACTTGCTTACCCAACTCTGGCCTGATTACCACAGTAGGCTGGGAATCCCACTATATGATCAAAACACAAAAAAAATGTACGAAAACATCTGTAAAGATGATTCCACTCACCATTGGTCATGGAACATGCACACACTAATAGACAACACAAAATCCAGTAGACCTGAAAGAAGAACTGCTCTTGTTGCAAGAGAACTCAACAGGTATCACATCCAAATAGCAGCCCTGAGTGAAACAAGTTTGGTAAATGAAGGCCAGCTTACTGAGGTTGGAGCTGGATATACCCTTTTCTGGAGTGGGCGCAGTGAAGGGGAGCACTGTGAAACTGGCGTGGGTTTTGCAATCAAAACCAATCTAATCAGCAAACTGGCATGCCTGCCAAAAGCAGTGAATGACAGGTTCGTGACAATGCGATTGACACTCACAGGAAAACACCATGCCACCATCATCAGTGCCTATGCTCCCACCATGACAAACCCTGAAGAAGTCAAAGAAAAATTTTATGAAGACCTAGAAGCCCTTATCATCAATGTGCCAAAAGAGGACAAACATAATTCTGAGCGACTTTAATGCTAGAGTAGGCTCAGACTACCAGACTTGGCAGGGAGTCCTAGGGAGGAATGGAGTTGGAAACAGCAACAGCAATGGTCATTTACTGCTGAAGACTTGTGCATTACATGACCTTCTCATCACCAACACTGTCTTCCATTTACCTAAATGCAATAAAACTTCATGGATGCACCCTCACAGCAAACACTGGCATCTATTAGATTATGTGATTATAAGGGAAGAGACAGATAAGATGTGAGAGTGACAAAGGCAATGTGTGGTGCAGAGTGCTGGACTGATCATAGACTTATCCTTTCCAAGCTAACTATTGGTATTCATCAAAAGCGCTGACTCCAAGGCAAAATGACTACCAGAAGAATTAATGTCAACAAATTAGAGTTCTTCTATGAATGTAAACAGTTTGCTGCTGACTTGGAGGGAAAGTTGAGCCAACACACAATTGGCAACAGTGGAGAAGAAAAGGAGTGGGCAGCTTTCAGAGATTTGGTGGACAGCGCTGTGTTTGCTCATCTGGGTCAGAACACTCACAAACCCCAAGAATGGTTTGATGAAAATGATGGGGAAATTCAGAAGCTGCTAAATGAAAAACAAGAACTCCACAGGATTTACCAGCAGGATAGTTCATACACCTCTAAGAAGGCAGCATTTAATTCCATCAAAAGCAAAGTACAAGCAAAGCTTAGAGAGATGCAGAATTCCTGGCTCAGTAAGAAGGGAGATGAAATTCAGTTTTATGCTGATAGTAACAATCCAAAGCACTTTTATGGTTCCCTGAAAGCTATTTATGGACCAAAAACCTATGGTGCATCACAAATATTTGGTGCTGGTGGAGCCACATTGATTAGCGATAAGGACATGATCCTAGAGAGATGGGCTGAACACTCCCATAGTGTTCTCAACAGACCATCATCAATCAATGCTGAGGCCATTGACCATTTACTTCAGATTGAAATCAATCCCTCCTTAGCTGAACTTCCAACTGAAGAAGAGGTTTTGAGGATCATTAGGCTCCTTTCATGTGACAAAGCACCTGGTGCTGATTCTATTCCGGCTGAGATTTACAAGGTAGGGGGACCATTGTTCATACAAAAACTGACTGAAATTTTCCAGGTTATATGGCAGGAGGAAGTTATACTGCATGAGTTCAAGGATGCCTCCATTTTCCATCTCTACAAAGGTAAAATGAATAGATTGGACTGTGACAATCACGGCGGGATCTCTCTCTTAGTCATTGCTGGCAAAATTCTTTCTAGAGTCCTCCTTAATAGGCTAATCTTTCACCTGGAAGATGGGCATATACCTGAGAGCCAGCGTAGCTTCAGAAAGGGCTGAGGAACAGTCGATATGGTGTTTGCTGCCAAGCAACTCCAAGAGAAATGTCAGGAGAAGAACAGAGGTCTGGTACCCAACTTCTGTAGATCTGACCAAGGCCTTTGACACTGTTAGTCATGAAGGCTTATGGAAAATTATGCCAAAATTTGGTTGCCCGGAGAAGTTTATCAATATTGTATGTCAATTTCATGATAGCATGTTTGCCTGGGTTCTGGATAATGGACAAAGCTCTTGTGCCTTCCCAATCATCAATGGAGTGCAACACGGATGTGTGCTTGCTCCCATGCTTTTTAGCATGATGTTTTTAGCCGTGTTGACAAATGCTTTCAATGAGGATGAACATCAAGGTCAACTGCCATACTGATGGTAAGTTCTTCAATTTGAAAAGGCTATAAACCAAGACCAAAGTGCAGGAATGCTGGTGCATGATTTTTTGTTTGCAGATGATTGCGCACTCAGTATAGCCTCTGAAGCTGAGATGCAATAAAGTATGGATCAATTTTCTGCTGCCTGTGCTAATTTTGTCCTAATAATTAACACCAAAACAACACAGGTGCTCCATCAGCCACCACCACGCCATCCATTTGGAACTATAAATTACAACAAATGGAGAAGTTTTGAATGCTGTGGATAAGTTCACTTACCTTGGTAGTGTACTTTCCAGGGATGTACACGTTGACAATGAGGTTGATGCATGCATTACCAGAACTAGCTCAGTGTTTGGGAGACTGGGAAGAAAAGTTTAGGAGAGAAGAGGTATTAGACTGACTATCAAATTGAAGGTCTACAGAGCCGTTGGGCTGACTTCATTGTTGTATGCCAGTGAAACATGGACAACCTACCAGCACCATGCCAGGAAACTGAATCATTTCCATTTGTACTGTCTTAGGAAGATTCTGAGGATCACCTGGCAGGATAAGGTACCGGACACTGAAGTCCTTGCTTGAGCTGAACTCCCAAGTGTTCAAACTAGGCTTCAGAGAGTGCAACTCCAATGGTCTGGCCACATTGTTCAAATGCCAAATGTACGCTTGCCAAAAAGACTACTTTATGGAGAACTTGCATGGGGCAAGTGAGAACATGGTGGCCAGAAGAAATGATACAAGGACACTCTCAAGGTCTCTCGTAAGACCTTTGGATTTGACTGTGCAACATGGGCACTGGCACAGGATCACTCAGCATGGTGTGCCCACATCAGAAAAGGTGCTGTGCTCTTTGGGCAAAGCAGAATTGAGACAGCACAAAGTAAACACAGGATGTGCAAGTTGGGATATTCGCCCCAAATATTCAGGCGGACTATCTATGCCCAACCTGTGGCAGAGCATTCCAACCTCTTATTGGCCTGATCAGCCACAGTTGGACACACTGAAATTTCACTTTATAATGGTGATTTCATTTGGTCCTCTTTGAAGATGAAGGGCAACAACAAACTAAGTTGATGAATACAACTGCTAGTGTAAACTAGGGTTGAACAGTACCATCCTTCCTGTTTCTAGTCAACCACGTGTGCTATGCTAAGCGTTAAGGGGGATCATTGCTTTGAGACGATGATTCCCTTTACTGACCAATAAGGGAGAAGAGCTGATCAGTCAATGAACCTTTAAAAAAAATAGAGTGACTCTGTCCCTAGCTCTCTTTTCTCCTTTTCTCTTCCTAGCTACATGCCACGATTGTTTTGAGCTGCTTTCTCTAAGGGGTCTGGATAAAATTTACTTGTCCTATTCTCCACTCTGGCTTCCATGAAGTCATAAGCATATGGCATCTAAAACTCATATCCTGCCTACACAAGCTTAACCCTAGGTTTGGGGCGATATTTTCTGTCTTTGTTCTTTTCTAGTCTTCTGTGAATAAGTTTTGATACCAAAATGGACCTGTCCCAAGTTTCAGTGTTACTTGATAAGTTCCAGAGGTTCAATTCAGATGAGGTCCAAGATTTCTAGCTCCTCAGTCATCAAAGGCTGCACTTCAGAAATGCTCTCTAACACCCATTGCAGTGCTCTTGGATATGATGACCACTAGCCGGGGAATGAGCCTAATCCGAGGTGGGGAAACTGTGGCCTTGAGGCCACATACAGCCCTCTAGGTTCTTAAGTGCAGTCCTTTGACTGAATCCAAATTTCACAGAACAAGTCCCCTTATAAAAGGATTTGTTCTGTAAAACTTTGACTCAGCTAAAAAAAATGCACTCAACGACCTGGAAGACCACATGGGCCTTTAGGTCTGCGGGTTCCCCACTCTTGGCCTAATCCCTGGTCTGGGTTGTCAGAAGATGTTGTCTTTGAGAGAAACAGTGTAAAAACAAGGCGAAACATAAAAAGGCATATCAACAGCTTCATAAACTGCTTTATGTTGAAAAAAATTTTAAGTATAAGCCTCTCAATAGAGTTTAACAGGAATTAGTACTACCACCTATTTAAAGTCTTTGTGTTAGTGCATGCTTACAGGTGTTTTGTGTTAAACATTTCTTTTGTGTGTAGAAAATTCATACATGTACCATATCTGATTTACATTGTATTTTGAGCACTTTGAGCACTTTACTACATATTCCCCACAATTGTGGTGGTTAATGAATCAGAGTGTGAAAAAGGAATCTGACCTATCTTCTTCTAGGTGGACAAGTTCTCCCCCTGTACTGAATTTGGTTTGGATATCAAGGGTGAGTGGAGTGAGACAGGCCATTTACTAGAGAAAGAGATTGACCTAGCCACCACTCACTTCTTGACCAAGCAAGAGTTCCTAATTCTTAGACTTAGAATATATTAAACAAGCTAACATACTCATAATAAAATTTAATTCTGTGACCACTTGTGACCATGTTAGGATGTTCCCTTTATTCCTAGATGACATTCTGTAGGAGACAAGAAGAGCCATAGAACCACCCTCCCAAACAAAATCCAAATCTGCAATCAGTTCTCATTAACAGCTATTACCCTCCAGCTCCTTCTCCCCACTCCTTCTGACTATCCATGGCAAAACTAGCAGACTTATGACCCAGAGGCTTCTACTCTCCCAGGAAAACAGAAACACAACCCCCTGCTGAGACTGAACTTGAAAGGGAGAATTCTAATGGAGGTACATAAACTCCCACACTAAGGAAGAGAGGGATAGATTTCTACCACACTGCACTTGGAGAAATCCTGCTCTTTCTCCTGCTTCCTGTTCACAACATGGCAGAGTTTTTCATCCTGTGATAATTTGCAAGTCAGATGGAGACAAGTGACCAGTAATAAATCGCCAGCTTCCGAGCTACAAATCTATACCTAAAAGTGGTTCTTATAGATTAGTCGGACAACCTTCAGTGATGGCATCCAGCGATCAGATCATCCCAGCTATGTTACCATACCTCTTGCTTGTTTCCTTCCACATACTTGCGTCTTTGGACTTTCATAATCCCAGCATGCTTGACAGCTGACCAAGCTGATAATTCTTGCACAGTAGATGTGGTTTTTGCCAAATACGTGGGGATTTGTTTATTTCCTGTCAAACATCTGCATGCCAGAGCACAAGAATGTTTCTGGTTGTCAACTATAATGTTTTCATCACTGAGAGCTGGAGTTTCACAAATATGTGGCACTGGCCATAAGGGTGTCTTAGTTAGAGTACGTGGCTTAACCAGTGGCAGGGTTTATATTGTGGGAAGAAAAGAGAATCAAAAGAATTTTTTTTCCCATATTAGCCTCTGAATATGTCCTTCTCTGAATATCTCTTATTTAAGAATTTGGGCTAAGGAAAGAAAATAGAGGAAAGGAAATACGTCCAGAGATGGGATGGTAAGCTGCGTGCTTCTGAAGGCTTCCTTGGATCATAGTGGAGGGAAGACAGTATAAACCCTAGCAAGCATCCCATATTCATTAATCTCTTTTACATGAATCATTGCACCAGGACTTTATGACAACATGGTGAAGTGGGTTACTTTCTGAAATGAAAAAGTGAGCCCCACAGAGATTGACTTGTCCAAATTCTACCTCAAGTGATTGGACTTATAACCTAAATGTTTTGACTCCTTATCCAGTATACTTCCCACTGTTCTTTGTATTCTCCTTCTTCCATCATCATACCTCTGCCAGACCAGAAAAATGTGCGAGGCAATCATTTGGCCTACATTTGAAGCTCAGGAAATCTAGCAACATTTCTTCTCTTTCTGTGTGTACCTCACAAAGTCTAAGGGCAGCTAGGTGGTACAGTGGATAGAGCACCAGTACAGGTGTCAGAAGGACCTGAGTTCAAATCTCACCTCAGATACTTGACACTCACTAGCTGTGTGACCTTGAGCAAGTCACTTAACTCCAATTGCCTTGTCCTAGGTCATCTTCAGTATCCTGATGAATATCTGGTCACTGGACTCAGACGGCTCTGAAGGAAAAGTGAGGCTGGTGACCTGCACAGCCCTCCTTCACGCTAAACAAAGTCAAGCACAAGTCATGTTATTATTTCTCTGATGGCATGGTCTTCTTTGGCAGCGAAGGACAAACACACCTCACAAAGTCTAAGAGAGCTGAGGTACTACTGTCACCTCGAAGATTCCCACAGCCTGAATTTCATTCAATTCAGCAAACACATATGAAGGACTTATTTAACTATGTTCTACACTTTGCTAAGTCCTGGGTAAACAAAGATAAAAATAATCAATAGCTCTTGCCCTCAGGGAACTTATAATCTACTAGGAAGACAAGTAAATAGATAAGTCTGTACAAGATATTTTGGGAAGAAAGCATTAACACCCAAGAAAGCCTTTCTATAGAGAAGAAGAGACATCTGGGCTGAGCCTTGAAAAACCTCGGATCCTAAGAGGAGGAAATAAGAGGGAATATATTCCAGACCTGAAAGAAATCTAGTGCAGAAGAGAAAAATCTCTTATATCAGAGAATTCTATGAAATGAATTAGTTCAGAAATGAAGTAGGTATCTTACAGTTGAACACATTGTGGTTTAAGGATGGGATGGAATATTTTTGCACATCAAGTAATAAACATAAACAATTCAGAGAAATATGGGAAGATGTATAAAATGATATATAGTTTAAAAAGAAATGAGAACATCATATACAGTATATATACTGTATTATATATGCAATATATAATTAATATAAATTAAACTATATACATATAAACTATAAATTAAAAATAAAATTCACTAACAAGCAGTTGAATTTAAAAAAGTGAATCTGACTTCAATTTCTATGGGAAGTCTAGAACATATCATTAAAGAAATAGTTAGCAAACACCTAAAAATAAAGTTATCACAAAGAACTGGCTAGGCATAAAGAACAGTTCATGTCAGACAGACTTTATTTCTTTTTTTGACAGGGTTACTAAGCTAGTAGATCTAGGTAAATCTAAAGATATAGTTTACTTGGATTTTAGCCAAGCATTTTGTAACCCTCAATTTCTATTACAGTCCTGTCTTTGAGAGAAATTTGTTAAAAAAAAAAAAGGTGAAGTCTATATTGATTCTGAGCTTGAAAGTGTAGCAATGAAATAGTTCATGTTTATGCCCCACAAAACTCTCTAGAAATGAACTGAGGGTTGAGATCCCAGCCCTGAACTAGGAAAGTTTACTCTCTTCTGTGATGCTCCTAGACCTGTTCCTTGACCTCATTCCACAAAAGAATAATCGGCAAAGTAAGGATAGGGTCCACCATAGGTGTTTCAAGAAATGAGATTAAATTCATCAAATGTAATCTTTAGCAGAATTGTTTTAATACACAGTTAAGAAGTAGGAAAGGAGGTATGGCATAAGGACTAGTTCTTCTTTTTATATGTTTTTCTCTCTGCATTCCATCTTCTAGAGTGAACATGGTGATTAAAAGGGTCACACATATTTTCATGAGTCCATTTAGAGGGTCTTGAAAAGGGACCAGTAGAAGTCATGATCACTGGCTTCCCTAGTCACACTGTCACCATAGGACACCTGATACCTCACCTTTCTTTCCTAGAGATAGCATCTCAAAACTTCGTGTAAAACACTTACTCTCTAGTCCTAACCTCATATTAGCTTCCTCACTTCCCAAACTGGCAAGAATAACAACATTCTGGTTGTTGGGGTCAGTCAAAGCTTTGCCAGTTTTATTACAATATTTCAATAATCTTGTCAGATTATTACAGTTTGGAAATTATCTAATGGTATTATTGGTTTTTTATTTATTTTTAATGACCAAAAATCTATTTTATTTCTCAACTTAGCTTCCCATTAAAAAAGAAAAGAAAATCCCTCGTAACAAATACGCATAGTCAAGCAAAACAGAGTCCCATGTTTGCCATTTTGTAAGTCTCAAGCTGTACCTTTATTTACCATTCTTTATCATAAGTTCTCTGGAATCCTGGTTGATTAGTCATCATACTGATAAAAGTTCTTAAATCTTTCAACACTATCTGTACAATGCTGTTAACGTATACATTATTCTCCTAATTCTGTTTACTTTACCTTGCATCAGTTCATACAAGTCTTCCCAGGTTTCTCTGAAACCATCTCTTTCATCATTTATTTTTGTTTTAAATTTTTAAATCTTATCCTTTTTTTAAAAAAATTCAAAATTCACTCCTTCCCCTTTCCCTACCTCTCATCCATGGAGGAAAAAAAACTATTATGAATATATATATATATATAGCCATGCAAAACAAATGTTCACATTATCCACGTCTCCCTCAACACCTCCCCTCAAAAAAAAGAAAGAAAAAGGGGAAAAGAAAAAATATGCTTCGATCTACACTCAGAGTTTATGCATTTTTTACCTAGAGGTAGATAGCATATTTCATCAAGTCTTTTGGCATTGTGGCAGATCATTGATCAGAGTTATAAATATTTCAAAGTTTCTTATCTTTACAATTTTTCTGTTATCATGTATATTGTTCCCCTAGTTCTGCCTGCTTCACTTTCCTTAGTTGATAAATGTCTTCTCAGATTTTTCTGAAAGCATCCCTTTTATAATTTCTTATACCATAATAGTATTCTATCTTATTCATATGCCATAATTTGTTAAGCTGCTCCCCAATTGATGGGCATCCCTTCAATTTCCAATTCTTTGCCACCATAGAAAAGAGCTGATACAAATATTTTGTTTACATGGATCTTTGTCCTCTTTCTTTAATCTCTTTGGAGGACAGTCCAAGTTTTGAGTATTGCTGAGTCAAAGGGCATGCACAATTTAATAACCTTTTGGATGTAGCTCCAAACTGCTTCTCAGAATGATTGGACTAGTTCATAGCTCCATCAATAGTGCATTAGTGTGCCTGTTTTCCCATATCCAATGGGTATTTTTTTCTCTTTTTTGAGAGTTGTTTTAATTTTTATTAACCTAATTATTTGTGATTTAGAGCATTTTTTCACATGACCATTGATAACCTTGATTTCTTCCTTTGCAAACTGTCTATTCATATCCTTTGACCATTTATCAATTGAGGAACTTTTTATTATTTCTCATAGCACAATAGTATGCCATTATGTTTGTATATCATAATTGTTCAACTACTCCCCAACAAGTCTTCCCTTTTTGTTTTTTGGTCACCACAATAAGAGCTGCTGTGACTACTATTGAATATATAGGTCCTTTTCCTCTTTCTTTGCTCTATTTAGGATATAAACCTAGTAATGGCATCACTAGAGCATGCATAGTTTAATGACTTTTAAGACATAGCTCCAAATGGCTTTCCAGAATAACTGAACTGATTCACAGCTTCATCAATGGAACGTAAATGTACCTGCTTTCCCATAACCTCATCAACATTTGTCATTTTCCTTTTTTGGGAACTTTGCAAATCTTGGGTGAAACCTGAGTTGTTTTCATTGGTATTTATTTAATTGTTAGTGATTTGAAGCATTCTTCATGACTATTCATAGATTAGATTTCTTCCTAAATAAATCTTGTTTATATCTTTCAACGATCAATTGGAGAATGACTCCTATTATTATAAATTTTAATCAGTGCCTTATAAATCTTGGGAATGAGATCTTTCCTCAGAGAGACCTGCTACAAAGTTTTGTTCTTCATTATCTATTTGCCTTCTAACTTTAGCCCAAAGCATTTTGGTTGCAAATTTAAAAAAATTTACATCCTTAAAACTGTCCCTTTCCCTTTCTTTGATCCTCCATATCCCTTTACTACTGGGGGTACAGGACAGGACTTAATAAGTAGGCTACCAAGTATTTTATGAATTCTATAGTTGTTTTAAGTGGAATTTTTCTTCCTATCTTTTCTTGCAGGCTTTTGTTGATAGCATGCCAAAATGATGATAATTTATACATAATTATTTTATATCCTGCAATTTTGTTTAAATTATCATCTTAATTAATTTTAGTTGCCTCATTAGGGTTCTTTAAGTTAAACCATCATATCATCTGCAAAAAAGCAATAATTGTCTTTTATTTTTGCCTATACTTATTCCTTCAATTTTTTTCCTGTCATATTGTGACAACTAGCATCTCTATCACTGTATCAAATAATTGTGATGATAATAGGCATCTTTGCTTTTCCCTGTTCTTTTTGGAAAAGCCTCTACTTTATCCCCATGACATATAACGATGGCTCTTAGGTTTAAATAAATACTACTTATTTTATTAAGGAAAGGTCCATTTTTGCTGGGGGTTTTTCTCAAAACATTTTTAATAATTATTTTTATTTTTAATTGACTCTCAGTAAAAACAAATGTATCTAAAAGTACAGGAATGTTTCTTTCTCTCTTCCCTCCTCCTTGTTTTGGTCTCAGAATCACCAGCAGGCGTCATCTCAGAGAGGCCTCAGATAAAGCCACCTTGACTGAATAATGGCGTCCTTGTCGATGCCAAACAACTTTAACAGCTCTGCTGGCTTCCCGTTTCTGGGGATGTTGGCAACTGCTAAGTGAGTGATGGTGATGCCAGGTTCAACCATGACAGCTGTAGCTGTAGCCTCTCCTATGCCACCCTTATAGTAATGGTCTTCCACAGTGAGGATATAGCCATTGGTGGCCTGGGCACCGTCAAGGATAAGTTTCTTATCCAGGGGCTTAATTGTAAAGGGATCAAGCACCCAGATGTTGATCTTTTCTTTTTTCAGCTGCTCTGCAGCTGCCAAGGCTTCATGGAGGGTCACTCCAGCTCCAATCACAGTCACCTGGTCATCTTTGCTCTTCAGAACCACCTTAGCCTCACTAATCTGGAAGTGTTCATTGTTGTTATAAATGATTGCATTGTCTGGGTGGCTGGTCCTTATGAAACAGATGCCCTTTGTGTTGGCAGCCAACTCAACCACTTTCTCAGTAGCCACAGTATCACTCGGGTAAAAGACTGTCCCATTTTGAATGCAAGATCCTCAAGTGCCATCTGAGAAGGACCATCTTCACCAATGGACACCCCGCAGTGTGAGCCACACAGTTTGATGTTGCTCTCAGAAATGGCTGCCATTTCTGGTGAAGAAGGCAGCAAAAGTGTTGCAAAAAGGCACGGTCCTGTCTCAGGTGGCACATCCCACGGCAATGCTCACCATGTTCTGTTCTGCAATGAAACACTCAATGAAGCGATTGGGATGCTCCTTCTTAAAGAGTTCTGAGAAGGTGGAATTCTTAGTGTCTCCATCCAGAGCAATCACATGGTCACTGGTGTGCCCAAGTTTGGCCAGGGCCATGCCATTGGCTTTGTGGGGAGCTAGCTTGTCTCCAACTTTGAAATTTGGGAGAGATGACATCCGGATATTGGTGATGTTCACTGTGGGGGATGGTAGATAGAATCTTCTTCTTACTTTGGATTTGGCTGTGTATTTCCTTGATGACCTGTTCTAGCATGTTTTTGGAAAGGGGCTTCCCATGCTAAGCTTACTTATCTTCCATACCTGAGATTCCTCTGCCCTTATATGTCTTTGCAATGACAGCCAGTGGCTTATTATGTCTATTGACAGCCCTGCTCAAAGACCTTGCAGAGTCCTTCCACACTGTGTCCATCCACAACCAGGACATTCCACCCAAAGGATTCATATCATTTGTGGTACACTTCCATGTGACACTGCAGCGGCCCTGGGTCACTCTGGCCCAGCTGGTTAATGTCAAAGATGGCAACCAGGTGGTCCAACCTGTAGAATCACACAAAAGTCATGACCTCCCATGCAGAGCCTTCAATCGTTTCCCCACAATCCAGCAAACAACAGACGCAGTAACTGGATTTGTCGAAGTGTTTGCCTGTACAGGCCATTCTACATGCTGCTCCAAGCCCTTGACCCAGGGAGCCAGTAGCCACATCTGTAAAGGCTTGTTTAGAGACTCGGTGACCGCCTAGAATGGAGGTGATTTTCCTCAAGTTCAATAGCTCAGCCTCTGGCAGGAAGCCAGCCTCTTCCCAGATTGCATAGAGGATGGGAGCCCCATAATCCTTAGAGAGCACAAAGCGGTCATTATTGGGGTCCCTGGGGTCCTGGGGTTTATATTTCATGGTATGGAAGCCATGATGTCTGCCGTACTGCAGCCAGAACTGGCCGTGATGGTAGCTTGGATGGAGTTGATGCACAGCCTGTTGGCAATGTCCTTCAGTGCCTGCAGTTTCTGTTGGTCTGGCTTATGGTAATCCTCCATGGCGAAGCAAGTTTGGCGTGGATTCTGATCCCAGTGCGAGCAGAAAAGGGAAGCTAAAAAGCAAGGAGGAAGGCAAAAAGAGTCATTTTTGCTGGTTTTAATGAAATTGGGTATTATATCTTATCAAAAAGTAGATAGATAATGATAAAATTTTTGTTCTGGTTATTTCTATGACATATTGTGTTGCTAGTTTTCCTAACACTGTAGCAACACCATATTTCTTGTATAAATACAACTATTCATGCAATTCATAAATACAACTTACTCTTTTTGTCGTGGGCAAAAATCTAGAAACAAAGGGAAGACCTATTGGGGAAGAGTTGAACAAATTATGATGTATGTTATATATCTTTTTTGCTAATATTTTATTTAAATTTTTGTGTCCATATTCATTAGAGATTATTGTCTATAATTTCTTTTCACTGTTTCGACTCCTTCTGGTTTAGGTACCAAGACTCTATATCGGAAATAATTTAGACCTCTCTTTCAAATACTTTACATATATTGGAATTTATGTCTATATATGTCTCTCTGTGTGTATACATATATATATATATATATATATGAATATATTGCTCTTTAAATGTTGGACATAATTTACCTGTAAAATCTCCCTACTCCTCCTAGGTATTATTTCTTTAGAAATTCTTTATGGCTTATTTGTTTTTCTGAGACCCAATTACCTAAATTCCTTATTTCTTATAATGTTATTCTGGGCATTTTATATTCTTGTAACTATCTATCTATTTCATTTAAGTTTTCTGTTTTATTTGCATATAATTGAGCAAAATTATTTCAAATCATTTCCTTTACTTTTGTCATTTGTTATGAATTCTCCTTTTACCTTTTGATAATGGTAATTTTTTTCTTCTTTCTTTCAAAAATCAAATTACCTAACACTTTATTTTGTTTTATAAAAAATCATTTCTAGATTAATTCAATACTTTTCTTTCAAATTTGTATATTTCTTCTTTAATTTTCAGAATTTCTATTATGGTATTTAATCAGGGTTTTAAATTTATTTTCTAGGGGTTTTTTTTAGTTGAATGGCTTTTAATCCTCTCTTAAATTGCCCTTTATTAAATGTCTAACTTTTATAGTCTACTTTTTATAGAGTCCTATTGAGGTCTTTAATTTCTTCCTTGTTTATTTTTTTGGTTTGATTTTTTTTATATCTGAAAGTGATATATTGAGGCTCCCCACTAATATACTTTTACTCTCAATTTCTCCAGATAACATTTTAATTTTTTCTTTAAGTATTTGAGTGCTATACAATTCAGTGCATATAAGTTAAATATTGATAGTAATGTATTATTTATGGTACCTCTCAACTTGATGTAGTTTCCCTTTTTATCTCTTTTAATCAAGTCCAGTTTTACTTTTCCTTGTATGAGACCATGGTTATCTCTTCATACTATTCTTGTTGAAAAGATGGAGAGATAAGCTAAACTTGTTGCTCATTCTTGTTTTCAAAGAAGAGTGACATTATAGGTGATGTCTTGACTTGCCCATGAATTGGATTTAAGTGAGGCAAAGTTGAACAAAGTCATCAGCCTCACTTTCTCTTCCAAAGTCATCAAAGTCCAGTGGCAAGACAAAAGTCAAGATGATTGGCAATGGCCTAGGCTGCAATAGGTGACCTTGATATTTTCAATATCTGACCAAGCTCTAAGAATTTGAGCCACCTTTGTGACCATTGGAACGAATGTTCCCACCTACCTATTCTGCTGGGGAAAGCCTTTACATGTTTGGGATAGATATCCCCCTAATGCACCAATAGTATTGAAGCCTGTTGTTTGCCTTGAATCTGGTTTAGTTCATCTACCAAGATGGTTTACTGCAATGTAGCTACTGTGCGTGCTATAGCTTCTTTGGAGCCAAAGGTGAGAGCTGGGTGTCAAGTGGACACCAAAGGTGGATGAGCAGCCTTGAAGAGAGTTCAGCAAGCCTTCACACCACAGGTTCTAGTCTTCCTTGACCTGCCCTTACACTCTGGCAAGTTAAACTATAATGCAAATTAGAAGAATTTGAAATTAGTTGAATTACCAGAATCAAAGAGGAATCATTAAATGGCTCAATATCAAATTTGACAGGAGGGTCTGGTGTAATGATATAGGAATCTGGGTTCATCCCGGGGTTTTTATCACAAATGTATAAAAAGGTGGCATGTTTATTTCATTGGTTGACAGCACAAAACTGGTAAGAATAGCTACCATACTAGATGAGAGAGTCAGCATCCAAAAAAATCTCAACTTGCTAAAACATAGTGATGAATTTACGAGGATGAAATCTAATAGGGATAATGTCAATTCTTAAGGCTTGGGTTCAAAAAAATTAACTTTACAAGTAAAAGATGGATTGGTTGCATAGAAGTTTGTCTGAACAAGATCAAGGGGTTTAGTAGACTGCAATCATAATATGAATCAGCAGTGTCACGTAGCCACCAAAAAGACTAAAACAGTCTTAGGCTTCTAAAAGAAGAATCATTTGAGAAATGGGAAGGTGATCATCCCTCTATACTCTTTCCTAGTGAGAACACCTCTAGGGGAAGGCATTCCACTCTGTGAGCCAGTTATAGTAATTGTATTTATTTACTGATTCATTTATTTTTGTTTTGTTTTATTAAAAGGGGATAGGTAACTCAAAGAAGTTCACCATGCATATTTCCTGATATCTTTTCTCTTTATTCCAAGCTAACAAGCTATTTTAATAAACTAGGATTTTGTTTAGTGATCAGGCATAAAATATAATAATAGCAAAAATACTTAGACTACAGTTTCTCTACAAAATAAGGGAACTGGATAAGACGAAGAAACTGAAACCTAAATAGCTCTTTTTTATATTCTCTGCCTATTCACTCTGACGACAGAGGGTTCAAAGTTACTGTCCTCAGTGCCATTTGTTTCTTTTTAAATATTTTGTTGAAGCTCTTTTCTTTTTTACATCACTGTTATTTCCCAATGATTCTCTTGAGGCGCTCCCTAATGGGCTACCATCATTGAACCTCCTTTGCAATCAATAAGTACAATCTAACAAAACAAATCAGCATGCAGACCATGTCTGAAAATGTATACCTTATTCTACATCAATTGTCCAACACTGCTGTGCTGCAAGGTAGAAAGCACACTTCACTATCAAGTCATCTTAAGTTATAATTAGTAAATGTATCGATCAGTTTTCCTTTACATAATGGTAGTAATAATGTACATTGTTCTCCTTGTTTGACTTACTTTATGCTGTGTTTATATGACTTCCTAAGTTTCAGGGAGTTCTTTATATTTCTCATTTCTTATAGTTCAGTAATATTCCATTACATAAAATTTGTTCTGGGTGCCAACTCAATAGGCACCCAGTTGCCTTTCATTTATTTGCTACTGAAAACAGGGTTGCTACAAATATTTTTTATGTGTGGGACCTTTCTCCATATATTTAATCTCATTGGAATATATTCCTAGTAGTGGTATTGCTAGGTGTAGGCAGTTTTATGACTCTTTAAATATAATTCCAAATTGTTTTCTAAAGTATTTGAGCCATTCATAGTTCCACCTACATAGAACATGCGTGTGACTATCTTACCACAGTCCCTCCAACATTTGCCAGTTTTGTCTTCCATAATATTTGTCATTCTCAAGAGTTCAAGGCAAAACATAAGAATTTCTTTAATATGCATTTTATTGCTATTAGTGATTTGAATCATTCTTTCATCTAGTTGTTGGTAATTTGCATTTCTTCTTTTGAAAGACATCTATGGAGGCACTGTCAAGATGGTGGAGAGATAGGAAGCAGTATGGCAGAGCTCCTTTTCACAAACTCCCCCAAACAATTCTAGAAAATATACCAAACAGAATCCTGATGGGGAAAACCGGAAAAAAGCACAGTTGACATAAGAAGATAAACAGGAAGTTGTGGATGCTGAGGATGGTGGTGCACCAGGAACACACCAAGTCAGATAACTCCAGGGACAAGGAAGAAGCTCTGCAATGGGTAAGTGGAGGTCCCGCACTCATATTAAAGCACTTCCAGGCCTATAAAAGTATCCTACAATCAGGACAGGTGCAAAATGGCAACTTTGTTGTCAACTACCCAGTTCTAGGTGACAAATCCAGGGTGGATTGAGAAGGAACCTGTGCACAGAGTAGCTTTCTGTGTGAGAAAGCGCCTTTGGGAAAGAAGGAAGTTCAGAAATCACTAGCAATAAATTGTAGGTGACTCAGATCCTAAGTGCAGAGTAGAGACTCATTTTCATTATCTAGCCTAGCATACAGAGAAATAATCATGTCAGGAGTCCCAAATCAAAGGACAACCTACAATTTTGTCACTGAATCAACAGAGCTTTCCAGCTCACTAATAGAGGTCGAGTTCCGTAGCCCTCTATTCTTGTTAGATCCAAACCCAAGTCAGGAACTTGCAGAACTTGGACAATGGGGCAGTAGTCAGATTTTGCCCTAGATCAGATCATTTTGGAAGCACTTGCAGACCTCCAGCCTGTGCCTGAGAGCCTGAAATAATACAACACTCATTACCTCCAAGAACGTGATACAATGCCCAGCCCTAACATCAAGTCTAAAGTCAGGAAGCAAGTTGAAAGAAAAGGCAAGCAAACAAACAAAATAACCCCACCATAATGAGCTATTGTGGTGGCAGGAATACTCAAGACCCACACATAGAAGAGGACTCTGAAACAACTGTAAGCATTGCCTCAAAAAAGTCCAGAAAAGCAGATGTAATGTTCACAATACAGAAAGAGACAAACAAGGAAACTACATTATGCTGAAAAGAACTGTAGATAACAAACTAATATCAGGATTAAATTTATATGTTCCAAATACCTTAGCATCTAAATTCATAAAGAAAAAATAATTAAAATACAGGAATACATAGATGGTGATATAATAGTAGCAGGAAATTTCAATGTCTTCTGAGTTTGGGGCCAACCTAATAGAAAAGTAAGTAAAAGGAAAAAATTTAGAATTTAACAAATTTCCAGGACAAATTACAGCCAGAAAGCACGTGTCAAAGTAGACTCTTGAGGAGGAGGACACGATAAAAAAAAAAGAAGAGAAGGATAAATATAGGAGAATAGGAGGGAGGGAAATGCACAGTTTGCAAACATCACTGTGAATGGGGATGGAATGAACTCACTCATGAAAAAGAAGAGGTTAGCAGAATGGACTAGAAACCAGAAACCAATAATATGTTGTTCACAAGAAACACACCTAAAACAGAAAGACGTACACAGTTAAAATAAGAGTTTGGAGAAGAATCTATTATACACCAGAATTAAAATAAAGCAAGTAAAATAAAGTAAAATCATGATTTTGGATGAAGCAAAAAGAAAAATAGACCTAATTAAGAGAGATAATCCAGGACACTGCATATTGTTAAACGATAACATAGGATTAATGAATTAATATCAATATTGATAGTATAGCATCTGAATTCTTAAAGGAAAAGTTAAATAAGTTACAGGAGGAAATAGACATTAAAAGTATATTAATAGGGGAACTTCATTTTATCCCTCTTAGACCTAGATAAATCTAATGAAAAATAAGTAGAAAAGAAGATAAGGAGATGAATAGAATTTTAGAAAGTTAAATATGACACACATCTGGAAAATATTGAATGGGAATAAAAAAGACTATACCTATTTCTAACTATATGTGACACCTTCACAAAAACTGGCAATATATTAGGGCATAAAAACCTCAGAAAAACTGCAGAAAAATATTTTTCTGACAATCCTGCAAGGAAAGTTACATTCAACTAAGGTACTTTAGAGTATAGATTAAAAATTATTTGAAGCTAAATAATCTAATCATAAAGAACAAATGGATCAAAGAATAAATCCTAGAAACAATCAATGATTTCATTAAACATAATGACAACAATAAGACAACATACAAAAAATTGTGGAATGCAGTCAAAGCAGGGAGAAATTTTATATCTCTACATAATTGCATCAATAAAAGAGATCAATGAATTGGGCATATGACTAAAATAAAATTAGAAAAATAACAAATTTTAAACCTCCAATTAAAATAGAAATCCTGAAAGGCAAAGGAAAAATTAATAAAATTGAAAGTAAAAAAATAATTGAACAAATAAAACCAATTTAATGGGAGAAAATCACAAATTCAATTTTTTAAAAAATTGCTAGTATCAAATTTGAACAAGATGACTACACAAATGACTACACAGTCAAGGATGGTAAAATAAAAGCAATTATTAGGAGTGATTTTGCCCAACTAAATACCAACAAAACTTGCAATATAAATTAAATTGATGAATATTTACAAAAATGTAAATTGTCCAGATAAACAGAAGAGGACACAGAATATTTAAATAACCCTATCTTAGAAATAGAAATTGAACAAGCCATAAATAAGCTCCCAAAGGACAAAGGTAGAACCAGGTAGAATTACAAGAGAATTACACCAAACATTTAAAAAACAATTAATTCCAACACTACTATATAAACTATTTGAAAAAAAAATAAGTAAAGGAGTCCTACCAGATTCTTTGACACAGATGATATTGTTTGATACTTAAACCACAAAAAGGAAAAACAGAAAAAGAAAACTATAAACCAATTTTCCTATTGAATATTGATTAAAATTTCTTTAAAAAATACTAACAAGGAGATAAAAGCAATATAACCAAAGATCATACACTATAACCAGGCTAGAGTGATACCAAGAATGCAAGGCTAACTCAATATTAGGAAAACTATAAGCATAATTGGCAATATGGGTAATAAAAACAATGAAAGTCATATGATTATTTCAATAGATGTAGAAAAAGTTTTTGACAAAAGACAACATCCAGTCTTATTAAAAACAGTTGAAAGTATAGAAATAAAAGCAGCATTTTTTTCTTTCTTAAAAAAATTGCTTTTTTCTTTCTTAAACTGATGGATAGTGTCTATCTAAAACCAAGAGCAAGCATGATCTATAATGAAGATAAACTAGTCCAATAAAGACCACTAAGTCCAAAGGATGACAAACGCTTAAAAAGGTGAAGCAAGGATATCCATTATGACCATTAGTATTCAATATCACACTCTCTAGAAGTGCTAGCTATAGCAATAAAACAAGAAAGAAATGGAAGGAACAAACAGGGGCAATGAGGAAACAAAATTATCACTCTTTGCACATGATATGATGATACACTCAGAGAATCCTAGACAGTCAAATAACAAAAACTAGTCAAAGCAATTAAAAATTTCAGAAAATTCAGTGTATATAAGTCCAAACAAATCATCAGCCTTTCTCTATATTACCAACAAAATTCATCAGGAGGAGATAAAAATAAAAATTCTATTTAATAACTGTAAATTGTACAGAATACTTGGAATCTATCTATCAAGACACATATAGGAACTGTATGCAAGAGATACAAAACTCTTCATAAATAAAAACAAATGTAAGTAACTGGAGGTTGGCCAGGCCAATTTGATAAAAATGGTAAAATTATCTAAATTAAATTATTTATCCAATACCTTATCAATCAAACTATCATAGAATTACTTTCTAGAGCTAAAAATATCATAACAGAATTCATCCAGAGGAACAAAAGGTCAAGAATATCAAGGAAATCAATTAAAAAAAAATCTGAGGGAAATGAGTCTACAAGTACCAGATTTCAAACTATACAACAAAGGTGTTATCATCCAAAGACTTTGGTACTGGATAAGAAATGGTGATTGATCAATAGAACAGATTAGGTACATGATACACAGAAACAAATGGGCATAGTAGGCTAGTGTTTAATAAACCCAAAGATTCCAATTTTGGGGGCAAAAATTCATTATTTGACAAAAACTAGAAAACGGGAAAGTAGTCTTGTAGAAACAAGGCATAGGCCAATATCTCACATGATATGTGCAGATAAGCTCAAAATGGGTACATGATTTAGACATAAAGGGTGATATCATAAGGAAATTTAGAGAGCATGGAAGAAATTACCTGTCAGATCAATGGATAAAGGAAGAGTTCATGACCACAGAAAAGAGAGAGAGGTTTACAGGAGATAAAATGGATAATCTTGATCACACAAAATTTAAAAATGTTTGCACAAACAAAACTAATGCAATTAAAACTAAAAGAAAAGAAGAAAACTAGGAGAGAGATTAGTAGCAAGTTTTGCTGAGAAAGATCTAATTTCTCAAATATATAGGGAACTGAAGTCAAATGAATATAATTAAGAGGCATTCCCCAATTGATAAATGGTCAGAGGATACAAACAGGCAGTTTTCAGAGGAAGAAATAAAAGCCATTAACAGTCATATAAAAATGTTCTGCATGACTGACAATTAGGAAAATACACATTAAAATAACTCTGAGATACTGCCTCACACCCATCATACTGGCAAGATGACAAAGAAGGAAAATGACAAATGCTGAAAGTTGGAACACTAATGCATTGTTGGTGGAGCTACGAACTAGTTCAACCATTCTGTTGAGCAATTTGGAACTATTCTCCTCAAAGCTATGAAACTGAGTACTTCTTGTCCCAGCAAAACCATTACTTGGTGGTATACTACTATACACTATACTATACTATTACTATATACTGTACTCTATTATATGTCAAAGACTTTAAAGAAAAAGGAAAAAATCCTATACACAAAAATATTTATGGCAGCTCCTTTTGTGCTGCCATAGCAGCACAAGCAGAGCAAAGCAAAATAGCAAAGAATTGGAAACTCAGGGAATACTCCTAAATTGCAAATGGCTGAAGAAGTTATGGTATAGGAATGTGATGGAAAACTATCTAGCTGTAAAAAATAATAAAGGAGGTGGTTTCAGAAAGATCTGGGAAGATCTCTATGAATGGATAATGATGCAACGTGAAGTGAGCAGAACCAGAGTAATTTATACAATAATAGCAATATTGTAAATATAAACAACCATTGAAGACTTAGTAATTCTGATATATACAATGATCCATCACAATTCCAAAGGTTTCATGATGAAAAAAGCTATCCATTTCCAGATAGAGAACTGATCAATTCAGAGTGTGGACTGAAGCGTATTTTTAACTTTCTTTTTTTCTTTTTGAAACGATGCATATGTTTTTGCACAGCTACAAATGTATAATGAGTATTGTTAAGTGTGACTTTTCAATGAATAAGGAAGGAAATGGAGGGAAGGAAGAGAATTTGAAGCTGAAAATAAAAATAAAAATTTAATAAAAATTTTCAAGACATGGCATCTTCTAAATAGTACGGCTAAATAACATACATATTTCTCAGAACCGCTTGGAACTTTTACAGAAAATGACCATACATTAGAGCACAAAGATATTACAAACAAAAAGCAGAAATAGTAAGCATGTCCTTTACAGATAATTATGCAATAAAAATAATAAATAGTTTGGGGAGTATGCACAAAAGACAGAGACCTATATGGAAACTTAAAAATAAAATTATAATGAGTGGGTAAAAGAATAAATCACAGAAACAATAATTATGTGAAAAAAATAATAATGATGAAGCAACATACCAAAATTTCTAGGATGTAAGTAACTAAAGCAGTCCTGGAGGCATGGTGGGGGGAAAGATAACACTATGTCCATACCTTCACAAAATAGAAAAGGAGAGGATTAATGAGTTAAATAAAATTCTTAAAGAAAGCTTTTATTTTATTTTTCTCACTTACATGTAAAAACATTTTAATGCTCATTTTAAAAATAATTTTTGAGTTCCAAATTTCCTTTCTCCTTCCCTCCCCTTTTTCCTCCTTGTGAAGACAAACATTTTGATATAGATTCACATGTGCAATCATGCAAAACATATTTCTATATTAGCTATGTTGCCAAAGAAAACACAGAACAAAAAAAAGAATGTTTACAAAAATATATTTCAACCTGCATTCAGACTCTATCAGTTCTTTTTCTGGAAGTGGATAGCATTTTTCATTATGTCATTTACAATTGTCCTGGATCTTTGTATTGATGAGAAAAGCTAAGTCATTCACAGTTGATCATCATATAATATTTTTGTGACTGTGTACAATGATATCCTAGCTCTGTTCACTTCACTTTGTGGGAGTTCATATAAGTCTTCCCAGGCTTTTCTGAAACCATCCTTCTTATTATTTCTTTTACACAACAGTATTCCATCATAATCATATGCCACAAGTTATTCAATCATTTCCCAATTAATGAGAATTCCTTCAATTTACAATTTTTTTGCCATCACAAAAATACCACTATAAATACATTTATATATATATATATATATATATATATATATATATATATATCTTTTCCTTTTTCTTTGATATATTGAGGATATGTACCTACTAGAGATATTGCTGGATGAAAGAATGTGTAGCTTTATCGCTCTTTGGGCATAGTTCCAAATTGTTCTCCAGAATGGTTGGACCAATTCACAACTCCACCAACAGTTCATTTGAGTCCCAATTTTTTCCACATCCCTTCCAATATTTTTCATTTTTCTTTTCTGTCATATAAACCAATCCAATAGATGTAATGTGGCACCTCGGAGTTGTTTTAATTTGTATTTCTCTAGTCAAGAGTGATTTAGAGCATTTTTTTATGTTATTATGGATAGCTTTTATTTTTTTCTTCTAGAAATTACCTGTGCATATCCTTTGATTATCAATTGAGGAGTGAATTTCTCTAAATATTTGGAAAATAGGGTGTTTATTAGAGAATCTGACTATAAATTTTCCCTCAAAATTCCTACTTTCTTTCAAATTTTGACTGAACTAGATTTGTTTTTATAAAAACTTTTAAATTTAATGTAAGCAAAATTATCCATGTTATATCCTGAAATACTCTCTATCTCTGGTTTGGACATAAATTCTCCCCTTATCTATAGATCAGAGAGTAAAGTATTCTGTGCTCCCCTAATTTGCTTATGACGACACCCTTTATTTCTAAATCATGTACCCATTTTGAACTTATCTCGGTGGCTGTTGTTTATCCTTTGTTTTCAAAGGGGACCAATAACATCACAGAGTCAAACCTTGACTTGCACTGGAATTGTGTTTAAGTGAGGCAGGGTTGCTCAAAGTTGTCCATCTAACTCTGTTCCAGAGTCATTGAAGTTCAGTGGCAAGACAAAAGTCAAGACAATTGGAGATGGCCCAGGATGCAGTGGATGACCTTGACATCTTGACATTTTCAATGTCTAACCAAGCTCTAAGAGTTCTACAGTGTCTACTTCAGCTACCTCCACGGCCATTGGAACAAACTGTCTTATCATCGGGGTGGGGTGGTACTTTACTTTTCTGCAGAAAACATCTAGTTGTAAAGGAATTACCAAAATAACAACAACTTCCTGATCCTGATGGATTTGTGGGAGGATTCTTTCAAACTTTAGAACATTTAGTACTAATCCTAATAGATTTCTTTATGACATATGAAGTCCTAATACTTAAGCAAAGAATAAAGCACAAAAAGAGAACTATAGACTAATGTCACTGATAAACATCAATTCAAAAAATTTACGTAAAATCTTATCAAATGAACTACCGAAATTCACCCAAGACATCATTGACCAAATTGGATTCAACTGATGCATAGTAAATTTTGCTCTAGAAAACACAGCTTACCCATAGATTTTCCCTTTTTTATCCTTAAAAGTCTCTTTCTAAAAGTCCACCTTTCTACTGGTTACTTAGAGAATTTGCTCTTTATCATTAGAGTCATACAATTTGCAGAAGTTTTTTTTTTCCTGATCTGTGGATTATTTTGATTGGATCACTGTTTTATTGTTTAGGAGTTCTGTGAAGGTTTTTTTTTTTTTTGTATTATTTCTTGCATTGTGGTGTTTAGACTTTTGCACTTGCCTTGTTCTTTTAGAAGACTGATAATCCTTAGGTTTGTCTCTAAGCATGCTATCTTCTAGATCAATATGTTCCTCAGTGTTCTAGTTGAGTCCTATTATAGCACACAATATTGTGTAAGTTGTTCCAGTCTGAATATGCTTCTGCCTTTTGGTTTTCCTCTGCACTTGGAGCAAAGGGAGTAGAGTTGACTTCTGTTAGAAATCTGTGGTTTGGCACGTACAACCCTTCCAGAATGTAGTGTATTATAGGGGAGGGGACATTAATTGAGTGTTTTAAGAGTTATGGATTAGTCTTCTCCATTGTTTATCAGATTTCTTACCACATTAGGGTTTTTTGATGTCCAGACCATGAAGACAACTGAAAATGGCTTGCCTCTTGGACATAATTCCTTTTTTCACAAAGGTCTGAGGAATCATGAGGATTGGAGAAAATGTCTAGTCCTCCATCGTGTTGATCAGGTCCCCCAGAATTCACTTAGTTTATTTTCAATGAATAATCCTGGTTTTAAAGAATGGACAATAAAACACCCCTACCCCTACCACCAAAGAGGAAGCAATTATAGGTACAGAATGTCACATATTCTGTCAAACAAGATTGCTTTGATGTTCTATTTTGCCTAACTGACAATGGAGGGTGGGGTAGGGTATAATGTAGGATAATGACTAATGTTAAAATGGTATTAATTAAAATTTTTAAAAGAGCACAACTAATTAGTTCACTACTTTACTAGTTTGTTTGACATTCTGAAACAAATTTACTTAAAATAAGAGTATACATCATAGCAGAGAGATGGGGCACAACTAGAACAGAATATTGTATATGCTATCAAATAAAGTTTTATATTGAATTTTTTATTTGTTCTATTTTGCCACAAGAGAGCTAATAATCTGGAAAGGGAGCAGAAAATTTTGTCTGCAGAAAATTTTGTCTACTGACTTAAATAAAGGCATGAATGGCATGATCATCAGATTTCCAGATGACACAAAACTGGGAGGGATGGTTAAGCATGGATGACTGAGAAAAGATACCAAAGAATCTTGACAGGCAAGAGAACTGGTCTTCATCTAAGAAGATGAAATCCAATAGGGATAAATGTAAAATATTGCACTTAGGTACAAAAAATCAATTTCATAACAAGATAGAGGAGACATAGACAGACAGCAGTTGTTCTAAAAATGGTTAGAGGTTTAAGCGGATTCAAACTCAGTGAGTGAGCAGTGTGATGGGGAAACCAAAAAGGCTAATGTGTTT
Source organism: Bettongia penicillata ogilbyi (assembly GCA_023548195.1). Lineage (NCBI taxonomy): Eukaryota > Metazoa > Chordata > Mammalia > Diprotodontia > Potoroidae > Bettongia > Bettongia penicillata. Next base: position 3,187,137 of record JAJHZJ010000480.1, on the reverse strand, counting down.
TTAGGCTACATTAAGAAGGGCATAGCTTCCAGGAACACATAAATGATGGTCCCACTAAACTCTATCCTAGTCAGGTCTTATCTAGAATATTGTGTGAAATTATGGTCATAACAATTTAAGAAGGATATTGATCAACTAGGACATGTCTCCAAAGGTGAGCAACCAGTATAGTGAAGGGCATTGAGTCCTTGGTATATGAGGATCACTTGAAGGAGCTGAGTATATCTAGCCTGAGGAAAATAAGGCTCAGTGGAGCCATGTCTTCAAGCATTTGTTCTGTTTGTTCTCATAGGGTTGAATCAGGACCTATGGGTAGAATTTATAAAAAGGAAAACTAAAGCTTGATATAGGGGGAAACTCTATAACAATTAAAGCTGGAATGGCTGGTGGTTTCCCATTCTTGGAGGTCTTCATGTAGCAACTGGATAACTAGTTGTTTTGTATGCTACAGTAAGGATTTTTTTTTGTTAATGTTTCAGACTTGGTGGCCATGGAGATCCTTCCAATGCTCAAATGCTGTGACTTTGTCATCCATTTGTTCATTAATTTATGCAACATAGTATGGTGGATAGAGACTGGCCTCAAATTCAGGAAGACCTTGATTAAAGTCCCACTTTTGACATACATTAGTTGTGTCTGTCAGTCAGCATTTATTAAACTCCTGTTGTATACCAGACACTATGCTAAGTATTGAGAATGTTGTTCATCCTTCATTTTCAAAGAGGACCGATGACATCATGGGGTAATGTCTCGACTCCTGCAGGAATTGCATTTAAGTAAGGCAGAGTTGCGTAAAATCATCAGCCTCACTCTCTCTTCCAGAGTCACTGAAGTTCAATGGCAAGTCAGTCAAGGTCAGCCAAGATGACTGGTGATGGCCTGAGAGGCAGTGGATGACCTTGGCATGTTTGATGTCTGACATAGCCCTAAGTACCCCTTGGAACAAATTGTTCTCATTTGCCCATTCTGTTGGGAAAAGTCTTTGAAAATTGGGGTTAGAGATCCCCCTAGGTCACCAACTGGTTTGAGGTCCAAGGGTTACCCTCAACCTAGTTTAGCTCATCTGTGGAGCCAGTTTACAGGGGTGTAATTGCTGTGCATGTTACAGCTTCTTGGAACCACAGGTGAGAGTTGAATGGTAAGTAGACACCAAAGGTGAATGAGCACCCCTGAAAAGGGCTGGCAAGTCAACATACCAGAGGTGTTAGTCTTCCTTAAATATCCCATAAACCCCAAGTGTTGAGAATACAAAGAAAGACATAAAACAGTCTTTGCCCTGAGAAAGTGTTTGCCACAGGGTGATCCTGTGCAAGTTACTTACTATCTGTGAGACACTCCCTCCCACCCTACCCTAAAATTATGACTTGTAGGATGGTCACCAAATTGCATTGGTAGAGTAGGTTTTCTCATTGAAAGTTCTTTACAATGATAAATCATAGGTTTCAATTAAATATATGTGCATTCACATGCACATATATGTATATTTACATATATAACTACCTGTGTCTTGTATTTGTATAACTATATTATATATATATTATATATATATATACATACACATACATACATCTATTTTTTTCCCTTATACTTTCACTTCTTAGGTTCAAAGGAAGGAAATTTTTCCCAAGGACAAGTATTCTGAGCTGAAGAACTCCATGGTGGGAAGCGGGAGGGATGTGCATGTACTTTTCGGGGGGAAGGGGAGGCTACCTTCCTCTGTGCAGGACATGCCTAAATTTTCACAGAGACAATGTTAAACTGCAAGGAGTGTATGTGTGTATGTGTGTGTGTGTGTGTGTGTGTGTGTGTGTATAAATCAATTAGCACTGTTATGACCTCTTTAAAGGATAGAGCATAATTAGAGTTGACTCTAACATGTAGTATTGCATCATGGTTCCTCTAAAATACCCCAAGATGTGCTGAGAAGTTCTTTAAGTATCATACCTCACCTGAGGCAAGGACAACACATAGAGATGATTAAGAAAACACTCAAGTGGAAGCAGGACTGATCCAACCTGGGTCCAAATATAGGGTAAGAGTAAGCAAAAACCAAATCGGGCCTCTATGATACCAGAGGCTGCAGCGGCTGGCAATCCAAGGGGCTGACTTGAGCATGGCGATTATCCACCCAGAGTCAGGCCAGGAAGCCAGCACTGGAGTAGAAAGAAAAGGTCAAGGAGTACCAGAAAGCTGATCATTTGTCTAGCCCAATTTGGCTTCCTAAAATGCAGGCTTTTTCATGCCAGCAGTAGATTAGGGCATTGAATGTGGAGTCAGGAGGACCTGGTTTTGAATACTGCTTCAAAGACTTGCTAATTGTGTATCGCTCTCAAGTCGCACAACCTCCCTAGGTATCAGTTTCCTTACCTGCAAAATATGGGGGTTAGAGCTGATGGCTTCTCAGGTTTCATCCAACTCTAAATCTCTGATCCTATGATCCTTCGTCCTGCTTTGTGATTCTGTCTTGATATGGTAAGGGATTAGAGCTTACCTTGCCCTTTGCTGATTCAGCTGTGTTTGTCTGCCCATGAATATCTATATAGGACATGTGTAAATTTCTTTATTCCTATGGAGAAGGAATAGTCAATTGATCAAAGAGCCAAATGATACTACATACAGCATGGGGCAGCTAGGTGGTGCATTGAATAGAGCACCAATGCAGGAGTCAGGAGGACCTGAGTTCAAATCTCACCTCAGACACTTGACACTCACTAGCTGTGTGACCTTGGGCAAGTCACTTAACCTCAACTGCCTCATCCTGGGTCATCTCCAGTCATCCTGATGAATATCTGGTCACTGGATTCAGATGGCTCTGGAGGAGAAGTGAGGCCGGTGACCTGCACAGCCCTCCCTCACTCAAAACAAAGTCAAGTGCAAGTCATGTCATTATTTCTCTCTGATGGCACGGTCTTCTTCAGCAACAAAGGATGAACACATACTATATACAGCCCAGTGAATAAAGTGCCCTGCCTTGCAGGAAGACTCTCTTTCTGAGTTCAAATTTGGCCTCAGACATTTACTAGCTATGTGACCCTGGGTAAGTTACTTAACCCTGTTTGCCTCAGTTTCCTTATCTGTAAAAATGAGCCAGTGAAGAAAATGACAAACTCCTCCAGTATCTTTGCCAAGAAAACCCCAAGTGGGTTCCCAAAGAATCTGACAAGAGCGAACAACAATAGCCATATACAAAGCTCTGTCGAAGAAGTGAGGGCGCTAAGCAGACTCTAAAAAGTTGATGCAATATGGTATGATGGAGAGAGACACAGATAAAGCTTTCCAGATGCAATTCTTAATGCCAGAATCAATCAGTAAAAAATGATCAACAATCACTTATTAAGCAATACAACGTACCTGGGCAATACATTAAGCACAGTGAGCATATAAAGAGAAAGTCCTTACCCTCAAGGTTGTTACGTTCCATTGGAAGGACACATACACACTAATTCTTCCATTATGGCACCTGTAGTTAAAGATTCCATATGCAAACTACCTCTTGCCCTAGGGGCCCTTGGGCAGTGATCAGGCTCTCAGAATTGCAAAGTATGGGAGCCCCCTGCTGTACTGGTGTTCCCCCAGAAAAATCCAACGGAGTCTACCCGGCAGAATTGGCAACTGCCAGAACCTTTAGGCTGGCGTCTCTGAGGGGGGGACCACACAGGTTTGCTATACGCAAATGGCATTTCTAATTCCTTTCAGTTGCTGGCTGAATGTGAAAGCACCCAGACGTCTTTTCTTGTGCTCACAGGTGCCTCATACCAAATGTGAAGGGCCAGCTGTCTAGCTGAGCCTCATTGACAGATCGATTATTCATAGGGCCACCACCCTCTGTGCTCCTTAGAGGGAAGTGGAAGGCAGAAGAGTAGTGTAATTCTGGAGAATCCTGGGAATGTTATGTAGAGCTCTCCCCCCCAACCCAGACTCTCCCTATGCCTGACCCAAGGTCACTCCAATGTTCCAGACAAAGAGGAGGAGGAGGACTGATGGCTTAAATTACCATTGGTTCTTCAAAAATACTTGAGACAGGTTTGGATATTTTTATATCTGACCAAGAGGTGAAAAAGGGCAGCATGAGGGAACCCTTGGTCCAGACCACCTCTACTCCCAAGGCAGCTCTCTCTCATCTACAACCTTGACTAAGTCACTTCCCTCTCACTGCCTGAATTTCCTTATTTGTATGATGAGAAGATTGTCCCTTACCCCAAACTACTGCATAGAAATGACAGAAACATTCAGATCATCACATCTTGAGCTCCTTGGAGCATAGCAGCTATATAAATACAAAAAAAAAATCTTATTATCCCTCCTACTTGGGTTCTTGCCCTTTGCTCTGTAAATATCTCCCTATATGTACAGGTATTGCTCATTTATAGAACTCTTCTGCTTTATGTTCATGAACGCTGAAATTCCTTTATCTGTTTGTAACCTTTTGTCTTTCCATCTTTTCCTTATGCCTTGAGACCCCCAACCATGTTCTTTGTCCTTACTATCACCTCTAATTCCTCAATCCCTTAATTCTTTCCCAGACCATCATATTTGCAATAGCCACACTCTCTTTCCTCCCTGTCTCAACACCTTAGTGAATCAGATCAACTCTAATCTAATAGTAATAATGCTAGTAACTAGTATTTTTATAGCCCTTTAATGTTTGTAAAGCATTTTCAATATATATTTCATTCAATTGGTAGATGCTGTTATTATCCCCATTATATAAAGGAGGAAACAATCTGAGAAAGGCAAAGTGACTTGCCCAATGTCACAAAGCTAATAAGTATCTAAGGCATGATTGAACTCACTTCTTCTGGATTCTAAGTCCAACATTCTCTCCACTGCCCATCTAGTGGCCTCTGTACTCAAATCTCTGGCCCCCTTTTCCTCTCACCATTTACACCTTGCTAAAACTTCAACCTGGAATTATTCTCATTAACTGTGTCCTTTGATCCTGTTCTTGTTCTGCTATACAGAGCTGGAGAAAAAAATCACAAAATAGTGCTGATTGCATCCATCACAAATTTGGATAGTCTCGGCCTGGCCTGAGACTACACTATTGCACTATTGGCAATGCAGCAAGGCAATCCTATCTCTCTCTAACAGATTGATTAACCCACTTATCATAGAGGTTACTTCGAACCCTTTTGTCCCTCCTTAATCCCTCCTATGTCAAATCCTCCTTCCACTGTCTGATTTCACTCCAAAAAATTGAGGACATTTGCCAAAAGTTCCTCCTCATCTCACATCACTCAGTCATCTTCCTCCACTATCTCCTCCTTCACCCTTACCTCACATGAAGAACTGGTCCTTCCTCTTTCCAAGACCACACCCTCTCCATGTCCCCTTGATCCCATCCTATCCAGTCTTCTCCCCAGCAGATCACTCTTGCAGTCATCCTCCTTCTCTCTAATCTCCCATCTTTCCTTAACCACTGGCTCCTTCCTTGCCAACAACAAGCATGCCCATGTCTCCTCCATTCTTAAAAAATATACATGACTTGATTCTTCCACCTCTTCTACCTATCATCCTATATATCGCCTCCCTTTCTTAGCTAAATTCCTTAAGGACAATTGTCAATATTAGGTGTCTTTATTTCTTCTGCTTCTTTCTAAACCCCCTAAAGTCAGACTTCACATTTCTTCATTCCTCTGTAAATTGCTTTCTTCAAAATTGCCAGTGATCTCTTAATTGTCAAACCTAATGGTCTTTTCCCCAATTCTTACCCTCCTTGAACTCTCCTTGATCAGCCTTTCTCCTTTTTGATACTCTTTCTTTTCCAGATTTTCATAACATTACTCTATCCTTCTTCTCTTCCTACCCAACAGTTTTGTCTTAGCCTCCATTGGTGGATATTCATCCAGACCACACCCACTTCTGTCATAGGTCCTCTTTTCTTCCTCTATTATTTCACTTGGTGATTTCATCAGCTCTCATCCATTAAAGTATCATCTCTCTGTAGATGATTCCTAGATCTATTCAGCCCTAGTTTGTCTTCTGGGTTCTGGGCTCCCATCACCAGCAGCTTTTTGGAAATCTGAAGTTGTACGTTCCATAAGAATAAGATCAAAATTATCCTAAACAGAATTCATCATCTCTTCCCAAACCTTATCCTCTTTCTGACTTATGACTACTGTAAGGATATTACCCTGCTCCTTCCATTAGCCAGGCTCAAAAACTCAATGTCATCCTTGACCCTTTGCTCACTTTCTTGCCACATATCTAATCTGTTGCTGTTGTGTTTCTATTTCACATCTCTCATACATGTCCTCTCACCCCCACTCACATAACAATAACTGCTTCCTCAACACATCACACCTATATTGTTATAATAACCTCCTGGTTGAACTTTCTGCTGTAAATTTCTCCCCACTCCAACCCAACCTCTGCTCAGCCACCAAAGTGATTTTACAAAAAGTGTTGATTGAACCATGTCATTCCCTCTGCTTAATTCAGTGTAGTGGCTTCCTACTATCTCCATGAACAAATATTAAATCCCCTGATTGGTGCTTAAAGCCCTTTGGAACCTGTCCACTTCATACCTTTCCAATTGATTTACACTTACCTCCCTTCCACACACCCTACAATCCAGTTCCATGGGTCTCCTTACTTTTTCTCCATGTGACACTGTCTCCCAAATCTGTGCCTCTACACTGGCTGTTCCCCATACCTAGAAATTATTGTTAATATCTGTCTCTTGGCTTCCTCAGATCCCTGTAAGTCTCAGCTTAAATGCTACCTTCTTCAGGAAGCCTTTCTTGGTTCCCCAATGTGCTAGCTAGTATCTTCCCTCTAAGATCAGCTTCCATTTTACAGTAAGTTGGCACTTATAGCTGGCACTTGAAGGAAGACAGGGAAACCAGAAAATGGAGATATGGAAGGAGAGCGTTCCAGGCACAAGGGACAGCCAGTGAAAATGCCCAGAGTCTGGAGATGGAGTGTCTTGTGGCAGGAACAGCAAGAAGGCCAGTGCTGGTGGATTACAGAGAGTGTGGAAGTGAGTAAGGTGTGATTAGACTGGAAAGGTTTAGAAAGGGCTTCGAATGATAATGGATCTTATAGTTGATTCTGGTGGTGATTGGAAGGTGCTGGAGATTATTGAAGAGAGAGATGACACAGTCAGATGCTCCTAAGAAGGGGCAGTCGGACAGGTAAGAGAAGCAGGAAAGTATAGCATCATGAAATCCTAGAGGGAAGACAGAATCAAGGAGAAAAAAACCATTTACAGTGTCAAAGGGAACAGAGAGCTTAAGAAGGATGAGAACAGAGAAATGGCATTAGATTTGGCAATTGAGAGATCATTGGTAATGCGGGAGAGAACAGTTTTAACTGCAGATGGCCTTCTCAAGGAGTTTAGCCATGAAAGGGAAGGGATATATGGAAAAATAACTCCATCTTTAATAGAATTCTAAGGTAAATCCTTCTATAAAACAAATAATCTTTTTGTACCAGGAAAGATCTTCCCTACCCAACAGTTTACTTTTTGTGCCAAACTGGATTTCCATTTATTGCATTTGCTTAGAGCAAGGGATCTCTGTAGTTATTTCTTTTCAGGTTGTTGCAGTGGTCTTCAAAAATAGGATTCATCATCTTGAAAAAGCTATTGAATGGAATGTTTTCTATTGATGATGATGAAGCCGAAGAGAATGGTGAATTATTATACTACTCTGCATTATTTCTGTGCATGCTACAATTATTTCCATTAAGTCCTTTGTTTGCCAGTCCTTACAAGTTAATATCGTAAAGAATTTACCCAATAAATGTCCCTTGTTCTTTTACCTTCATTGGGGAGATGCCTGATAAGGGCTGGAAGTACTGAGGGGGGAGATTCTCTTTGGTCAAAGTGTATATCAGAAATCATTTTTAATTTACTTTTCCCCTTAGAATCATAATAATAGCTAGCATTTACACAATGCTTTAAAGTTTACATCATGCTTTACAAATATTCTTTCATTTCATCTTCATAATTGGTGTAAGGTTGGTTCTACTATTAGAACTCTTATTTTACAGAAAAGAAAACTGAGGCTGAGAGCTTAATTGATTTGCCCAGGGTCACACAGATGGTAAGTGTCCAATACTCTATCCACTGTGCCACTGAGCTGAAGTTTTTTCTGAAATTCTTCCCTAAAGTCTTGAAGTCTTTACACCTACTGATCAGACAACATCTGGAGTCAGGGTCTTTAGAGATATCTGTTCCTATCCTGACTCCTTTTCATTCTTTACCTACGCTCAAAACAAGCTTTAGTGTTTGTTTATGCTTTCAAACCTTACTTTCCTAGCTATATTCCCTTTGTCCTCTTCCTACATCTATCCAAATCCTACCCATTCTTCAAGACCCAGTTCAGGTCCCTACCTTTTTTTCCCAACCCCAGCCTAGAGCTCAATGACCTCTTACTTCTCTGAACTCCTTTCGCTTTCCTGCCCACTCGGATATCTCACATCCTTTCATTGAACTCCACATCCTTGTTCTTGGAAAACAATACTCTTTCCTTTGAACTCAATAAACGTTTATGCTTCGTACTACTGCGTCGGTACTTATCACTATTGCCTTGTATTATAGCTCCTGAGTTCCACTCCTTACTTCATGATCACTTTTTTTCCAATCTAAACTATATTTATGTTTTTTTAGTTTTCAACATTCATATTTTATAAGATTTTGAGTTTCAAATTTTTCTACCTCCCTCCTCCTCAAGATGGCAAGGAATCTGATATAGGTTATACATGTACAATCATGTTAAACATATTTTCGTATTAGCTTCATGAGTATTTTTAACTTTTTAGCTTAAAACTTTAGTTTTACAGCTTTAACATAGTTGAGACTGCAGGAGTGGGGAACCTGTGACCTTGAGGCCACATGTGGCCTTCTTGGACCTTTGGTGTGGCTTTTTGACTGAGTTCAAGTTTCACAGAATAAATTCTTTTATGAAGCGGATTTGTTCTGTGAAGTTTGGATTGAGTCAAAGGGCCACACTTAAGGACTTAGAGGGCCACATGTGGCCTTGAGGCAGAAGGTTTCCCATCCCTAATTTAGAGCTATGGCAGAGCCCTTAATGGAGCTGTCCAGCGTAGCTTCAAGGACCCTATAGTGACCATAACTAGATGGCCATAGTCGGTACTGTCAGACTCCCAGGAGACTTGTGGCCAAGATAAAATCTGGAAGAATATGTCCAGAGATGTGGATTTAGAAAGAGAAGAGAGTCAAAGAGAAAGGCAGAGGCATTTTTTTTAGTTTAAAACTGCAGTTTTAAACTCTTACCCATCTTAGTTACAGATCTCCTAGGATTCTGATAGTCCTCAGGGAACTAAATTCTCTGGCTGTGGTCACTATGGGTCCTTGAAGCTATGATAGGCAACATCATCTTCTCCCCTTTGTCTCTTTAACACTGCCCTTAATATTTAAACTGTTTCCACCTGAGAACATTTACAGGGAAGGGGAAGAGATACAGTAGGATTTTCCCTGCCGCATAACCCTAGGGGTGATCCTGACTCCTGTCATAATAGCCTTTTTGAAGCAAGGTTAGGAATAGCAGCCTGACTTAGTTCATAAAACTAAAGAATCCTAGAGCAAGAAGGAACCTTATAATCATGGAATTATAGGATGTTCACACTGTAAGGATCATAGATTTAGAGCCGGAAGGGACATTAGAAGTCATTGAATCCAACTACCTCATTTTACAGGTGGGGAAAGTGAGGCACAAAGAAACGACTTGACCAACCTCACATAGCAAGTATGTGGCAGAGACAGATGGGTGCAATGCCTTTTTGTTTACTATGTAACACCAATATGTTTAGAAAAGTGAATAAGTAGCTGCTTTGTAACAAGACCTGGGTGTCTTTAAAGGATTTTGCTCTTTGTGGCTCTGCATTGAATCTTTGGTTATTCGTAATGCTAGAGGAGGGAGACATTCAGATTAATTGTTTCCCAGTCAATTGAATTTTCTAGGCTACCCATAAGCCACTTTTTGTGTTAGACCATGTTGTTGGAGTCTTTGCCAGAATCCCCCCTTCCAGGTTTAGTCGAGTCAGTCGTGTGAACTCTGGCATTAATCTTTCCCAGATAATTGAGAGTCACCATTCTGAATGGCAGTTCTCATTGTCCCATTGTCCTGTCTTGTAGATGTAGTTGTGGAATGTGCAGGAGACTGAGCTGATTACAGACTGGGTCTTGGTCAAGACACAGGCTGGCAGGTGAGTTGGGAGTTTTGTTTTGTTTTCACCTCACCACCTCCTTAATGTGAACTCATTGCTCTTGTCTTCTGATAGAAGTAAAAAGTTCCTGCTAACTGAGCAGGAATCCTTGAATAGGATTCCGATTAATAGAGGATTTACAGTACAATGTAGTCAAGTGTGCCACAAATGGGTGGAACTCAGTAATTCATACCTGGGCTAAGGTGTGAATAAGCTGAAAGGACCAAAGCATACTGCTGCTTCCCTCTCAAAAAAATCGTCTTGAGGAACCAGGAAACAGACTAAGGTGGTAGAAACATCACAGGACTAGGATTTAAAGGACCCAGATTCTAATCTTAGCCTTGCGATTAACTCCTTGGGTGGTCTGGACCAAATCGAGCAGCCTCTCCAGAGCTCTGCTTCCTTAGCCATAAAGAAAGGGGACCGAACTAGACCAGGGATTAGCAAACTCCAACCTGAGGGCCAGAACAAACCAACCAGTGAGCTAGGAGCGGTCTTTACAAACAAACCAATCAGTGAGCTAAGAGTGGTCTTTACATTGTTAAATACAAAAAAACCTTAAAAATGCAAAGGGCACAGGAATTGGGCCCCCACGGGGAGGAATTTGTTGACCTAGACTGCACAAGGCAATCTCTAAAATCCTGCTCGGTTCTGGTAGTCTATGAGTTTGGATGGCATTCCCATTTCCTTCCTTCTGCTAGATTTTGTCTTCTTTTTCTCTGTCCTTCATTATTGTTGTTATGTTACCATCCTAAATTCTCCTTTTTTGGCCTCCTTTTCTACCTCTTCTCTCTCTTCCTCATCCTCCCCCTCCCCCTTCCTCTCCTCCAGGTGAGAGACCCCATTGGAGCCAGACCCCAAACACTGGAAGGTCAGTGATTTCTATTTATATGCAAAATTGGTTGTGCCTCCCTAGTTAGTGGCTGTTCTATCTGTTTGATGTTAATGAGTTTGTGAACCTCATGAAAACATAAAAGACCAGGGTCTTCCAAAGAGGAAAAATATAAAAGAAGGGGCCATCAAAATGGGATTGAAATCTACCTTGAAACTCATCAGCCCCTCTCTCCAGGTCTCCCAGGAAGGGCCTCTTTTATCCAATTGAAGAAATCAAAATAAAATGCCAGCCCTTTAATTTTCTGCAATATAAGCCAAGCTGATTTGTCGAATCACCTTAGACAAAGAAAACTAGAAACTGGGCCAATCAAAGTGTGGAAAGCCCCACCTTCAATCCCTCCTAGCCCATTAGGCTCCCCTTAGACTGGAGTCCCACATTTCTCCCCCTCATGGAAGTGTTGCTTCTGTAATCAATTTCAAATAGCCTCTTACGGAGGGATGCAAATTTCCACTTTCTCTTAATAAAGCATTTTAGAAGATGGATGTACTGATCTGATATTATTTAATGGAAAGTGGTCTCTTTTTAATCTGGAGATACAGGGGTGTTAGTAACAGGCTGAATCAAAGGCCCAGTCTCTTTCTGTTCCTAATTATCAATAGTGTTTTATAATCTTATTAATATTGATACACAGTATACTGAAGATCTGTTAACGTATAATGTATGTGGAGGATAATTAACGAGACCCGAGGCAGATCAATCGCCTATTTGACAGCAAACGGTGTGTGGCTTATAAATTATACATATTCTAGGTATTGCTAGAAATGTTTAAAGTTTCAGTCCAATCCTTCCAGTACAGCTCTGGGGAAACTGATGAACTGAAAGGTATGGTCTCTTGCCTGTAAGGCGCATACTGTGCACTCTGAGGAATAACTCTTACTTAAGAATCAAAGACTCCCATTAACCGCCAAGATCTCAACACAGCATAAAAACACACCTTCTCCCTGTGAAGTGCAGAAAAACAAAAGGTGAAATCTTGTAAGAAAAGAGATGATTAATAAAAGGGGAAGTCATTTGCCTTTTGATTTCTGAGAGAAGGTAGCAGGTTGAATGTTCCCAATGACAGAACTGAGCCTACCTGATAGCAGTGGTCCTTAACAGGGTGAGACTTTCTGTTGCAGTAAATACAATTAATAATCCAAATTAATATTGCATGTTGGACTAGGTCTGAGAGCTCACAAGCTCTCAGCAGAATGCACTCTGGGGACTCGTGTGTGTGTGTGTGCGTGTGTGTGTGTTAGTGGAAAGAGCACTAGACTTAGAAATCAGAAAATTCGGGTTCAGGTGCCTCTCAGCACTGACTAGCTGTGTGACCTTAGGCAACCTGAAGACCTCTGGACCTCAGTTTCTTCCTTTGTAAAATGGAAAGGTCATTTCTCAATTCCTTTCTAAACATAAAAGTTTAAATAAAACTCTAAATCAGAGATGTCAAACATGGGGCCATCAATATTCCTGAGAGGAGCCCAACCACATTAAAATGTGACTAGGAAATGTTTAACAAAACAATTAAAAATATAATAAAATATAAATGATATGAATTTGTGGTTTTCTGAGTCAATATGTAGCCCCCCACTCTACTTGAGTTTGATTCCACGGCTCTAGATTATTCCTTCTTCGTTTCCTTACACAGGCATGGAGGCCAGGGGTAGGAGCGAGATGCTTGGGGATGTGGATGGGGAGTGGGATGGTGGAAGAAAAAAACAAGAAAAGAACTTTTGGCTCAGGAGCTGTCCCTGAGCATGTGACAGAGATGAAAGTGGCCAAGGTAATTTCCCATGGAACAAAATTTATGATGATTAATAATTCACCGGGTAGCTGGAAACTCAGAGAGTCACACTAGTTCAGATTTCAAAACATTCTTTAAATTTACCTGGAGAAAGGGATGCTAGCTGCTGACTGCTCACATTAACTCAGAGATGGCAGTCTCGGTGGAAGAGAACCCTACAATGCCTAGCCTAGCAGTACGGTGCAGTGGAAAGTACAGATTTAGAATCAAAGGCCCTGAGTTTGACTTCTGGCAACATGCTGTGATTTTAGGACAGCCATTTAGCTTTGGTGGCTCTCAGTTTCTCCATTTGTAAAATGAAGAAGAGACTGGATTAGATGACCCTGAAGGTCCTTTTCAACTTTAAATCTGATCCTAGAAAACTACTGTGCCATAAGAAATGATGATATCGATGATCTTAGAAAAACATGGAGAAACTTGCATGAAATAACATAGAGTGAAATGAGCAGAACCAAGGTACATTGTATACAGTAACATCGATAGTGTTTTAAGAACTTCTTGGAATGAATAAGTCAGTAATAAGTAAGACTACAAAGGAAATATGAAGGAAGATGCTATCTGCATTCAGAGAGAGAATTGATAAGTAGAAGAATGCATGGAATGATTTTACATTTGTAGACCTTATGTGTGTGTCTAATGGTGGCCATCCCCTAGGAAGGGAGGAAAGGGTAGGAAAAAAAGAAATTTACACAATGACTTCATTCCATATTTAAAAGAAATAGCAAGTCATACATAAGAGATCTGCAGTTTCACAAGCAATTATCTTTTTTTATTCTACTATGTTATGGAAATGCTTGTTTTATTCCATAAATCAAAAATAAAATAGATAAAAATTATATCAGGGGAAAAAATAAATCTGATCCTAAGATCTTTTCAACTCTAAGGTTCTAGAGTTCTCTGTGCCATACAGAGTAGGGCTCCAGAGTCCATCTATTCTTGGGGATAGGAAAGCTCAACTCCAAACAAACAGAAAGGCAGCCTAGGAAGGGAGAATATCCTCCCCTGGGGACCAGATTCGGAGGGATTTCAAAATGGATGCCCACAGACACTTCCAACTTAACATATCTGAAGAACTTTTCCATCAAGTCTACCTCCCTTTCAAACTTCCCTACTATTTTCAAGAGTAACCCCTTCTTATACTCCCCCAGATTTATATTCCTCTCCCCATATATCCAATCTATTGCCAGGTCTGCTTTTGCATGTGTTTGTGTGTGTGTGTGCGCGCGTTTGTCCTTTGTTGTTGAAGAAGACCATGCCATCAGAGAAATAATGACATGACTTGACTTTTTTTTGTATCCTGTCTTCCATCAATCTCCTCTCTTCTCACATAGCCGCCACCTTGGCTCAGGACCTCATCGTCTTTCTTTACTGTTGCACAGATCTGCATTTGCCCTCTTTACTTCAAGTCTCTCTCCACTCCCATCCATACTCCTCACAGCTGCCAAAGTGATTTGCATTAAACACAGATCTGGCCACCTAATAGGTTGTACCTCTACTCCAGTGGCTCCCTGTTTCCTCTAGGATAAAATATAACTTCCAATGTTTGTTTTCTAAAACTGTTTACAACCTGACTTTCTCCTATCTTGAGACCCTCATTATATATTAATCCAGCCTCAGACACTTTGCAACTGTGTGTCCCTGGGCAAGTTACTAAATCCTGTTGGCCTCAGTTTCCTCATCTGTAAAATGAGCTGAACAAGGAAATGGCAAACTACATCAGTATCTTTGCCAAGAAAACCCCAAATGGGGTCACAAAGGGTCCGACATAATTGACATGACTGACCCACCACCCCAACAACTCATTTTACTCCCTTTCCCAAGCTCTACAGGAGAGTCAAACTGACCTTCTCTCTGTCCCTCACATTTCCATTCTCTCTACCTGTATAACCCCCCACACTACCTGAAATTCATTTCCTCCTCACCTCTGCCATATAAAACTCTTCTTCCTTCACAAATTAGCCAGAATCATCTTTTCATTGAGCCCTCCACTGTGAGGTCCCTCCTTATTTAACTACCTTGAACTTATTACCATATTGTGGGTGTGCATGTACATGTACACGGTTTCACGTCATTGAATGTTAACCCCCTAAGAATAATGGTTGGTTTAGTATATGTATTCCCCAGAATCTACTACAGTGCCTAGAACACAAGAAATGCTAAATATGTTTGCTGGTTGGTTGATATCACTGTAGCAGAGGCAGAATCTGAACCCTGGTTCTCTGATTCCATAGCTCTTATCATTACTCCATATTGTCTCTCAATCAAGGAAAGACTAACTTTGCTAACAGGGTTATACCTGTCAGAGAATTATATGTTAGAGCTGAAAGGATTCTTGTTGTTCAGTAGTTAGGTAGTGTCTGACTCTTTGTAACCCCATATGGCAAAGATACTAGAGTGGTTTGCCATTTCCTTCTCCAGTGGATTAAGGCAAACAGAGGTTAAGTGACTTGCCTAGGGTCACACAGCTAATAAGCATCTGAGGCTGGATTTGATCTTGGGCTTCCTGACTGCAAGTCCAGTGCTCTATCCACTGGGCTACCTAGCTGCCTCTGAGTCACCTCTCTGGCATGGGGGAGGGGGCATCTCATTCAATTCCTCCTTTCACAGAGGAGAAAACTGAGGCTCAGAGAGCAGTGATTCCCTGGCGGTCATAACTGATTCAATTTAGAGTTAGGACTAGAACCCAAGCATCTTAGCCCCATGCCAGGTCTCTGAGGCAAATCTTTAATCTAGGAACCTGGAATAATGTTATTGAATTTCAAACATAGTAAATACACATGTAGTGTTTCCCTTACTTTGTCTCTCTGTATGTAGTCTTTTTCTTTGTGTGTCTCTGTTTCTGTCTCTGTGGTTTATATTTATTTTTTTCTCTTTGTCTCAGGCCTGCCCCACCCTCCCCTCTTTCTACATATGTCTCTTTTATGCACATATCTCCTATTTGAATCAATTCAACAAACCATTGTTAAGTTCCTACTATATGCTGGGGAACTGAGAGTCAAAATAAGACACAGACCCTGCCTTCAGGGAGTTTAGTATCTAATGATTAAAATAATAGATCACCTTTAAATATCAGTTTAGATTATAAAGTACTTTCTTTACAGTCATTTTCAAGGTAAATCGTGCCAATATTATTACCCTAATTTTACAAATGAGGAAACCAAGGTTCAGAAGTTAAGTGAGTTTGGTAACAATGGCAAGAATGGAATTTGACATTAAAAGACGTGGTTTCAAATCCTTTAGCTCTGCTACTTGCTGCCTGTAAAAGTCACTTCTGGGCTTCTGTTTGTTCATCTCTAAGATGAGGATATTAAACTAAGACCCCTTCCTAAGGTCTCTTCCAGTTTCTAAATCTAAGTCTATGATTGTATGATTAGCCTAATAAGAGCTCAAACCTCTGTGTTAGGATCACAGCTCTAGAACTAGAACTCTACACCCCTCCCCCTATTTTACAGAGGAGGAAGTTGATGCCCAAAGAGGTGACTTGACTAGCCTAAGGTCACAAAGCTAGGAACCCAGATGACCTGACTCAAAATCCTATGCGTTTTCCATTGAATCACTTTGGGGTTATACCTTTATTTGCATCCCCAGCACTTTTCACAATGCCTGAAACATATTGAGTTTAATAAATGCTTGTTGACTCTCTCTCTCTGTCTCTGTCTGTCTCTCTCTCTGTCTCTGTCTCTGTCTCTCTCTCTCTCTCTGTCTCTCTCTGTCTCTCTCTCTGTCTCTCTCATATAGAAATAAGAGGAGTACCTACAAAAAACTATGGGAGCCCAAGGAATGCAAGCTCCTTGAGAACTGTTTCTTTATCTGGCACGTAGTAGGAGCTTAATAAATACTAGCTGAATTAAACTGAATTGAATCTGAGAAGAGGAAGCTTCCGTTTAATGTCTGATGGCCCACATAAACTAGAGTGGTCTTTCTGGAGGAGGTGGACACTGAGCTGAGCCTTGGAGGCTACACTAAGATTTCAACAGGAGTTGAGAGATTAAGGCGTTCCGAGGTCTGCTTAATCAATATTATCCTCAAGCAACAGCTCTTCATAAATGTTAAATATTGTTTACCCCTGTGCTGAGTTGCATACAGTAGGGCTCATAGGCAGAAAGAGCTTCCAGGGGCAAAAAGAACCCCACATTATACAATTTTCATCTTTACTTTCTCTCCCTTCTAGGTCAGGATCTACAAAGGAAGTTTCTTCAGTATGGCCAAAGTGAGTGTCTTCCATATGGGGCTGGGGACAGGAATAAGCTAGGTTTAGCTTTTTGGAAAAAACACCAGTTGGACTTGTTCTCTATCCTGACAAATTCATCTAGCAGCCTCAGAGCAACACCTGGCTCCATTCAGCAGAGCCACCATTTAGCACCAGTTGTGATTCACCCAGATGTGAATGGGATCATTAGCACCTCACAGCTATGCCAGAAGGGGTGGCCAAATTGAAATCTAAGGAACACCAAACTTGGAGCCCAATTTAATCTTTAACCCCTCCAACAATGAGATTTCAGCACCTCAGTCCCCTTTTCTGAGTCCCCTCCTTAGCCTATCATCAGTTCATTGTAAATAAAGACAGTGAGGTTAGAGATTAGATAATCAGCTAGCTGGCTGGGCCAGAGAGGGCAAAGGAACTCAATGGAAGATCATTTTTGCCAACCCCCTCTTCTTTCCCTAACCACATGTTACCCTTTTTCTTTGTTTGCCTTTTGGGACAGTTGAATGCTCCTTAACACAATGTTGAGTCCTAATTAGAGGAGGAGGGAAATGGATTAGCAGGTAAATTGAGGAGCTGCAAGGGAATTTACAAATACCAGGGGCTGCCAAGCAGGGCTGGAAGGTAGGGGAAAGAACACACCCCTCTCTGGGAAATAAATCACAGAAAAAATTCCATCCCCCATGAAAAAGGAATGAAAAGAAATTAAAAGAAAAATGTGCCAGGCAGAACCTTCAACTTCTCTAATTTGAAATTTCGAAAGTTTAACCAACCCCCTCCTTCCTACCCCCAGCTTTGTGGAGGCTTCATAATTGCAGAGTCACAGAAGCTGAGCCTGAAAGGGTCACCCAGATTTCTTAAGAAGAGGAAGAATTGGATCCTGCTTGTTCCTAGTTGGGAAGGCACTGGTATCTGGTAGGTGGCATGGGGCTCTTTGGCCTTTGGTACCAGAGGTTAGGAGGCCCATTTTCTCTGGGTGATGAAGAATTTCAGGAAATGTTCTCAAAAATCTGGACTGACTCCAGCTTCCTTCTGCACAAAGACAAGTGACTGGCCAACCAGACAAATGCTTAAATTGTCCTGTCACAATTCTAGCTTCCATTTTCCTTTGCTTGTTTACTGTACATTATGTCTTATCCATCCTAACAAGAACAGAAATTCCAGAAGGCAGAAATCATCTTGGATGGTATTGAGATCTCCTTCCCTGATGGCAAAAGATGCTCAGTGGATGCTTAGGCCATAGAGAGTGGAAGCTGGAGAGGATCTTAATCTTAAATGATCTTTAGATCATTTGATTATTCCCTTCATTTGAAAGATGAGAAAACTAAAGCCTAGGATGAGGAAAATTGCTTGCCCGAGGCCACACTGCTAGATAGGGACAAAGCTAAGACTGGAACCCAAGTACCTTCTGACCTCCTGTTCCAAGTGCTTGCTGTGTGAAAAATTGTAACTGAGATTCATAAAAATCTGTTAATGGTCATTATCTGAGGTGAAGGTAAAATAAAGAACAGTTTGCATATTCTTTTTCCCAGAGATACTATGACTAGGCATAGTCTATATAGACAGGTTATAGGTTATTTAGATAAAGGGAAAGGGACCATATTCAGAAATGATTATAATAGCACTTTTTGTTGTAGTAAGGAATTGGAAACAAACCGTGGGATATTAAATGGGAAATATTATGGCACCACAAGAAATGACAAATAGGATGGATTCAAAGAAACTTGGAAAGAGTTATATGGATGGATGCAGGGTGAAGTGAGTGAAACCAGGAGAGCAACTGATGAACCATTCAGCCACAAGCTAGAATGCTTTCTCCCCCAAAAGCAAATCTGAAGAAAATTTTGTGACTTGGCATAATGTTAATTTCATCATTCAAGAAAGAGAGGAAGCAACAATGGGAGCTGCTATTTTGGGCTTTATTCTGCCTAGAAAGGAGGAACTGGTGGCTAAAATAGAAATGATGGGAACCTTGAGAGCAGGTGACCAGTCCATGACAGAGTTCATGGTCATGAAGGGGAGAACAATGCTTTCAGAGACTGATGAACACCTTGGATTTTTAGAAAAAACAAATTCAAAGGGATCAGAGGAAGAATAGGTAGGATCCAATGGCACAACACTTTGTTGGGTAAGTTAGCTCATGAAAAACTTTCAAAGATGAAATTCTGAACAAAAATGATTTTGATAAGGAAGATAAGAATTAAGGAAATTGAAACAGCAATGGAAAATCCATTGAACATTTCAAATCATAAAAAGTTGAAGCAAAAGCAGGTAATGGTGGAAGAAACACAAAGGGTAACAAGGTCCCATAAGAAAAACGTCAAGAATATTACATTCCGAAAAAAAGTTGGGGCTAGGGATTAATGTTAAGGACAATACACAAAATGATTTTTAAAGTAACTTTCAAAGAAAGAGAGAAAAAAACAAAATGGCTAGGACTAATTCTTGGGGTGGGCAGGATGATAATAATGGACGACAGTGAGTTCAAATTGCTCAACTTGTTTTGTTTTTGCTTTCCCTCCCAAAGAGAATGAATAGGAAGGAGGCAACAAAAGTATCTAGCAGATTGTAGCAATCTAAGATAAGTGAGGAGATGTTGAGATGGCAACCATTCGCCATTGATGAATTAGAGTTACCAGTTCTAGACAAACGACACCCTAGCATCCTGAAGGAGCTGAAAAATGTGACTGTGAAGCCATTGTCAGTGCTATTTGAAAGATTTTAGAAAATAGGCAAGTCATCAAAATACTGGAGAAGGGAAAAATGTCCAAACATAAAGGGAAAAAGGTAACAGGGAGCAATCTGCAAAGTACAAGACAGAGAACTTGACTTCCTGTCAACATTCCAGAATATATTATTAAGGGAATGGTTTGTGAGTACTTAGAGAAGCAATGATTACCAAATACAATTGTGACTTCATAAGGCACAATGATAACGAATGAAAAGTCATTTATTAAGTACTTACTGTGTGCAAAGCACTGTGCCGGAAGCACAAATAGAAAAGAAAGATAGTCTCAGCTCTTAAGGTGCTAACTTTCTAATAGGGAAGAGGACATATGGAAAGTTTCAGCTGCAACTCAACTGGAAAAATCTGATTGCCCTTAGGATATAGCAGCAAAGTAGATGGTAATGCATCTTCTTTAAAGTGGCTCTTCTAATAAAACCATCTCTGTCTCTGTTGTTGAATCATTTGATGGTGCTAGGAAGTTTCCCTCCTGGGTCTTCAGTTGCTAAGGTTCACAAGGAGGCAGTGGTGTCTTCAGTACCTGCAGAAATGTTGCTAAATCCAATCTTTATAGGGTTTGCTTCCTGGGATGATGGATGAAGATGCTGGGCTGATGCCATTTCCAGGTTCTTAGGCTTATCTGACCATCATTGCCAGTTGGTCTGTGGTTGGTCTTTGATGTGATAAGGAAAGTAGGTTCCTTTTCCTTAGGGATTGCTCATCTCAATAATAGGGATGGGGGTCAGACTGGAAGCAAAACTGATGCTCTAGAGATGGGGTTAGATTTAAAGTATTGGGCTATCTTCAACAGGGTTTGAGGGGAAATATGTGTCAAGGTGATATCAGTGATTTGATTCACCTGGCACATACTATATCCTATTTCTCTGAGGGTACCTTGGCATACCAACCTCCCATTAAATACTATGGTAGAAGGGAGGTGTGGGGAGGTATCATGCAGGGCAGAGGTTCTCTAAGCATAAGATACTTAGATTTCAAGACTTGACAAAATCTCTCATGTTTTCCTGATGGATAATTTGCTTTCAGTCCTACTCACTCTCAATCTCCTCACTCTCTGTGGGTATCTAATGGCCTGCAATTCCAAATCCAAGTCCATGGATAACCCAGGATAAAATAGCTAGCATTTATATAGTGGCTTAAGATTTGAAAACCCTTTACAGCTATCCTTTCATTTTAGCCTCATAATAACCCTAGAAAGTAAGTGTTGTTATTATCCCCATTTTACAGATCAGGAAACTGAAGGTGAGAGAGGTTGAGTGACCTGCTTAGGATTACGCAGCTTGTAGGGCTAGATTTTAACTCAGCTTTTCCTGACTCAGGTCCAATGCTCTATCCGTTGTGTGACCTCAGGCACTTGTCTACTGATAGGATATATAGAACTTAACCAGTTAGGTTCTATAGGTGACTTTTATTTTCTTCTGATCTCTAAGTTCTAAGTGGAGTGTCGAGCAAGAAAGGGATGCCACATGGATCTATACACCCTCCTATTCAGAGAGAAGTGTCAGACTAGGATTGTCTTGGCATGCATCCCTACTTCCTGGAAGGATATCACACTTTCTGCTTCATCTTTATCTGCATTTTGAACTGGATCTCCTTCCTATGGGCCATTGACTGTTTGTCAATAAACATTTCCTAATCACTTGCTATGTGCCATGCACTGTGCTAACCTCTGGGAATACAATGATCTCTGTCCTCAAGATCTAAAGTTCTCCATGGATTCCTCAATTCCATGTCTTTCCTGTCTTCTTGCATGCAAGAGAAATCTAACTCTTTTTGGAATAATAAGTAATTATAATGCACCATACTTGCAAGGCTGTAACCATTCTCTGGAGAGATCTTAACAGCATACTCCAACGTTTTTACTTCTTACTTTAAGGTGGCTTCCTCCTGGTCCGATATTTTGTTTTCCACAGTATGTTTCCGGTATGTTTTCCACAGAACACCAAAGTTCTATACAGAGGGAAGTTCAGAAGGGAGAACAGATAAGCAGAACAGTTTTGAAAGTAACATAGAATTTGTTATATACTTTTTTTAAAAGGCAAGCAGTATGAAATGGAGACTCGTGGTTTCAGAGTCCTCTCTTATTCTGCTGTGTATATGGAAAGGTTCTTTTTTGGTGTTTAAGTTTAGAATAAAAAAGATCTTTTAAACAGGAAAAAAAGAGTGGTCATGACATTGTTCTTAGGAGCATCAAAGGTGTATATATAAGAAAGGCTACATTTTGACTCAGCTAAGTCTTCTGCTCAGACCTTAGGATCCCCAGGGTGTTCTGCAAGTTATAATTACAATGCTCAAGCTGGGGATCACCTTGGGAATTTTGTTCCAGATTTCCTCATTCTTGACAGATAGAACACTTCTTTGAATAGCTTGCTTTCAGTGTCCAACACTGATCAAAATGAATCCTAGCAGGGAAGCCAGGCACTGAAAAATATTTCTCCTATAAAACCCTTTGCTATCATGGAAGGTTTCTGGTTCCTGATCTGGTAAGTCAGTGTGTACTGGGTAAATTGCTCCATCATCACAGGATCCGACTTATATCCTTCAATCTTGTGTCTTCCAGAGATAAGAATCTAGACACATCATCTCCAAAGATTTGTTGCTGCCTGTGCTGTCCATGTGGGCAATTTGTCTCTATCGTTTTCCTTTGAGCATAACAGGCATGGGTCTTTCCCTTCTTGTATACATTTATGTCAATCCTCAGCCAATCAAACTTGTTCTGTACCATAGCCAGGGGGCTATCATTACCTAAATGTCCAAAAAATCATCATGGTTTTTGCAGTCCTAGATCCCTTGGATATAGGCAACATGAACTGCCTTCTTCTACCTTTTGTAGGATCTGTGATAGCCTATGATAGTTTTCCCAAGCATAATTTCAACTTCTGCTATCCCCTTAAAAGTAATGTACTAAGCAGGATGGCACAGATCCCAGAGTGGGAATTCCAGCACTAAGAGGATTAAGTCTTCAACATAGTTCTGAAGTGTCCAGTGATAGGGGAGATGACAAAGTCCAATGGTCTGGAGGACAGATCAGGACCAGGCAGATGACAAATGGAAGGTCTAAGTGATTTCTGATGCATATTGCCCAAGATATTAGGATGTCTCCATCCACAATAGTTCTCCTAGAGTGGCAATACATGCTGAAGTCACAGTTGGCCAGAATTACAGTTCATCTCTGGCTAGTAACATCCAAGTTAGCCCTGGGCAAGGGGTTGTCATTCATCCAAAAGGGAATTGATTGTTACACACTGCCTCAGAATTTATCAGGGAATGTCCACTTCAAAACAAAGAAACGTTCTAAATCACAGCTTCCTCATCTGTAAAAGGAGGAGATTAGACTAGATGACCTCTCAGGTCCTTCCCGCTTTAGACCCATGATCTTAAGATGTTGTGAATTCCAATGTGTGAAAATAAAAATAAGGTCTTACAGGCAGCAAGCCAACTCCTGGCGGACTTCTTGTGACCACTGATCTCCAAATAAAAAGACTCTAATCAACTCTTCTAGGTTAGTGTATATCCTGTACACTTTCAGTATAGTATAGTGGACAGAGAGCCAAATTCACACTAGGAGGACCTGAGTCCAAAGCTGCATTCATCACACACTGGCTAGTTGACCCTAGACTAATCATTTAGCCTCATAGTGCCCTCAAGCAACTCTCTGCCTCTAACTGGCAGAATAACTGCTGCTTGCATCAAAACAGGAATTTTCTTCAGAGGAATAAAATCAGAGAAGTGAATCCCTCAAAATCTTGTAGCCTACTAATTTATTAAAATTATTAATTATCTTCATTAATATTTTGTTATTGTTTTCTTAATTCTCTAGTATAAAATCATGTGGTCTTCAAATAAATAAGTTTTATATATGTATGTGTATATATAGACATGTGTATGTGTATATATACATATATGTATACGTGTGCATATACATATATACATATATATTTATTTAACTGCTTTAAAGGCCAATGCTTATTTCTTCCATTCTTTTCATGCCTTATTGCTATGACACAATGAATAGAACACTGGACCTGGAGTCAGAAAATCTTAGTTCAAATCTAGCCTTAGATCCTTAAGTAAGACCCTGATCAAGTCACTTTAATCTGTCTGCCTCAATTTCCTTGTCTGTAAAATGGAGATAACTATAACATCTATCTCTCTGGGTTGTTGTGAGGCAAAATGAGATAATGTTTGTAAATATTTATAAAGTGCTTTGCACACCTTAAATCTGTTATTTTGGTTCTTATCTCAAAAATTACAGTAAAATTAGTGGTGGGATTATACATTCCTATTTAAAATCTGCTTTTTGTATCTAGACTTAATATAAATTGAAACTTCCTTGGAGGGGAGCATCCCCAATCACCCTGACCTATGTCTTGCCACTGGACTCTTATGACTCTGGAGAAGAAAGTGAGGCTGGTGACTTTGCACAGTCCTGCCTCACTTAAATCCAATTCACTTACAAGTCAAGACATCACCTCTCCTGATGTCATTGGGCCTCTTCAAGAAGGAAGGATGAATGATAGCAGCAACAACAAGTAAAAATTGCCTAACAATTAGAGATATCCAAAAGCAAAATGGCTGCCTCAGGAAGAACTATATTTCTCCACACAACACGTCTTCAAATAGATCTTCAAAGGCATTGGGATCACTTCTTGAGAATTTTTTAAGAGGGGACAGAAATGAGTTAGAGTAAATGGTCCTGGATGTCCTTTCTAATCCTTGGACTTGGAGCTCAATAGTCTACAATGAAGACAATTGCTGTTGATAGGTTAAATGTATTGTGTGATTTTTTTTTAAATTGCAGAAAATAAAGTAAAGAAATTCTATGAAAAACTTGAAAAGCTCCACTAAGCTAAAACAACATGACCTTGATATTCAGTGACTTTAATGCAAATAGAAGGATAGTAGAAACAACTGTGAATAAGAAGGCATCAGATCTAAAAATTAAAGAGGGCAAACCCTTGTAAACAAATCAGAAACCTGAATTAACATGAATACTTGCTTCAAAAAGTTCTTGGGGACATTGGATGCAGCATGCACCAGATAATATCCCCAAAATGAAATTAGCTCTATTTTAACAGACAGAAAATGACTGTTACTGATGTGTAATAAAATCATTAACTGGTGAAAGTGAAGGTCAAAACCAGTACCAAATGAAAGAAAATGATGAAGAGAAAGATAAGACCTTGCGTACGATTATAGTCACTTCAACCCAAGATCTTTAAATAAGCTGTCACTGCCAAAAAATGGAAATTGGATAAAAGCAAAGTCATCATCTCTGACTATACTATTTCTTAGAAAAGTTTAACCAATGCAGAATATCTAAATGAGGATACCGAAAGAGTCCAGAAACTACTTTATCTAGAATAATACAACAAACCTTGATTAAGTGTCTAGAGAATGAAGATCATTGTGCTATGTTTGAAGGAGATAGAAAGTTTAAATAAGACACTCCTCTTATGCTCAACCAATCTACAATCTAGTAAGGAAATAAGACATAAATAATGATGACAAGATACAATATTACATCATAAATGCATCAGAGAGTTACATAATTGAATATGAATCATGGAAAAAGTTCATGACTACTTTGGGGGGTTAGGGAGAAAAGAAATAAGCATTTACTAAGCACCTACTACTTGCTATGCCTTGTGCTGAGCACTTTACAAATATTATCTCATTTGAACCTCATAACCTTGTGAGGCAGGTGCTAATATTACTCTCATTTTACAGTTAGGGAACCTGAGGCAGAGAAGGGTTAAGTGATATGCCCAGGGTCACACAGTTACTAAATTTCTGAAGCTAGATTTGAACTCAGGTCTTCCTGACTGCGGGCATAGCCCTGGCAGCTAAGTGGTGAAGTAGGCATTGTGCTATGCCTGGAGCTTCAGAAACCAGGCAAATCGCTTAATCTCTTCCCGTCTCAGGTTCCCCAGCTGTAACGAGGGTAATGAAGATCCATTGAGATAATAATTATAAAGTGTTTAACGCAGGGCCTGACTCATAGTAAGCACTGTTGGTATTGTTATCCACTGTACTACCTATCTGCCTCCGGACGGGTTTCTTGAAGATGACACTTGGATGGGTTTTAAAGACTAGGCAGGAATTCAGTATATGAAGAGAAGAAGAGAAGCCAGTCTTGGCACAGGGAACAGTCTTAGCAGAGACTTAGTATCATGAGAGTTGAATATGTGTTTGAGGGACAGAAAGTCATTTAGTTTATCTGACAGATAGTGTGTGGGAAGGAGTCTTGTAAAATAAGGATATACAGCATTGGTAGCACCATGTTGCCAAAGGCCTTCAATGCCAGGCAGAGGAGTCTGAATTCATTCAATGCACTAGAATGAGCAAACAGCTGATCTTCTGGTAAAGCAGAAGGGCAACATACATCTGCAGTAAAAGTTCGCTGGTAAACAAAATAGAGGAGAATATGAGTATATGAGCTATATTTCCCTACAAAAACAGAAAAATCAGTGGAAATTAAACACATCTGTAGAGAGGTTGGTGTGAACAATAGCTGTCACTAATTCTAAAAGTACTTGAGAAGAAATGAAAGGACACGAAATGAAACTAACCTGCTGTCATTTCCCTATCAATGGTTTGTTGGTGGAATATCTCATCTGGACTCCAGTACCTCTCCACCTGATGCATTATCTGAGGAGGTATCAAGGACACTTAAGGATATGAAGTCACACAGAAAAGCTGGAACTGATCATGTGGGCACAAATGAAAACCGTACTGGAGGATACACCATTTTAAAGACATTCAGGAAAAGGTTTTCAAGAGAGCTCCATGACAAAAAGATTCCAAAAGAATGGAAAACATCAAGACAGTACTTTTATACTTCACCCCTTCCAAAAAGATAAAGAAAACTTCAGCAATAGTATCTGCAAATATACTTACTTTTTCAATTCTATAAAATAGTTTTACTTTTTCAATTCTATAAAATAGTTTTTTGAAAATTACCTAGGTATATATCAAAAATATCCTTAATGGAAAATATAAACAAAGACAAGAGAGTTTTTATTGAATATTTCCTATAGACTGACCATATTTTTAGTCATACAACTGACTAAAAAACATAAAGAATATAAGTACACAGTACTGAAGGAGAGTTCTCTAGATTTTTCTCTTCATGGAATCCATTGTGATATCTGTCCTCAAAACAGTACAAGGACCTCTCAATAAGGTGCATTTTTTTATTTGGTTTGGTTTTTACTTACATGGGGAGTAGTAATAGCAGGAAGAAAGAGGCTTTTATGGAAATGCTTGTTTTATTCCATAAGTCAAAAATAATATAAATAAAAAATTTTAAAAATTTTTAGAAGTCAATGGAGAGGGGTAAGATGGTCAAGAGTACACTGGGATTCTTTAAAAATGAAGAATTAATTCTCTCTTTTGATCCTGTCCCTCCCCAAGAGTGCTGACTTCAAATTGCTCCCTCCTCCCATTGTCCTCCCTTTCATCATCCCCCCCCCTTGCTTATCTCCTTCTCCCCCACTTTCCTGTACTGTAAGATAGGTTTTCATAACAAAATGAATGTGCATTTTATGCCTTCCTTTAGTCAAATGTGATGAGAGTAAACTTCATGTTTTTCTCTCAGCTCCCCTCTTTTTCCCTCCACTAAAAAGTCTTTTGCTTGCCTCTTTTATGAGAGATAATTTGCCCCATTCCATTTCTCCCTTTCTCCTCCCAATATATTTGTTTCTCACTGCTTAATTTCATTTTTTTAAGATATGATCCCATCCTATTCAATTCACTCTGTGCTCTGTCTCTGTGTGTGCATGCATGTGTGTATGTATGTGTGTGTCCATGCGTGTGTGTGTGTGTAAGTTTCAAGAGTTAATAAATATTGTCTTTCCATGTAGGAATATAAACAGTTCAACTTTAGTAAGTCGCTTATGACTTCTCTTTGCTGTTTACCTTTTCACGCTCCTCTTCATTCTTGTATTTGAAAGTCAAATTTTCTTTTCAGCTCTGGTCTTTTCATCAAGAATGCTTGAAAGTCCTCTATTTCATTAAAGACCACTTTTTCCCCTGAAGTATTATACTCAGTTTAGCTGGGTAGGTGATTCTTGGTTTTAGTCCTAGTTCCTTTGACTTCTGGAATATCATATTCCACACCCTTTGATCCCTTAATGTAGAGAGAGTAGAAGCAATAGGGGGCAGGATGGGATGGAGGGAAATATAGTTAGTCTTGCACAACATGACTATTATGGAAGTCATTTGCAAAACTACACATATATGGCCTATATTGAATTGCTTGCCTTCCCAAAGGGAATGGGTGGGGAGGGAGGAATGAAGAGAAGTTGGAACTCAAAGTTTT